>JAZEWU010000041.1:253988-284594 GCA_036362915.1 Geotria australis
AGCGAAAACCCACGCGGACAAGGGGAGAGAAGACGGAAACTCCACACAGAAAGGCACCCGAGACGGGATTCGAACCCGGGGACTTCTTGCTGTGAGACCTCTGTGTAAGTCTATGGGTCTCTATGTATCTACATGCGTCTCTATGTTTCTCTATGAGTCACTATGTAGCTCTATGAGTCGCTGTGTTTCACTATGAGTCACTATGTATCTCTATGGGTCTCTACGTATATCTATGAGTCTATGTTTCTCTAGTCTATGAATCTCAAACTCACAAGGTATTTTCTGCTGTAATAATAAACATCTATCACTGGACGTCGTTTAACGCTTTGAGTCTTGCCATTAATTATATTTGCATTACATCCGCGTTGTTTGTTATGTTTGTTATGGTAATTTGCCTCTTTAAATGTTTCTCATTTCCATTATTTTAATAGTCATGGGGGGGGGGGAGAAAAAAAAGGTCAGTTTAATTGAACAAGCAACAGCAGATGATGGATAATCAATCAATGATATTGCACTAATTAGTTTTCCACAAACGCATAACCAACATTTTGCATCAAAGGTGACAAACGCTCGGGTTACTGGTAACATCCTGCCCGAGGCTGTTCGATTCCCGCCTCGGACGCCTTTCTGTGTAGAGTTTGCGTTTAAAAAGGTCGGTTAATAATAATAATAGCATTTATAGAGCGCCTTTCACCCGAGGGTCACGAAGCGCTGCACAGGGCTGCGGAGAGAACGACAAATCAACAACGACAGAGAACGGTAATCAGCAACAAATTACTATAATATTTTTTTGGGTTTTTTTTTATCCGAGCTGTGGAGAGAATGACATGTTAACAATGGGGAGACCAAATAACCGAGCGTGAAGCAAGGGATGGTAAATCTGCATTGTGCTGCATAGGTGAATTGGCCTGCGGACTAAATTGCCCCCGGTGCCCTGTGATGGACTGACGTCCCATCCTGGGTTCAGCCCTGCCTTGCGCCCTGTGTCTGCCGGGATAGGCTCCGGCTCACCACAACCCTGTACAGCAACAAGCGGGTTTCTCACAACGGACGGATGGATGGTAAATCTGTTGTGTCGCACAGCAATCACGAGCTTGTCACCTCCAACGCAGCGATAGTTTAGTCGCGCTACCTTATCACAAAGCGGCCCCGGCAAAACATCACATCACGCCGGCTATGAGCAATGGTCTGAGTAGTCAAATGAAGCACCCTCCTAGTACGATTTAATTAGCGATACGTTGGATTAAAGCGCCATATTTCACCTTTGCTGCAGAAAAACACGTCCCTACTTTAATTGCCAGTCGGCATTTTAATCCCCCCCGGTGCTCGATCATATTTTTTAATTACCACTCTTACGTTGTGGGAAGCCGCTGATTATCGGGCCCGTCGTTCTGCATTTGAAAATATCAATCATTCCGTTGCCAGAAACCGCTTAATCCTGTATAGGGTTGCGGTGAGCCGGAGCCTATCCCGGCAGACACAGGGCGCAAGGCAGGGATATACCCTGGATGGGACGCCACGCCATCACAGGGCACCGGGGGAAATTTAGTGAGCAGGCCAATTCACCTCTACAGCAGCGTGTCTTTGGACAGTGGGAGGAAATCGGAGTGCCCGGCGAATACCCATGTGGACACGGGGAGAGAACATGCAAACTCCACACAGAAAGGCACCCGAGTCGGGATTCGAACCCGGGGCCTTCTTGCTGTGAGGCTGCAACGTTACTCACCGTGCCACCGTGAGCCCCTTATTCGAACATATCATATCACGGAAATGTTTGTCATTCATATTGATGGTTGCTTTTCAAAGAGGGCTCTCCCTCTCGACACGGCTATCCAGAAAGAACAGCTTTGAAAAGCAACCATCATGAATCGAGCAGTAAAAAGCTACATCGGTGTCATTCATATTATTATCTAACGGGCGGCAGGTTGACAACAAGAATCCCGGGGTTCGATTCGAGGCTCGGTTGCCACCTGTCTGTGTGGAGTTTGCACATTCTCCCCGTGTCCGCGTGGGTTTTCGCCGGGTACTCCGCTTTCCTCCCACAGTCAAAGACAAGCCGCTTAGACTAATAGACGTGACTAAATTGCCCCCCGCTGCCCTGAGATGATGTAATCTCTTACCCCTCCCCGCTGGACAACTGTTAAATGAGCCACGTAGCTCAACGGTAAGCTTAAATAAAAACTGACTGACTGACTGGTACAACTGATAATGCGATCAGGCAAGTAGTTTCGCATTGGAATATCGCGTCGCGGCAATGTTTGCCTTTCATATTTAGAGCTCAAGACGCCGGACATTGTCGAGAGTCTATACGCGTAAAACCCTCGACGGTTCTTAAGCAAATCATTCTGTCTGTTATCTCGCGATATTTGTCAAGCCAAAGTCATCCGAATCTGCAAACGTGGATTCCCACCTCTCTGACTGATGAACCAATATATGCAGAAGCCAGAGATAGCCTGCCTGCTGCCGTCACCATTAACTGTGGCACATCACAAGGCTCCGTTAAGTCTTGAAAATGGTTTTAACCCCCTTTTTTTACGAACGCTTCACAATCTTCCGCTCGGAGAAGCGAGGATGACGTTTACCTGTCAAAAGCTTTTGTCTTTCAATCTGAACAGTTATTACTAACGGCGGCGGCATGGTGGCGCGGTGAGTAGCATTGCCGCCTCACAGCAAGAATTTACCCCGGTTCGAATCCCGGCTCGGGTGCCTTTCTGTGTGGAGTTTGCATGTTCTTATCCCGTGTCCGCGTGGGTTGTCGCCGGGCACTCCGGTTTTAATAATAATAATAGTCTACTTTTGTAACGCGCGCATTTTCTCCGGGCGCGTTGCACCCGTTGATTCGCAGGCGCGGAGCCCTGCTCAGTCGGTTTGTTGCGAGTCGGTGAAGAGGTGACTTTTTAAAAGCTTTGTGAAGGCTGTGGGGGACTGTGTTTGACGCAATAGGTGTGGCAGGCTGTTCCAGGTTGTGGGTGCCGCGACCGAGAATCGGCGTTGTGCGAAGGTTGTGCGTGAACGCAGTGTGTGGAGTAGGTGCTGTGATGAGCTGCGCAGAGGATCGTGTTGATGCGAGTGGCCGGAGTAGTGATGCGAGGTATTTAGCTGTTCTTTCGGGATAGCCGATTTACCGCGCGACGTTTCGCCTCCCACCTTGGAAGCATCGACGTGGGAGGCGAAACGTTCCCGAGGGAGAGCGTGAAAAGTGCTCGACACGGCTATCCCGAACGAACGGCTCTGAAGAGCACCCATCGTAAATCGTGAAAACCAGTATGACTGTATTACATTTCTCTCAAGGCAGCGGTGCTACTGACGAACGCATTGCGTTTTATGTTAATAATCTCCACGCGTCATTCATGAGGCAGCGGAGTCAATAAAGCGGAGTGGTTTCATACAGATATCACCAGCTTCTGGAGAGCAAATTTCCACTGGCACCGGCTGGGAAATGTGCATTAAAGCAGTACAGGCGTTATTAAACGTCTGCAGAAAATGCAATTTAAAGGCCTTGGCCACCCACCAATACAAAGTCAGGAGTGGGGGACAGGAATGCAGTGAAGCGATGCTCACTTTAAATTACCAGTCCGTGAAAATATATGATGCAGAGCAGTATTTACGTCCTTCTCAAGGTCCCGGATTACCCCATGACAGTATTGTGTTTTGACGCATTGATGAATTTCATTCCTTAAATATGTTTAATCTTTACGGGCACATTATTGCCACTGTACGGATGATGGAAAAATATAGGAGGTTTTACCTTCACTGGCAATAATACAAGTGTTAAGATCGTTAAACTTTGGGCCAATCAGTGTCAAGGACAATGATGGTTGCGCTTCATAATATATAGGAAGCAGTGTGTGGCAATATGACGCCGGCAACACCGCCTGGCTGCCTCCTACGCCTCTCTGCGCTTTCCTCGCTACGCCTCTGAGTCGTTTTCTCGTCGAATGAATACCTTCGACATTATTACAATTATTATTATTATTGAGTTCTCTCCTTCTTTCCCTCGCGATGTTTCGCCTCCCACGCTGGAAGCATCTTGAGGCAAAAGAACAGCTCTGAAGAGCAACCAATCGTGAATCGAGCCGTGAAAACCTACATCAAGTACAAGGCGTACATTGTCCGGTTCCGTCCAGATTAAACAAAAAGTGACTGACTGGCAGAGAGGTGGGGGGAAGGCAGTGACTCGGTCACGCGGCGTCTGTGTTCAGAGTCGCTAATGTGTCGTCAGCCTTAATAATAATAAATGTACAATTATAACGCGTACATATTCAGTCACTGTCGAAGGTACTCATTCCACGAGAGAACGACTCAGAGGCGCGAGGAAAGCACAGAGAGGCGGAGGAGGCAGCCAGGCGGTTTTCCGGCGCCATATTGTCACTACACACCGCTTCCTATATATTATGACGTTATCGGCCAACTAATTCATTATCCATCCATCCATCCATTTTCTAAACCGCTTGCGGAGAACCCGGATGAAACCCACGCAGAACAGGGGGAGAGAATAACACACAAACTCTGCACAGAGAAAGGTGCCCAAGGCGGGAATCGAACCGCCTCGGGCGAGCTCATTCTTTCTGTGAGGCGCGGATGTTACCACTGCATGGCCACCCTTGCCGGCCAAATCCCACCGCCGTTTGCCGACTCCGCGTTACTGTAAACAACATGGAGGCGCGTGGCTCCAAGCCCGTCCGAGCGCAACAGCTAATTATCAACATCTAATACAACGTTGGCCATCTGTGAAATAACGCGATTTGATGCGGCCCACCACGGCGCCTTCAGAGGCACGGTGGCTGTAAGAGACGTTTTAACATATAAATGACAATGTGGCACGGTTAACCTAGTGAGATAAATTGCGGCTTCTCAACAAACGGGATGTGTTTGTGTCCCCCCCCCCAAGTCATGAGGGCAATATAACGGCATTATAGAGTTCGGGAGCACTCTTGCCGATGGCTATGTGGACAAGCGGTGGCGTGGAGGCTGTGCGGTGGTAACATCTGCGCCTCGCGGAAAAAAGGTCCCGCCCGAGGCGGTTCGATTCCCGCCTCGGGTGCCTTTCTGCGTGGAGTTTGTGCGTTCTCTCCCCCTGCTATGCGTGGGTTTCCTCCGCGTTTTCCGGTTTCTTCCCGTAACTAAAAACCCCCCTACTAATTATTTAATCGGCCGATAATAATCATCATATATAGCATGCAGTGCCTGGTAAATGTTGGCGCCGGCTAACCACGTGGCTTAACTCACCCCCCCCCTTCTACAATTTCCTCACACCTCCGAGTCGTTCTCTCTTTGAACGAAAACCTTCGAAATTCGATTAATATAGAAACAACTCGTTAACAATTTATCCGATAACGTCGTAATATATCGGAAAGCGGCGTCTGGCGGGTTGGCGCCGGCTGACCTGCATGGCTGACTTCCCCTCCCACCCCTCTGCGGCTTATTCGCTACACCTCCGAATCCGTGCCTCGTCGATGAGCAGGCGTGGAATTTGCGCGTCGCGTTACAAACTGTGTCATTATGATCGTTATCGGGCGACGCGAGATTATGCAAATCCCACGGCGCGATGCGGTTTGCCGTCGCCCATAGACGTTATATAGCGCGGTGCGATAAAATGGAAAATTGCCGGCGTATAAACACAGCGGCAGACTTAGTGATCTGTGAAGGCTGCAATAATAAGTTGTACGGGCGAATGTGACGATGCAGCCTCGTTCGGTAATGCGTCACGGCACTTTATTTGTATTCAATAAAGTTAATTTAATAGATGAGTGCGCGTGCATCGCAAACGAGTGTGTATCTGATTGTTCGTTCATACTCAAGAGTTTTTTTTTTATCGTGGAGTTTTTTTTCATTGTAATGATATAGGGTTTTCACTGCTCGATGTGGGAGAATTGCATCATCGGAGGAACACTCGACACGGCTCTCGTCGAATGAATATCTTCGACATTGAATGAATATGTGCGCGTTATAAATAACAATAATTTTATAGTTATAACGCGCACATATTCATTCACGGTCGAAGGAACTCATACGACGAGAGAACGACTCAGAGGCGTAGCGAGGAAAGCGCAGAGAGGCGGAGGAGGCAGCCAGGCGGTTTTGCCGGCGCCATATTGCCACAAGACACTGCTTCCTATATATTACGATGTTATCGGCCAAATAATTAATGAGTAATTTTTTTAAAGCTGTGGGAGGAAACCGGAAAACCCGGAGCAAACCCACACAGAACGGGCGGAGAGAACACACAAACTCCACACAGAGAAAGGCGCCCGAGCCGAGATTCGAAGCCGGGCCATCCTTGCTGTGAGACGCAGATGTTACCACTGCGCTTGGACGTAACCGTGAGCGAATCTGGTGCTGGCTTTTCTGTGCGGTGTGTGCGTGGGCGTATTAATGCGCAGCAAACCTCCCCGGGGGCTCCCGGTGCGTCCCACACCCAGCCTCGCGGCGCAGTGTGTCAATCCGAGAGACGGACGTCAACGGGGAGGGGGGGGGGTAGTCAGCGATGATTAATACAGGCGCCCCCCCCCCAACCCCCCGTCACTCAAACCGCGTGGCCCGGATTTGAGAAAAAGGTCACGGAAATCCTGCATGAGATTAGGTTCTCATCAAGATCGGAATTATTATATTTTTCCACTCCCTCCGATATATACACATAAAAAAATGAAAGAGGGCATTTCGGGGCAGCGCCGTAGACAAACACGACGCGCGACGTGAATTATTTCCCCGTGTCGGAGAAACCAGCTCTCGCGATTAAAGGCGGTCACCTCGCTTTAACGATGGTCCCAGAGTCTACGACGAAATCGCTTTACGATGTACGCCTCGATAAGAATATTAGTCTTCTTCTTCTTTGCGATTCTTTGAAGCACCATGGTCAGCTTCTGGACATCGTTGTCTTTCAGCTCGGCTTCGAAGTGTTTGGTAGAATTCGCAGGCAACACCAGGTATTACCTGACAGGGATCGCGACGTGAACGCTTCTACAGTGGCCCCAAGAATATTAGTATCACGTTAGGATCAAATTTCACTTAACGATACGTGTTACGATATGGCTGGCGCGTGAGTGTGGGTGGTGCGGCAGCCAATCGGTGACGCAAACGCACGCAGCTTGGGTAGCTTGTCAGCCAATAGCGGGACTTTTTAGTGTTTACATCTCACCGGAGGCAATTTAGTCAGCAGGCAAGTTTAGCGTGTCTTTGGGCCTGTGGGAGGAAACCGGAGTGCCCAGCGTAAACCCACGCGGACACACGGGAAAGGCACCCAAGCCGGGAATGAAACCCAGAGGCTTCTTGCTGTTAGGCTGCAGTACTGTTCACCGCGCCACCCCATAACTTAAAAAAAGACACTCATTAATTATTTGGCCGATAACGTCATAATATATAGGAAGCAGTGTGTGGCAATATGGTGCCGGAAAAACCGCCTGGCTGCCTCCTCCACCTCTCTGCGCTTTACTCGCGCCTTTGAGTCGTTCTCTTGTCGAATGAGTACCTTCGACAGTGAATGAATATGTGCGCGTTATAAATGTAAAATTACTATTATTTTTATAACGACCGCTGTCTCTGACAACCCTGTGATGATGTAATAATCGCACTCAGCGCCTGCAGGCTCATAAGACACTTGCACGGTTGTGTTTTTTCAATTAAGTAGCATTCCAAGCTACTCGCTAGTCAACAAACGGTAAACGGAGGTTATAGGCACAAATCGTTACCATAAAGACCACACAGATCACGGCACCTTCAGCAGTTTGTCACACTTACGGAAACAAGTGTGATAGATTGCGACGTACCATTGCTCTTGACCGAATTGTACTTTATATCATAGCACGTAACGTGTAATTGCCATTGCCTAAGGATGATGGACTACCGCGCGCCACTGGATATTTGTCTTCCAGACTAAGGCATGCCTTACATGTGAATCCGAAAGACACATGGGAGCAGCGTCGGTGGCGTAGCAGTGAGCAGTTGCCGCCTCGCACCAAGACGCACCCGGGTTCGATTCCCGGCTTGGGTGCCGCCTTTCTGAGTGGAGTTTCAGCGAAACGTCGGTTAACATCTTTGAAGGTAAGTGCCGTATGTGCTCGCTCGTTTTCTCCAACATATCGACGGGTGCACTACACTTACACACCTTTTCACGTGACCTAAACTCATAAGCAGAGCTTCACTATGGATAACATTGGTCATGAAAGCCTTCGAGTTAATTTTCTGAGTGGAGTTTGAGTGTTCCCGCTCCCCGTGTCTGCGTCGGTTTTCGCCGGCCACTCCGGTTTCCTCCCACAGTCCAAAGACATGCCGCTGCGTAGGTTAATCGGCCTGCTGACTAAATAAATCCGGTGCGCTGTGATGGACTGGCGCCCCATCCTCGGTATAGCCCTGCCTTATTGCCACTGCGTCTGCCGGGAGAGGATCCGGCTCACCGCAACCCTGTACAGGTTTTAACGGTTTCTGACAGTGAATGAATGACGACGACCTACTACAACAGATCATACAGCTTCGGACACAATAATTTTTTACATTGTTCAAGTTGATTTAATTCGCACGTTTTTGTATCGCAGAAATCCCGTTTCCAGAGCTTTACAAGCTCAGAGGGAATGTTTCTGCTGTAATAATAAACATCTATCTATCAGCTATTTAAATTCGTGCAAAGTGGATCCGTGAAACACTCACAGCGTGGAGGAGTTACAAACTCAGAAAATATCCCGACATGAAATATTGCAGGATTCCCCTGACATGAAAAATGTGCGGTGTTTTTTTAAAATTCAATTCTTGGAAAGTTTTCGCGTGGCGTTTTGCAATTGTACATGTTGCATAGATAGGGGCCTGAGTTAGGACAGATTTCACTCGGGAGTTTGGGAAAGTACTTTTGAAAATCCAACAGATTTGTTATTTTGTCAAGAGAGTGGGGTTGAGGTGTGCTGTGAATGAATGATAGCGGCACGACTTGCGGTTATCTGAAAGCGGCGTCAAACTCCACACGGATACTGAGGCAGAGCGAGGAAACCGCAGAGTGTGGGCAGGGAGAATCAGCCACGCGGTCAGCCGGCGGCAACATGTTGGCTCTCTTCCTACCTGCACCTTCACGGGAACATTTATTCCTTCCTCTGGCTTGGACTGTTGGTGTGGGTCAGTGGTGCCATGCCGAGATGTTGGCTCTCTCTCTCTCTTCCGATCTGCCTCTGCTCGGGTACACATCTGTTCCCTCCTTGCTTGTTGTGGAATTAATATTTATTTCTGCTGTCTTTATTTATGTCCTATAATTTATCGCTATTGCTTGACTCTCAGTTAATCTGTCTTGATGTTATTCACATGCCGTTCTCTCCACAGCTTTGTGCGGCGCTTTGTGACCCTCGGGTGAAAGACGCTCTATGAATGCTATTATTAATAATAATTCCAATTATGTCAAGATGGCGCCACCACTGTCTCCAACACTCTCTCTTCGGCAATCAGCTTCTTGTTCACTAAAAACAAGTTAAATACCTGCCCCCAACTTGGGAGCATCTGCCGACTGCAGCAGCTGCCGCCTCAGGGGCCTGAGCCACCTAAAAATGGTACAGGCCCCAGCTTCATCTGTGAGGCCTACACACCAGGCGCGGCACTCAACTTGGCCGTCCGTCCCGGTGGAGCTGCAGCCTGCAGAGTGGAGCACTCCGACCTTGCCTGGAAGTCCGTCCGTCCGGACAAGATGCTCAGACCGATCTACACTGCCTGGGAGACTACAAGCCAGTGCAAGTCACCAAAGCCTCATCACCACTGCCCGCAAGGCGATGGGACTAGGCCTGGCCACCACTCCTGCTTGGCATGCTCGACTAGCTCCCGGCCTAAGCGTGCCAGCCTCCAAGGAAGGCCCAGCCCAGCAGCAACTGATGTCAGCTGGCCAGCGACGATCGTGGACAGCACGTGTGCGGCAACAGCTCAAACCGCGCCGCGCCTCCCACTTTACGGCTTGAACGAGGCGACCAAGCCGGTTCGGAGCAGCGGGGACTCAGCACGTTACGTTATGTACCTTAATTTTAAATGTCGTGGGTCCGCTCTCCAACATACCGGTGTGCTGAAGTAGTAAAGATTTGGCACGTTTTGTTCACATGACAAATTTTACTAATTGGCAGTGTCGGGTGGAGGTGGAGGCGGGTTTACGACACGATTAATTAACGATTGTATTTTAGTTGTGGGGTGAAACCGGAGAAGGCGGAGGAAACCCACTCAGAACAGGGGGAGAACATACAAACTCCGCACAGAAACGCGCCCAAGGCAGGAATCTAACCGCTTCGGGCAGGACTTTCTTGCTGTGAGGCATGTACGTTAAAACTGCACCACCCTGCCGCCCTATTCTGTTCACCTCCGTACGTTATAGAGCCCATACCTGCTCGACATTAATGAATGTGCAGATAAGATAGCAGAAAACGGCCCCATAGAATAGCGCATTTCGCTCCATCAAAAAGGACATTCCAGCCTTGATAGTGTGACAAAAATGAATGCCATTCCATTCAGAGTAGAGACAAAATTGTGAATTTTTTTTCGATTCTTGAGCCGATTTATGCGTACAATAATGCAGCATTCATCACCGTAAAACCATGTTCAATCCACTGCTGGATGAAGCCGTCAAGTCGATCACGATCCCTCACCGTCTGGTGAAGTAACGATCTGTCTGGCTCCTGTGTGTGAGCTGAGTATGATTTGTCCGTGTGTTGACGTATGTTGTCACGGATTGATGTATGACAATTGCTCTCGAGAGCTGCTATTTCGCGATAGCTGTGTCAAGCGTTCCTCCTCTCTCCTTCCCGAAGTTTCGCCTCAAATGTTTGCTGCTGGCTTGATTAATTAGCCATCCATCCATTGTCAGAAACCGCTTAATCCTGTACAGGGTCGCGGTGAGCAGGAGCCTATTCTGGCAGACACAGGGCGCAAGGCAGGGCTCAAGAGGGGAATTAGTTTCAACTATTCTTTTTCACCGCCTCACAGCAAGAAGGCCCCAGGTTCGAATCTCGGCTCGGGTGCCTTTCTGTGTGGACTTTGCATGTTCTCCCCGTGTCCGCGTGGGTTTTCACCGGGCACTCTGGTTTCCTCCCACAGTCCACAGACATGCATAGGTTAATTGGCCTGCAGACTAAATTGACCCCGCTGCCCTATGATGGACTGGCGTCCCATCCAGGGTATGGTTTTGCCTTGCGCCCTGTGCCTGCCGGGATAGGCTCCGGCTCACCGCGACCCTGTACAGGATTAAGCGGTTCCTGACAATTGATGGATGTTTCAACGACTGTATGAGCTTTTCCCATATACCGTATGTTTGTTGCAAGCAACGTTGGTGCCACCTAGCGGCTTGTTGAAATTAAGCAAGCCATGTGGTAACGCAGCAGTGGGGCACAAGCACAGTGGACAAAAATCATACCCCAACACATTATTAAATGACAACACAGATCCATCCATTGTCAGAAACCGCTTAATCCTGTACAGGGGTCGCTGTAAGCCGGAGCCTATCCCGGCAGACAACACCGTAGCCTTTAAAATATATAATAGGCGACGTTTCAGACAATGGCCCTTCTTCATAGCACATACACTTGTGGAAGGGATGTCGTACTTGGAACTGAAAACTATTCTGGAGAGTCCCGTGAGATTTCACAAGTCAAGACATGTTGTTATTCTTCTTCTTTGCGATTCTTCGAAGCACGATGGTCAGCCTCTGGACATCGTTGTCTTTCATCTCGGCCTCGAAGTGTTTGGTAGAATTCGCAGGCAATACCAAGTATTACCTGACAGGGATAGCGACGTGAACGCTTCTACCTTGACCCCCATGCTGTTATTAAACACAGAAAGACACCCGAGCCGGGATTCTAACCAGGAAAATTCTTACTGAGGAATTCCAGACAAAACCGGATGAATCTCCGAGTTTTGTCCTTCAAGGGTGAAATTGGATACGGCGCTTGGTGATGGAAGTGGGAGGTGGTATTTGGAGATCAAAGCATACAGCGGAATGATCAGACAAACAAGGATCAGTGATGGACATGTTGGTTACCGAGATGCTCCGGGAGCAAACCAAATCAAGAGTATGGCTGCATCTGTGAGTGGGAGATGTCACGTGTTGAGTGAAGCCCAGTGAGGTTAGAGTGGCCATGAGATCCCTTGCAAGAGGGCTCTTTAGAGAATCAACATGGATGTTGAAATCACCAAGGATCAGGATCCTTTCAGAACAGGAGCACATCTTAGGAAGTAGCTCAGACAGTTCATTGACAAAAGAAGTGGAGGCTCCAGGTGGACGGTAGAGCAGCACCAACTTCACAGGTTGAGTCGCCCTCCAATCCAGAGTCATATGCTCGAATGACTTGAAGGTTGGCGATGGAATCAGTCGGATATCAGCAGAAGTATGGTAGAGAACTGGAAGGCCGCCACCACGGCCATTTGAACGAGCCTTCTGATGGAATGTAAAGTCTCGCGGTAAAGCCTGATTCAATGAGAGGAAATCGTCTTGATGATGCCAGGTTTCTGTGAGGCAAAGTAGGTCTAGATTGATGTCTGAGATCAGCTCGGCAATGAGTGGGGATTTTTCTGTGTTCAGAGAGCGCACATTTAGTAGAGCAAAGTGAGTTGTGGGTGCAGGCAATGTTTGTGCTGGGAGAGGAACGTTAACCAGCGGAATTTCAATCAAGCAACGTCGAGCTGCAACCGATCTATCTTGTGGGATCCTCTGTAGCCGGTAAATAGGGCTTAAGATGGGGATGGCGGTAGGGAAAGCAACTGTGGGCAGGACAGAGGGCTTTTTAGTGCCACGTCCTCGGTGAATGTAGGGGGGACGTCGAAGTATCCTATGCTCACGGCAAACAGCCAAAAGGCTAGGGGTACAGTGAACTGGTGAAGGAATCAAGCGCTTCTCAGAGCTGCAGAAGTGTAAGTTATCATATTGAATAGGGGCCTGGTGTAACCCATCACTGCAATATACACAATGTGGGGAGATTATATATATACACAATGTGGGGAGATTATAAAGACTACTGACAGTAAGTGTTAGAGAGATCTGATGCAGGTACTGTATATTCAGCAGCCTGCACCCGTTAAAACTAACTATATATATATGACTAGTATTGATGAGTACCTACTGTAATACTGTTGAGGTATTGACCAGGGATTAACACGTGAGAAAGAGAGAAGGAACAATGCAGGGAGATTTACAATCGCACGTTACACCCTAATTGCAAACCGCACGAGTAACCACAGTATATGTAGACTGTATCGATGTTAAATTCTCAGACACAGCAATGTTAAAGTACGCCCACAGACCCCAATGTTAAACGCTCCCACAGACTCCAATGTCGAAGCGTCCCACAGAGTCCAACGCCAAATCCTCCCACAGACTCCAATGTCAAATCCGCCAATAGACTCCGACGGTGTGAGAGAGGAAGGACAAGAAAGAGAGACGAAATTTGAAGTGAGATCTGATGCAGGTACTTGTATTGCAATTAGTAAGGCAGACTTTAACGCGTGCGTGAAGGCGGCGGAGCCTGGCGACCACCACTTTCGGGTTGGCACTCGAGCCGAGAAACACGTGGGAGGCTGTTGTGAGAAACACGTGGGGAGGCCGTTATGATGGAGGGAGGATTGAGAGAGAAGAGATGTGCGAGGAGTGAAGAGATATGATATGCTCCCGTGCAGTTACTGTATCGACGACGGTGAGTGTTGGGCAGGGAAGAGGCGAGACTCGACGGCCGCCAAGTGATGAAGCAGCAGCGGGCGTAGTCTTCAGGAAAGGCTGGGGCTTCTGGGCTGGGCTAGGCCGCGGTTAGGCGCGTTTCAGGCACTAGATTAAGGCTAACACTTTAAACAAATAACGGCAAATACGCAAACTAAACAATGGCATGACAATAAATAAAAAGACAAGAGCAAGAAATACGTAATGAGTCATCGCTACAAAGCAAAATTGAAAAAATGTCGGCGATCAGTGATAGCTGCTGTGGAACACGGCGCGCGTCCCTCAACTTCCAGATGCGAACGTATCAGTACGAACGTATCAGTATTGTGTAATATAACCCGGCACATCCAGATGTAATGTGTACTATAAAGCCAAGTACCTTATCGTAACATAAAGCAGCATACTTAACCGTACTATGCGTTGTAAAATAACATACCTATCTGTCGATGGCTGCTCTTCAAAGTTGTCCTTTCGGGATAGCCGTGTCGCCGAGCGCTCTCCGTCTCTCCCTCACGATGTTTCACCTCCCACGTTGGAGGCATCCTCAGGGGTTGAAGAGCAATCGTTATGAATGGAGCCGTGAAAACTTACATCAGTACATACCTATCTGTTGTATGTAATATAAGGCCGTGTACCTATCCATTGTATGTAATATACATCTACAACCCCATACGCACTATGTAATACAATATACCTGTCTGTTATAAAACAGTATACTTATCCGTACTATGTAATATAAATCCACGAACACACGTATTACGTCATACAAACCTAGTCACCCACCTGTACTAAGCAATACATTTACCCATACATCAATACGTGGTATGCACAAACATTTGACAAAGTTTCATTATTATATATCGATTCACAAATGTGAGTAGCGCTGTCGCCTCGCAGCACGAAGGAGTCGGGTTCCAATCCCGGCTCGGGTGACTTTCTGATTTCTGTGTGGAGTTTGCATGTTCTCCCCGTGTCCGCGTGGGTTTTCGCCGGCCACTCCGGTTTCCTCCCACAGTCCAAAGACGTGCTGCCCGCATAGGTTAATTGGCCTGCGGACTAAATTGCCCCCGGTGCCCTGTGATGGACTGGCGTCGCATCCTGGGTATAGCCCTGCCTTGCGCCCTGTGTCTGCCGGGAGAGGCTCCGGCTCACAGCGATCCTGTACATGATTAAGCAGTTTCAGACAATGGATGGATGTTTAAAATCAGAAGCCTTTGCCAGCATTCGGCAGCTACACGTAGATCCTGCCAGGAGGTGGCAGTATAAGATGGTTAAAGAGGTTTGGTGACCCACACTCGATGCTTCATCATTATGACAAGCTTGCAACGTGATACACCATACCGATTCTATCGTTTCATCAGCTGATATCCTGGGGACAAATCCGAATGTTCACCGCAGAGCATGTGAAGGTCGGCACGGCACACGAGGGGGTGGGTGGCACACGAGGGGGTGGGTGGCAAACACGACGTCCGGCCGCTTTTTTCTCTGAAGTGGCGATATTTATACCCCGTACCACGTGCCAATTTGAGGTTGAGTCGATCTAGGAGAGGCCCAGGACCGGTTCAGATAATCGTCATTGGTGTTGGTGGCCGTGAGCGGGAATCGAACTCGGGTCGCCGGGTTTGTAGCTCAGCGAGCTAACCGCTGCACCACCGCTCCCCACTAAGACAAAGCTCCCTCGTAAATCCTTAACAGACTGTAGGGGCAAGCGCGGTTAGCGAACACCAGCACGGCACACGATGGGGTGGGTGACCAGCACTACGCCCTGCCACCACTAATAAACACACACAAGTAAATAAACAACTAACTTAAAACAAAGCAACACTTTTGTAAGGCGGTTTATTTAATGCCAACATTCATAAAAATAGCATATAACTTTTCCGACTATCTGATAAGTTAATTCTATGAAAGAAAAGCTCAGATAATAATAGTCTAGAACGAAATTCATTGTATCGTCTTCTACCGCTCATCCATTGGCTTGCACTACCAACCTCAGTGGATGGTCATGCATGCTATGTTAACTGACAGGCTATGGGAGATTCCAACAGTTCTCCCGTCTTACACTCACCATGCCGTCATTTGAACGCTTGTGGAGCCTCAATTGCAAAGTGCAATCCGTTTTTGTTTGTTTGTTACAAACATGCTTCCTCTCCTGAAATTAAACATGAAATGGATTCAGTGTCTATGGGGTACCTTTTTTGCCACTATACAGATGATGGAAAAAGATGCAAGGTTTTACCCTTTGAGGATAATGCTAGTGTTGAGATCTTAAAACATCAAATAGACACGTTTCACAAAGTGTCCAGTTTGCAAGGAGCCACAACATCCTTGTGGCAAAAAATGCAAACAAAAAAAGATATCTATGTGGTGTTTCAAGATCGTAACACTTGTATTATGGCCAGAAGGGGTAAAACCTTGTGTCTTTTTACATATTCAGTGTCACTTGCAAATGCGAACGCTAACGAAACAACAACACGTATACAAAATGACATCTTGCAGTAAGACATCCAGGGCTGATTGGTAAAGCAACGTAACACCGTGTGATGTATCTTCATAATTAAAAGCATACTTCACTCAAAATCTCTTAAACATCAGACGCATGACTTCAACATTGTACTGAAATGAAAAAGGGTGTATGTTTAACCATCTAAACACAGACAATCATTTACACTCGCGGTTATTTTACCCAACGTATGGGGAGAAATTACAATGACCAGGTTTTCATTGTGGATAAGGCTCATTCAACCTGTACTTTTAAAAATGTAGTTCCATACATACGTTTCGCTTTATTAACTCATGTGCAGCTTTAAAAAAATGAGAAACAACTACAATGTAGTGTATTTTATCTTCACAGGTTATACATACTGCCGTATATACACAGTGGTAACACAATGCATTGTTATAGTCTTCACACAGGGTACCTTGTGGGTTGATATGGAATGTAGTGAGAGCTTTGGTCATGACTGGACGGCTGATTCTCATACTGAAACTGATTCTGTTACTGATGTGGCACATATTCATTCAATTTCGAAGGTATTCATTCCAAGTGAGTACGACTCAGAGGCGCGAGGAAACCGGCGCCAACATTTGCCAGACCACTGCGTCCTATATAAATATGATGTTATCGGTCAATTAATTCATGAGTATTTGTTTTTAGCTGTGGGAGGAAACCGGAGAACTCGAAGGAAACGCACGCAAAACAGGGGGAGAGAACACACAACCTCCACACAGAAAGAGCGCCCGAGGCGAAAAATCGAACCGCCTCGGGCGAGACCTTCTTTCTGCGAGGCGCGGATGTTACCACTGACTGCATAGCCACCCTGATCTGTGATCACGCTCCATCCACCTAAACCGGCTGAGCAGGTGTCCTAAAAAGCCTGTTCCTTTTACGAACCCAGTCACGGACGGGGTTATTCGCAACCGATAGATGTCGAATCTCTCGGGGCGTAAACACAACAGACCGAAGCCAAACTCAGGAGCCAACAGGTTGATTATCTGCAACTGTCATTAACACCCAGACGGAACGACAGAGGGATTATCTGTGTCTTTTTACTGACGTAGGATTTTCACGGCTAGATTCATGATGGTTGCTCTTCAGAGCTGTTCCTTCGGGATAGCCGTACCACTAAGTGCTCTCCCTCTCTCTACAGTCTATACACAGTCTATAGCTGCTCTTTCGGGAAGGCCGTGTCACCGAGCGCTGCCAGTCTCTCCCTCGCGACGTTTTGCCTGAAACGTTGGAGGCATCCTCAGGCGTTCTCAGTACCCAGAGCTCGGAACGCCTGAGGATGCCTCCAACGTGGGAGGCGAAACGTCGCGAAGGAGAGACGGGGAATCTCTCGACACGGCTCTCCCGAAATAACATCTTTTGAGATCGATTCTGAAGCTAGGGAAGCCTTAGGTATATCTATTTTTATGGGTTAGGTCACGGAAAAATAAGTGTCCTAAACCCACCTCCACCCGACACAGCCAATTAGAAATTGTCACGTGAACAAAACGTGCCACTTCGTTACTACTTCAGCACACCGGTATGTTGGAGAGCGAACCCACAACATTTCGCTGATAGTACGACGTTTCGCTGATAGTTGCAATCAGCTTCATCAGGATCAAAGGTGCTGTAAAAATAATTTGTGATGACAGACTTCTTAATGTATTCAATCTATTAAAAACAAGACTCTACTCTCCAGGGCAATTCCATTGGTAACCCCCTTGATTAATGTATGTAAGTATTCAGTTCTATTCATGATGGACATCAAATAACCAATCGACATGTTATGGTTGTGTTTTGAGTTGGAAGCATTTTGAAATATACGCAGATTCCAAAACAGTGGTTTTTTTTTAAATGAGTCAGAGTAGCTTTGAAGCCAACGCTCACTGAAGAAATATCAAGCGCATTGTAGCAATTACCATAACCGGTTGGCTAGAATATTGTGCCTTTAACAGGGAACCATTGTAACTCAACAGCCACTTCCAATATTTTACATACATTGCACTTGTGCATACTGTATATGTGAACGTTCATTGTAAAAAAAAAAAACACATGTACCGCTCAATAATTAACTCCATCGAAGAAATTAATGAACCCAAGATATTTACTAGAAAACGAAATTTAACAAATATACTGATGTAGGTTTTCAAGGCTCCACTCATGATGGTTGCTCTTTAGAGTTGTTCTTTCTGGATAGCCGTGTCACTGAGCGCTCTCCATCGCGACGTTTCGCCTCCCACGCTCTGAAGAGCAACCGTCGTTACAACGTCCGCCAAACATTTGATCATTTTTACTGTTGTGGTCTCGATTTGCAAACATTGCCTAAGCCAATCACCACTCTTGGGTGTATAAAATACGTACCGTTTCGTTGTATGTAAAAATTGGTTTCGCTACGGCACGATTGCTGCTTTACATTCCCCTGATTAAGTTCAAATTGTTGATACGAGTTCATATACTAGTGAAGAACGCCTTGCAGTGAGGAGCGTATGAGCCTAGTGAAATATCACAAACCGGAAATAAATAAGTAAAAGCTCCATCCATCGATCGTCAGAAACCACTTAATCCTGTACAGGGTCGCGGTGAACCGGAGCATATCCCAGCGGACACAAGGCGCAAGGCAGGACTATACCCAGGATAGGACGCCAGTCCATCACAGGGCACCGGGGGCAAGATGTTCCAGATCATTTCTGTGAAATATGTAACCAATAAGCTCCAGCAACACGAACAATTGAGACGGGAACACGAGTTGTTTTCCAACTGTGGCCATTTTTTGTTCCTTTGGTCATTCATCTCATCGCGTTGACAGAAACCGCTTAATCCTGTACAGGGTTGCGATGAGCCGGAGCATAACCCAGCAGACACAAGGCGCAAGGCAGGACTATACCCATGATGGGATGCCAGTCCACCACGGGGCACCGGGGAAAATTTAGTCAACAGGCCAATTAACCTATACAGCAGTATGTTCCTTCTGGATTTATTTCACATGGCCGATACGAGATCACTTATTGACGAACGGCTGGTCGTGAACGCAAAAAAAACCACCCCACAAATAAAAAAAAACCCAAACAAAATGTGGGGTCACAAGACATCTGGACCGCCCTGTACTTGCCACAACACCGCAGAACTTTTTGTTTCTGACGAGACGTGTCTAGCGGGTACATGCCACGTGATGTTACCGATGTTACGTTACAGTCAATGAGTGCTATTCAAATAAGGTGCGTTTGGCAACCCACGCATTGCCGGGGACGATGATAGCCGTGAAGAAAAAGCACTTTGTAACTTTAAAACGAAAGTTTGTACATTTTTATTACACAAAATAACTGTTTTGCACATTTTAATCCGGTTAAGAATGTCAAGTGTCTGCTACTTCGAGGACTACGCGAGTGAACGAAATGCCTCACGACTCTCGGTGACCCCAGATGACTCGTTAATAGCTGTTGCCTATCGGTAAACAATTCGCGATAACACGTGCAGCCCACGACGGTGAGCGCACTGTGGAATGAAATGAACGAGCGTCCGACGGATGACTGAAACGCTTTTCGACGATGGCCTAACGTCGCTCGGACAGACGACGACGATGATGAGATGTGTTTGTAACTGTGTTAAAAAAGGAACAATTTTTGTTTAAGCCGCGTTTCGTCCGAGCAACAAATGAAACGTAAACAACGTCGGGAAGAGGAGCGCACAAAATTATAATCTCACTTGTGAATATTTTTTGTTTTAAATTGATCATTATTTGTCTCTTACGACAGAATCAATATGAAAAATAACTCCATACGCAATTAATATGATCACATCGCTTGCGGTAAACGTATCGAACAAAGGCATTTGCTATTTACATTTAATGTCTTAGTAACGTTGGCGTACCGTTATGACCCATCCGCAAAAGGTGAAATGTTCAAGACTATCAGAAAGAGATTAGATGTGAATATTAATTCAGCAGCAGGTTTTTCCCATGCCCCCTTAAAAAAACGAAAAACATTGATGTGCTCATTGATGTTCATTGTGAAATGATGAAGGATTTAAAAATATACAACTTTCCCCCCTCTTTGCCAGCAATGTATACCACATGCTAAATATGGTCACAATTCTGGACCTATCCGACTTTAATACATTTTAATGCTTTATTTCCACGTCCACATTAACTCATTCTCCACGGTGTTCCTGGAAAAAACATAACTCGCACATGTTTACGTTTGAAATACCAAAGGTCGGGTGAGAAACCAGATTTTCTGAGAAACTGTAACCTTCAAAAGGAGACACAGTTCTGAAAATGTTTACCCTATTAGATCAATGAAATGTTTTACTTAAATTTTTATTTATCAGCCACCGTTGTTCAAAAGCCACACTTGAAGATGATATATGTGCTTCCGGCTGACGACCCAGATGACAGCAATGTTTACTTGACGGTATAGCGAGTTGTTTCATTCCAGTTGTTGTTTGTTGTTGTCCGTCTGCCATAGGCACTGGTAAGGTAAATAACGTAAAGGATTAGCTCGGGCTACTGAAAAATCTCTCATCTTAAAACGAAGACGTGAAGCATCGTCGTTTAAAAGTCTCTCGAGTCGTTTCGCCTCGTCCTTCGGTTTTTGACGCTGTCGCACCATCGTTCCAGTCCGTCCCGCCTCCAGGGAAAGTGGAAAGAAAAAAATATATTTGCGGACCCCCCCCCCGCGTAATCTTTCTCGACCTTGTCTTGCGACGGATTTTTCTAGCTCCCCGTGCACTCCGCGGCGAACACCGTTATCAGGTGACTCGGCGGCAAACCGCTATTCTTCAGGTACGTCCGTGCCGAGCCGCAATCCCGCTCCGAATCTGACTTCCCTGAAACAATCTTGTGGCACCAATAAATTACTTTTTGTTTTTCTTTTATTTTGTACAATATATACTGTTTCGCTCCTTCTTCGTTCCTTCTCCGGGGGGCGGCTCGAGCGACACGCGGCGGCGTTAATCCCTCTCGTCGTTGAGGGAGCTGGGCCGACGTGCCGCCGCCGCCGTCGCCACCGCTCCCCTAGCGCATCGCCGAATTCACATCGGGGATGGACGCGGAGGGCGCGCCGGTGGTGGGACTCCGCCAGACATCGCCATCTGCGCCGAAAACAAAACCGGAAGAGCAGAGACGGAGCACGCGGGCACGTTTGGTGTTTTTGCGCCGCGTTTCGAACGCCGCGTTTCCAACGGCGTGGGAGTTAACGCGCCGGCTACCCATCCGCCAACGCGGCACTTGCGAAACGGCGATAATGTGCCACCGCGGTGTCCACACGGGACACCCGAAATGCCTCGCGTCACTACTCCGGCCACTCGCACCCAACACAATCCCGCGCTCTGCGCGGCTCGTCACGGCACCTACTCCACGCACCGCGCTCACGCAGAAGCTTCGCGCGACGCCGATTCTCGGTCGCGGCACCCACAACCTGGAACAGCCTGCCACATCTATTACGCCTAACACAGTCCCCCACAACCTTCAAAAAAACTTTAAGAGAACAAACCGACTGAGCCAGGCTCCGCGCCTCCGAATGAACGGGCGCAACGTGCCCGGAGTATATGCGCGCGTTACAAATATATATTATTATTATTATGTTAGTAACGCGCACATTTTCATTCAATTTCGAAGATACACACCTACAGACACGCGTAACAACAACAACCGCCATTCGCCACTAAGTGTCGGTGACGTCACCACGGTGCATGTGCCAGGCCATATGCACCTTGAGGCCACAGACAACAACAACCGTCCTTCGCCACTAAGTGGCGGTGACGTCACCACATCGCCTGTGCCAGGCCACATGCACCTTGAGGCCACAGACACACACAGTGGCACACGCACACTGCCGAGTCGTGCTCCGCGCCTCCGAGTCCGCGCTCGTTAACGATGCGGAATTTGCACCCGTTAGAAATTAGATTTATAGGTTTTATTTAAAACTTCACAGGTTCTCTTTTGTAGTAAAGGGTGAATGGCCCTTTCAAACACATAGCGGTAACATCAAAACATACTCGCAACAGACACAGGCATACATTTTTTTCTCTGCAGACTTCAATGAACGTGAGTTTGTACCGTACATTTCAATCCCACAGTTAAACGCTAATTACGCGAAAGAGCATTCTTCAGGATTGCGGAAGTATACTCCGCAACTCAATTAAGGCTACTAAATAATATTCGGTATTTCACGCGTAAATAAAAAATGCACTCTCTATAACGGGAAGCGAAACAAACACCGCGTGATATTTTCGGCCAAAGCCAGCATCGCACGAACGCGCGCAGCGATACATCACGGTGGAAGTTCTGCTGAGGTTGACGCGTTTGCTTGCGCAAAAAGCGCCCGGGCGATTGTCGCGCCGAGCGCAGAGACGGGCTGCCTCGCCAGATTCATGGCTTCGCATCGAAAACGCAGCAGATGTTGTGTTTAAGAGCAGCACGGTGGCGCGGTGAGTAGCGCTGCCACCTCACAGCAAGAAGGCCCCGGGTTAGAATCCCGGCTCGGGGGCCTTTCTGTGCGGCGTTTGCATGTTCTCTCCGTGTCCGCGTGGATTTTCGCCGGGCACTCCGGTTTCCTCCGGTAAAGAGTTTGCAAGCTCACTGGGTATTTTTCTGCTGTAATAATTAACATCTATCTATCTATCTAAATCTATGCTGCTGCATAGGTTAATTTGCCTGCTAACTAAATTCCCCCCCGTGCCCTGTGATGGCCTGGTGTTCCATCCTGGTCATAGCCCTGGCTTGCGCCCTGTGTCTGCCGGGATAGGCTCCAGCTCAGCGCAACCCTGTACAGGATTAAGCAACCTCGGACAATGGTTGAATGTCGCGTTTATGCCTTCGCATCAGTCAAGGCCACGTGCAATACACACGCAAAGCTCCTATGGAATGCCAGCGTCTGAAAGGACACAAAAACCCAGACGGTTATCTGTTTGTTTCTCATCGGTCCCAGACTGCGGTTGGATTGGGTCGTTCTTCCCGTGTCGCCGTCGACCAGACGGAAAGCGGGAAGTCACTCGGCTAAGATTTCGGGCGCCGACAGAACGACGTGATCCGATCCGAAAGGTCTCCCGCTCGCTGACTTTTTCACCTGGTGACCTTTTCACAGGAGGATAAATGCGCGCGGCCAGGTTCTGTACGAACAGGCGGACCGACTTTTGTACGCGGCTATCGGCTAACGATCGCGCTGGGAGAGCGCTCGACACGGCTGTCTCCGAAAGAACAGCCCTGAAGAGCAATCATCGACTTACATTTAAGCGTACCTCTTTGTAATACGGTTTTCGGATAGATTTTTTTCCTCAAAAAGGGTGATTTTAGGTCGGCGACAAATTTACAACCAATTCTGTATAAGTTCATTTGTGTATATGGGGGGGGAGAGATGAGGTAACACACCAAGTTGATTTTCTCCAAACAACTTGTAAGATAATTAAACATTTATAGCTTCCTCACTAACCCAAACTAAATTACTGTATTACAAGATTAACCCCGGGCAATTTAATTCGCCGCTAATAAGAAAAATTAATAATGATTTAACAATGCATTTGCACGATACATCTTCACTACAGCGACCCCTTATAAATCACACGGAGGTAATGTAGAAGAAAATAACGGCCGTAACCTATGAAGATTGATGTCAATCGAACGATGCATATGGCCAAAAATAATTCGGGAAAAGAAACGGTGCTTCGAAATATTGCTGGAACACCGGCTATGGGGACATTTTCTGCCATTAATGAGTAATGCAGGCCACGGCTCTTAACTTTGTGAAGCCTCGAGAAGATTGTTAATTAAATTTAAGAAATTACAATTTATAACGCGTGGCACAGTATTCGTTCAATGTCGCGGGCATTCGTCCGAAGAGCGAACGACTCAGAGGCGGCACGGTGGCGCGGTGAGCAGCGCTGCCGCCTCACAGCAAGGAGCCCCTGGGTTCGACACCCAGCTCTGGTCCCTTTCTGTGTGGGGGTTTGCATCTTCTCCCCGTGTCCGCGTGGGTTTTCGCCGGGCACTCCGGTTTCCTCCCACTGTCCAAGGACACGCTGCTGTTGCTTAAGTTAATTGGCCTACCTAATAAATTGTTTCCAGTGCCCTACGATGGCCTGGCTGGTGTTCCTTCCCGTGTATAAACCCCACCTTGTGCCCTTTGTGTCCTTACGCCTCCTTCGCTGGACAACTGTTAAAGATTGCTACTTAGCTCCGCGGTTCCGTCCAGCTTAAACAAAAAGTGACTGACTGGCAGAGAGGTGGGGGGAAGGCAGTGACTCGGTCAACCGGCGTCTGTGTTCAGAGTCGCTAATGTGTCATCAGCCTTAATAATAATAATTATTTTACATTTATAACGCGTACATATTCATTCACTGTCGAAGGTACTCATTCGACGAGAGAACGACTCAGAGGCGCGAGGAAAAGCACAGAGAGGCGGAGGAGGCAGCCAGGCGGTTTGCCGGCGCCATATTGCCACACACTGCTTCCTATCTATTAGGATGTTATCGGTCAATTAATTAATGAGTATTTATTTAAGTTGTGGGAGGAAACCGGAGAGTCCTGGAGGAAACCCGCGCAGAACAGGAGGAGAACACACAAACTCCACACAGAAAGGCGCCCAAGGCGGGGATCGAACCTGCTCGGACAAGACCGTTCTTTCTGTGAGGCGCAGATGTTACCACGGCGTCACCCTAGCGCCCATCCCGCCACCAAACACACCCGAGCGCTGTTCTCATTCACCCGCATCGCAAAGGGCAGAGGCCTTATTCCTGTCTGCTTCGTTAAAGGCCAGCGCTGAGCCGCATCGTCGAATAATAATAATAATAAACAATAATTTACGTTTAGCCTTTCACCCAAAGGTCGTATAACGTTCCTAGAGAGGCAAGCGGCACGCAAACGGGAAACGTGCATCGCCCGTGTAATTGCGTTAAAGAAAACATCCGTGACATTTTGCTCTCCCATTTCGATGTTGCTGGCCAGCGAACATATAACTCCAAGGAAATTACGCAGAAATCTAAAATTACCGCACTGACCCTTCCTGCATGATTGCCGTGACCACGTCCCAGGTTGAAAAGGCGATATTTAGCTTTTTTAAATATTAACGTAAGCGTTTAATTGTTTCTGCTTCGGCAATTAGGCCATAATTTGCTGAAATGTTAAAGGGATTCATTTTCGCTTGCAATACGAGAAGACCGATGATTCAGCGTCTGATTCTAATCGGGAGTGGGGAGTGGGGGGGAAATTGGGTTTACACAAAAGTCATTTAAATGTCCCGAGTAGGGTGCTCAAGGGACGCGTTGAAAGTTTGAATATAATTAGTCCACGAAGGTGTGTACGTGATTAGGGGTGGAGTTTGCTGAGTAAGAGAACTACGCTATGACCCCCGCCGACCTGAGTTGTACTCCGGATCCTGTACGGGGTCGCGGTGAGCCAGAACCTATCCCGGCAGACACAGGGCACAAGGCAGGGCTATAACCAGGATGGGAAGCCAGTCCATCACAGAGCACCGGGGTGCAATATAGTCCATTAACCTATGCAGCAGCATGTCACATTGTTATTATTATTATTATTCCATCCATCCATTTTCTAAACCGCTTGACCTGGTGAGGGTCGCGGTGCCAGCAGTCCAAGGAGAGTGGACCCGACATCCCTTTCCTCAGCAACAGATTCTAGCTCTTCCTGGGGGACTCCCAGGCGGTATTACCGATTTCAAATAAACGCATTTCAACACGAGAGCGGGACGAGCGACAGACTTCGGAACGCCGTCCAAACACGGCCACACGCTGCCTCGCAAAACGAACGCGCCTGTTTCCGGCCCGTTGTATACGAAGGCCTACTGTACCCTAGAGAAATGTGTTGTTTTGTTATTCTTTAAAATCACCGCTGGCAACCGGACGTTAGTGCCGAGTCGTTGCGTGAACGGACATAAAAACCGAATGTTGTGTGCGAGCCATGGCCAGGTGCGGGGGGAGACAATGTGACGCATTCAATTTGCACCCGCTGCGCCAGAGTTTTATCCCATCGCCGTTTCACTGTGGCGCAGAAATCCGGGACAACCTCGCTGCTTCGTCGGATTGAGAGGAGCCAGTTGACACCTTTTTGCTGTGAGGTGGCAGCGCAACTCACCGCGCCACCGTGCCGCGCTCGATCTGTCGGCTCTTTGAACGAATATACCTTCGACATCGAACGAATACCCCCGCCACGCGTTATAAATGTTAATCTTTTTATTCAATTAACAATCTTCTCGAGGCTTCACGAAGTTAAGAGCCGTGGTCTGCACTACTCATTAATCCACAGAGAACGGTAACCCCGGAGCCGCGAATCGAACCCGGGGTCTTCGTGCCGCGAGGCGGCAGCGTTACTCGCCGCTACGCCGCCGTG
Organism: Geotria australis; assembly: GCA_036362915.1. Taxonomy (NCBI): domain Eukaryota; kingdom Metazoa; phylum Chordata; class Hyperoartia; order Petromyzontiformes; family Geotriidae; genus Geotria; species Geotria australis. The sequence goes on from JAZEWU010000041.1 coordinate 280,470, forward strand.
CCTACGACCCCCCGCGCGCGCGCGCGCGCGAAGCGGCCCCCATGGCGACTGGCCTCCGATAATCAAAGCCGCTCGAGCGAGCGGGAGGCCGCGATCGGCGGCGAGAACGCTCCCGGCGGCGCTGCGACACGCGCGTCGACCTCCGTAATTACGCAGCCGCCTCTCCCGGCGTCGCCCCGCTCAAGGTTACTTAGCGCTCACCCCCCGCCAACCGACTCCCGGCGCGCGGTAACTCGCCGTCGGAGGCTCGCGCGAAATTTCAACAGCAGGCCGGGGAGAGGTCAACTCGGGGCCCGTCGCAACCCTCGCGAGGCGATGCGTACCGATTCATCCCGGTCAGGCAATCCTTAACAACCTGGGTTTTGGGTACGGGGTGAGTGGGTGGGCGGCACTGGTGCGGCACACCCACCGTAGTCGGGCACCATCCCCGTGCCGCGCTTGAGGAAGAGGTGCACCCGGCCGCTGCTGTTCTTGATGAGCTCAATGGCGCGCGCGTGCGTCATGTCCTTGGTGCTCTCGCCGTCGACCTCCACGATCTGGTCGCCGACCTGCGTCCGTCCCGACACGGCGTCACTGCGGGGTCGCCCCCCCCCCTCCATCGCGAGGGGTGGATGTTACGGCTGCGCCAGCGAAGCTAGCGAGGCGTTGCATCACAACTCCACGTTCCAGGTGAAGTTGAAAACCGTATCGGTGAAAACGGTATGATAAGCCGACTCGAACGAAGCTTGTCGTCGATAACGAACAAAAACCTCGTAACATTAGCCGTAATAGGTTCCACAGGAACGTAAAAAGCGAAGGACATTCTTTACAAACCGCCCCAGGCGGGAAACGAACCGCCTCGAGAGAGGCAGGAGCGGACGCTACCGTCGCGAGCTCACCCTCAGCTTGCCGGTGCGGATGGCCGGGCCGTCCTCGGCCAACCTCAGGATAAACAGATCCATGTTGTACTCGTGGCCACCGCGCAGGCTGAAGCCGAATCCCTTGAGGCCCTTTTCAAGGTCCACGGAGTAGTACTCTGCTTCCTGCGCGCCGCAAACGAGCGGGTGAGCATCGGCGCTCGTACAATCGCAACGCGGCTGCTCCCTCACTTTACGATAGTACAGGCAAGTCCCCCGGGTTACGAACGCCCCGACTTACGAACGCCCACACTTACGTACCGACCTCCGTAAAGCCTGCTATTTTCAAAAATCGAGTTACGTACAATGGTTCGTACAAACGAAGGGGCGGACTGCTTTGCGCGACGCTCAAAACACCGCGCGTTTCCAGCGGTTTATTATTATTACTACTGTATTATTGTATTTAAGATGTTATAGGTAAACTATATACTATATACTAAGACAAACATTTGACTGACGCTAGATGTGAACTGTACGTAACTGTTCCGACTTACAGACAGACTTAAAAACGGAACTCGCTCGTAACCCGGGGACTCCCTGTATAATAATAATAATAATCGATATTTATAACGCGCACGTATTCATTGAATGTCGAAGGTATTATTTCGAAGAGAGAACGACTCAGAGGCTTAGCGAGGAAACCGCAGAGAGGTGGAGGAGGCAACCAGACGGTTTGCCGGCGCCAACATATTGCCACACACAGTCGTATAAATTGGATCGTTCAATGCATACGTATTATAACGTTTTAAAATGTAATGCATCTACATTCAGGCTGATACGATCCGTCCAACACAAGATGACGCGCGCTTGTAAAGTTTCAGGGTGAAGTAATGAGTAGAAATGTCACAGGAATGGCGCGAGAGAGAGAGGTATACAGCCACCGTAATGAAGTGTAATATCACACGTGGGTTACAATTAATTCGAAGTCATGAGATTCAAACCAACCTGTCCAGGGTTCATGTCCGGCTTAATATCCTGCCTTCCTCGAACTTCAAACCTGTCGAAAATACTTTAGGAGCGTTAAATCTTCAGAATAATTTTTTTTTTAATCTCTTTTTCATGAGATAGATTTGTTTTTAATTCACAAAAGACTTTTGCAAGATCAACATGGTTTATATTTTCAAAATGAACTTATTTCCGTATTTTATAACACGGTGCATTAATATCGCGTATGCATGCATTTGGTATTCAGGCATCATAAGGACACCAGCATCAGTTACAGACATCCAGAAAATAAAAACAAAATACAGCACGACATCTCAAAACGAATTAAGAGGCAGTTCTGTTCAAGTTCATTCATCCATTGTCAGAAACCACTTAATCCTATACAGGTGGCCGGTCAGCCGGAGCCTATCCCGGCAGACACAGGGCTCAAGGCAGGAAAAACCGCCTGGCTGCCTCCTCCGCCTCTCTGCGCTTTCCTCGCGCCTCTGAGTTCTTCTCTCGTCGAATGAATATCTTCGACATTGAATGAATATGTGCCACGCGTTAGAAATGTTAAATTATTATTATTATTATTTCTACTCCTCTCTCCTTTACGAATGAGACTTTGAAGAGCACTCAAAAGCGCAGCTCTTATATTTCCATATCATACCTTAAAACTGTAATTAACACTTAATAAAACTCTACTCCCTGTCTGGCTTACCCCAAATTCTTCTGGCTTAATCAGTCGGGCTTCGAGGCTTTTACTGTAAGCCAAATACTTTCTGAAGCTTAAATCATGACGATAACACCATCGCGTATAAAATTGGTCAGCTTCTTCACGATTGCATGCAAATAATTGCAGACGCTCTACTTTTTGCTTGCTTTCTGTCCTAATTAATTGGACCGAGAAGTGTTTTGCGCACCACGTGATTACATTTCACATCTCCGCCAGCTCTCGAGGCCTCATTGCTGTCGCAAAGAAACCGTTTACGCAGAAACTCACGTTCTCAAAAAAAATACCATTAAGCAATCGCGGTTCCGATTCCGGCCAACGGCTCATTAAACTTTACGCTTTAAAACGACGGTACAAAAGGTATGCTTGGTGCTTCTTTTTTGAAATGCGAACATTTTAAATAACAGCGCCGCGCGGCAGTCTGCAGGTGTTTAGCCATCTCGACAAAAGGAGCCTCACGGACAATTTATTAGCGGCGGGGTTTCGTCCAATTTCTCACGTTGTTTTCCTTCCTTGCCCGTAAAAACGCAGCAAGCACGTCACGTCTTTTGGGCAAAAGCTAAAAACTTACGAGCGATTGTAAACGGTCGAAATTCGGCGTATTTATACCTGCGCCGCCTCGCATCATCCCGGCTAAAGGTACGAAACGTTTACGCTTCGCGAAAAACGTTTTAACTGCCTATTTGCTTTGAGAAGGGCCAAAATGCGAATGGCCTCCGACTTGGCAGATCAGACAGGTGCGTCACATTGCTGAATACAACGCTGAGTGTGTAAACAGGCTGATCTACCGGAGGCAGGAATCAGCCGAGACACAACGCGGCTCAAAACCCACGGAGAGGAGACATCCGCTGCCCTCGTTTTGGCCGACGTTTCGGTTCGAGAGCCGGACTCGCGTCTCCGTCAGCGTGCGGGGAATTGCTGTTCGCTGCTCTCCGTGGCTGTCAGCCGAAGACTTATATTAGGTGACGTTTCGGGCAATGGACCTTATTCATAGCACATACAGTCATTGAACGGATTTCGTACTTGGAACTGAAAACTATTCTCAAAGAGAAGGACGATCCCGGAAAAACCGGGACAGGTGACAACTACATAATACAAACATATCTACCCATCCTTAACATGTTCTAAGTAATATCCATCCATCCATTATCAGAAACCGCTTAATCCTGTACAGGGTAGCGGTGAGCCAGAGTCTATCCCGGCAGACACAGGGCGCAAGTCAGGGCTATACTCAGTTTGGGACGCCAATCCATCACAGGCCACCGGGGGAAATTTAGCCCGCAGGCCAATTAACCTATGCGGCAGCATTTCTTTGGACTGTGGGAGGAAACCGGAGTGCCCGGCGAAATCCCACGCGGACACGGGGAGAAGGTGCAAACTCCACACAGAAAGGCACCTGAGCCGGGATTCGAACCCGAGTCCTTTTTGCCGTGAGGCGGCGGCACTACTCACCGCGCCGCCGCACCGCCCTAGCTCAACGTTTCCTTCCATCTTAAATACAAACTGAATGACTTATTTCTTCATCAGCAGGGTCTGAGCGCACATCTGCAAATTGAGAGTTATTCGCCGGCC
>JAZEWU010000041.1:285416-306205 GCA_036362915.1 Geotria australis
GGGGGGTTGGAGCGGGAGCGATAATGGGGCGGATGTTGTGACGAGGACCTCCCCCACAAAACACGACGATTTGCACAGACCGGCGAAGAGCATTTCTTCCCCCCCCAAAGTGTCATCTATACAGGCAGTCCCCGGGTTACGAACGCCCGACTTACGAACGCCCGTACTTACGTACCAACCTCCGTAAAGCCTATTATATATAAAAAAAAAATCGAGTTACACGCAATGTTCGTACTAACGAACGGGCGGACTACTTTGCGCGACGCTCAAAACACTGCGCGTTTTCAGCGGTTTATTATTGACTACTCTTCTGAAACGTTGACACTATTTCAGCTTTGAATTCACACTTTCACACCGGTACGATCAGCCCTCTCTGAAGCCACCGTTCCACCTTTACCCAGAACGTGTCACACGAGATTGCCAGTAGGGCGGGTACTCTGCTATTCCATTTAAATTAGTGAATTCACTCCATCCGTTGCGGGAGACGTCTTGAAAACACTACATGGCAGCATCCGCTATAATAGCGCAACAAGACGACGTTTCCTGTGATGGAATGCGTGCATTGCGAAAGGGTAGAGAAGTACAGTTGCCACTAATATCTCACGATCACAGGTGACCTGGCCACACATTATATCTATCCACGTGGCTTATGTCGTCACACGTGGGTGTTTACAGTTGAAGCCGAATAATATATAAGCGCACGTTTCGAAATGTGGACGGTCAAACCGGAGGAACACAGAGAAAAATCAACCGCAGGGAAACCGCGAGAGAGAATACGCAAACTCCAAATATACCGCAGTGGTCAGGGTCGGGGAATCGAACTCGAGTCCTCCTGCACTCCAGGCAAGGTGATCTTGCCAGCGTCCTGCCTATTACGCAACTGACAAAAGATCGGGAACTATTAACAATGTCCCAGAAAGACGTTCAGATTTCCCAGGAGAGCTGTCTAAAACAAAGAGGGGAATCCTGGAAACACACCAGGACAGGTGGCAAACCTAGAGGGACGCATTGAACGTTATGTTATAACCGCCTTTTATTGGACAGTAAAAGAGCCGTTGAATTTATCGTACCAGCGTAGGCCCAACGAGCAGAGTGTGCGTCTACAAAGTGTGACAACAACGCAACACTCGCAGAGAAATGCGAGGGTTAAGGTGTCCTTGATGCAGTTTCACGGCTCGATGCGTGAGAATTGCTTCCGAAAGCCGTTCTTTCGGGGCGGCCGTGTCGAGCGTTCTTTCTATCCCCTTCACGACGTTTCGCCTTCCACGCCAGAAGGGCTCCGGGTTCGGATCCCGGCTCGGGTGCCTTTCCGTGTGGAGTTTTGCATGTTCTCCCCGTGTCCGCGTGGGTTTTCGCCGGGCACTCCAGTTTCCCCCGACATAGGTTAATTGGCCTGCGGACTAAATTGCCACCCGGTGCCCTGTGATAGCCTGGCATCCCATCTTGGGTATAGCTCTGCCTTGCACCCTGTGTCTGCCGGGATAGACACCGGCTCACCGCAACCCTGTACAGGATTAAGCGGTTTCTGACAATGGACGGACGGATATAACAACACCTGCCACTCTTCACGATCGCCGGCGTCCCGTCTCGCCCGGCACCATATGGTCAACTATCAAGCGATGGATTACGAAGCTGGGGGGGGGAAAGGCGTGCGGGCGGAAACGCTGATTGAAAAATGGCACCGGTAGGCCCGAGGGCTCGTCGAGCGATAAAGCCGCGATCGATATCGCGATCGGCACCTGTCCCGCTCGCTCGGTCGCCGACCTTGAGACGGTCACAACGGGCCACACGACGGCGGTTGGCGGGTCAGCGGAGACCAGACCGCAATGCCGGGCGGTGACGTCGTTCGGCCGGATAACTCGCCGAGAGCGGCGACGATCGGGACGGGGGATGAGTTCCCCTCGCTCGATGGCTGCCGAGTAGCGCCGCGGCCTCGCGGCAAGAGGCTCCCGGCTTCGATTCCTGCGGCTCGGGTGCCGCCTTTCCCCGTGTCCGCGTGGGTTTTCGCAGGGCAACTGCTGTTCCTAACAAGAGGCAGTAGGTGGCTGCGCTCTGTTTGTAACGGGCCAGCTCAAGCGATGGGATTTGTGCGCTGTATTTACATGTTAAGTCCGAAACAACTCGTATTTACACCGGTTTCAATTAACCGTGCGCAGGTTTTTAATTCCAGAGAATTCACACGTGAATACGCGCACACGTATGTAAACGTCCTTGTGACCTTTTCTTGGTTCGAAAAACCCAGGGCGAATCTGTCGTATTCGGACTGGGTGTAAAAGTGAATAAGGGGCAATCGTGTGTGCTTACATTCCTCCATTGCGCTGTGGTATTCAGCCGTGCCATCCCCTTTAGAGGCTACGATTAATTTAAAGCAATATTCGCGCGGATCGCAATAAACTCCGAATTTACCGCTAGGTCCGTAACACTCCATCATTTTAACGAGCGCAGATTATCGCGCCAAATGTCCCTCTCATCCAGAGGTGGAAACACCTGTCGCTAATTTGGGGGGGGGGGATGGAAAAAAACACACAAATGAAAAGTGGCTAAAATCTCCATCTGCCGTTCGCCAGTCTGCCGACGGATGGCTCATCAAGTCTCGCGACGTAATTACACGAGATCTACGGGGATTATTGGCCGACGGATACAGTTGGCGGGCTGCGATTGGCTGTTGGCAATCAGCTTAGCCGTACGCTTTCAATCCGTCAGGGCGACGCGACAGCATCTGCTAGCCACCCGTCCGGACCGCTGCGTCCGCGTGACCGGGTTAAAGGTCGCGACCCCCAAACTACAGCACGGCTCATCCTAGTGGCATGAAGGCACCAGGGGATGGCTTCCGAAGTAAATAAGTTACAATGACGGAAGTGATTGATGGTAGCAGGCGCGTCGCAGCCGCGGGTGTTACGGGTGTTTCAACACCCGCACTTTCACAGAAACGTGATTCCACCCCCCTAACTTTTTACTGTAACACCAGCGGCTACGACGAGCCTGGATGGTAGCTTGATCGAGCTAAACGTTGAGTGCATGTTAACACCTCGGTAATATATCCCTTTCGTACTGATGTAGGTTTTCACGGCTCGATTCACGATGGTTGCTCTTCGCCGAATTACATCAGCGTTTGGCAAAGACGTCCATCGCGCTCCTCCAATCTCAAGTCTCCGTCGAATTACCCGCTCGCCCGCCGGCGGACTATTGCCCATTCTCAGTGCGATGCTGTCCAAACACCGCGTGCCACGCGGCGACGATGCCCACCGCGGGCACCCTCACCTCGACCGCCGCGATGAGCCACGCGCGCTTCGTGGATCGTCTCCCGCATCCGCTCGATCGCCCGCCCTCCGACCCGTCGCCCGTTTCCCTCGCGCCCCGCGTCGCCCGCCCGCCCGCCCGCCCGCCGCCCGCACTCACCCACGATGGTTCCCGCTTCGGGCCGGCTGAGCGACGACACGATGACGAACCCGAATCCCTCGTTCTCGTTGCGCTGGATGGTCACGTCGTACGTCAGCCTGCCGACCGTCGACGGGAACCCCTCGGTCGAGATGATCGCCGCCGCCGCCACCGCGGCCGCCGTCGCCACGCTCGAGCGGGCCTCCCCGTCGCCGGCGCCGGCGGCCTCCCCCGGCGTCCCCGCGGCCTCGCCCGGCGCGCCCTCCGCCGCGGCCGCGGCCGCCGCCGCCGCGCGCCCGCCGCGGCCGAACTCCTGGAGGAGGCCCGGGTGCAGGAGCCCCGGGTGGAGGAGGCACGGCTCCGACGCCGGGTTCACGCCCGGCGCGCGCGCCGCCCCGTCGTGGGCCTGGCGCGCCGTCGGCGGCGAGAACGTCTCGGGGAAACAGGCGCCGCCGCCGCCGCCGGCGACGCGGCCCGAAGCGGTGGAGAGGCACGGCGCCGAGCCGGGCGCGCCGCTGCTCAGAGGCGGGAGTGCGGACGGGCCGCCCGGCGACGACGACAACGCGGACGACGGCACGCTGGTCCCGAACGCGCGGCGGAGGTACGGGTCCAGCACCGGCAGCGGGGGCGGCGGGAGCGCCGGCGGGAGGGGCGGCAAGGGGGGCGGCCCGCCGCCGCCGCCGCCGGTGACGGCGCCGCCGAACTTGAGCTTGCGCATGAAGGCGGCGGCCTGCTCGACGCGCGGCGAGTTGTGCTGCGACGCCGACGACGAGGAGCTGCAGAAGCCGCCGTGGGTCTCGCCGCCGACTGGGGGGGGCGAGGGGGGGACGCGGGGGGCGGGCGGTCGCGTCATCGAGCAGCGACGATGTCGTTTGAACCGCAGGCGCGTTCGATTATCAATGGTGTAGCTGTGTTTGGCTGTGTAGGTCCCGTAAAAATTAAGCGTCGTAAACCCGCTTTCGCCCGACACGCAGCCGATCGGTAAAGGGTTGTCGCGTGAACAAAACGTGCCGATTCGTTACTACTTTGGCGAACCCACAACATTTACAATGAAGGTACGACGTCTCGCTGGTAGTTGCAATCAGCTTCGCCAGGAACAAAGGATCTGGCGCGCTCAAGCTGATTGCAACTATCAGCGAAACGTCGTACCTTCATAAAAAGTGATATACTATGGATAACATCTATTTGTACTGTTCTTTCGGGATAGCCGTGTCGAGCGATCTCCCGCTCTCCCTCGCGACGTTTCGTCTCCCGCGTTGGAAGCATCAAGGGGCATTACGGTTGTATGTGATGATACTTACATCGTGGGAGGCAAAACGTTGCAAAGGGAGAGAGGGCGATCACTCGACACAGCTATCCCCAAACAACATCTTTGCATAGCAACCATCAACAAGGTAGAAGCGTTCACGTCGCGATCCCTGTCAAGTAATACTCGGTATTACCTGCAAATTCTACCAAACACTTCGAAGCCGAGGAGCCGCAAGACAGCGATGTCCGGAAGCTGAACAGATGCTAGAAGCCCCCTCGGTCTGGAGCAAGAAGACAGGCCGATGCCCGACTATTATATCTCTAAACGTCGAAGGGCTGTCTGCAACTGGAGAATAACTTGTTGCAATGGGAAACAATTGTCATGTAACCATCACGCTTCGAAGATTCGAATAGAATTCGAATCATCACATCTATATGTCCGTTCCCATTACCGCAAACCCCCGACGCGGCCTACCCCACCCCGCCACGGTAAAAAGTTTGTCAAAACGGGCGGTAAAAACGGCGCCAAACCGGCTCGCCTCGGCTCGCTCACTCGTGGGGATGACGGGCCGGCGGACCGTGAGCTGCACGTGGCCGTTGCGCGCCGCGTGCTGCATCAGGGCTATGACGTGCCGGTGCGACTTCCCCGCCACGATGGTCGCGTCCACGGAGACCAGCTCGTCGCCCGGACGCAGCCTCCCGTCGGCGTCGGCGGCGCCAAGCGGCACGATGGCGCCGATGTAGATCTGCGAGACCGCAGTAACGTACAGCTTGCTTTCACGATATTCGATCCGTTACGGAACACGGATTATAATAATGATAATATATATTTGTAACGCGCGCGTATTCTCCGGGCGCGTTGCACCCGTTGATTCGGAGGCGCGGAGCCCGACTCAGGCGGTTTATTGTGATTCGGTGAAGAGGTGACTTTTTAAAAGTTTTTTTAAGGTTGTGGGGGACTGTGTTAGGCGTAATAGATGTGGCTACAGGCTATTCCAGGTCGTGGGTGCCGCGACCGAGAATTGACGTCGTGCAAAGGTTGCACGTGAGTGCGGTGTGTGTGGAGCAGGTGCCGTGATGAGCTGCGTAGAGTACGGGATTGTGTTGATGCGAGTGGCCGGAGTAGTGATGCGAGGTATTTAGGGTGTCCTGTGTGGATAGCGTGGTGGCATATTATTGCTGTTTTGCAAGCGATGCGTTGGTGGATGGGTAGCCAGTGTAGAGTGTCAGTGCATTTTGTGGTCGGTCGCTCGCTCGCTTTGATGTCGAGGACTGCACGTGCTAGGTTGTTTTGAAGACGTTGCAGTTTGGCACACTGTTGTTTCGCGATTCCAGTGAGTATTGCGTTGAAGTAATCAACGCGATTCGTTCATTCGTTCGTTCACACACCGGCTCGCCGGGGTCGTCTCCGCCGAGGATGCGGAAGCCGAAGCCCGACTCCTGTCTCTGCAGCAGGACGTCCATCTCCTCGTACTCGGGAGCTGAGAGAGAAAACAAGGTACAGCGGAGTGAGACCTTGGATTGTGTCCGCGTGGAGCCAATCCGTCCATCGTCACTCCCCCAGCTGATTTAGTTCTGGTCTCCAACCGGTCGATCGCGATCGACAGGGTCGATCCCGGGAGGCTTAAACGGTCGCCTGGGCTTCACGTGTAACGAGTCTCATGTGTAATCGAGTCACCGTGCAGTGTGGAGGTGTATGAAACGGGGGAATCGATTCGGCAGTCGATTCTGCGACCGATTAGGGAATCGATCCAGAATACAAACCACGGGTGTCACACTAAGAATAATCATTTTCCATTTATAACGCGCACAAATTCATTCAATGCCAAAGGTATTAATTCGACGAGAGACGACTCAGAGGCGCGAGGAAAGCGCAGAGAGGCGGAGGAGGCAGGCATGCGGTTTGCCGACGCCAACAAACTGCCACACACTGCTTCCTATATATTATGATGTTATAGGCCAAATAGGCGAGTGTTATGGATAGAGTACATTTTTTGGGGTTTTAGTAAATTATTATTTTTTTTACGGTAGATCTTGTGTTGCATTTAAATTTGAAAAGTGATCTTGAGTTTCAAAAGGTTAGAGACCAGTGTTCTAAAGGGTCGTGGCGAAGCCGGAGCCTGTCCTGGAAAACACAGGGTCCGAGGCAGAGCTATACCCATGATGGGACGCCAGTCTATCGCAGGTCGAACCAATCAGAAAGATTTGTTTACTGTCCTATGCCGCAGCGACAACTCAAAAGTCAAGGTGATTTTCTGCACAGGTGAGTGTCGAGGCGGCGCTCACCTCCCGTTTACAGCCATGAGCCAGTCGCGGAAACTCCACACTCCTATGGCGGGTGATGTTCTATCCATAGGACAACCACCGCTGACTGCCCCACAAAGTGGTTCTAAGTTTATCAACCCTGACGAGATGACGGGCTGAGCCAATCTCCCGAACTGGGTTCGAATCTCACTTGCAAGCGGTATGCTGAGCCAGAAACAACCGATACGCGGCTCGAAACTTCAAAACCAAACGTACGGCTATTTCACGCCAAACGTAGATTTGCGTTAGTGTTATTCGCGCCGTGCCGTGGGATTTGGTGAAACGCCAACACAGCGCACGGCTGATGTCAGGAGTCAACTCTGGCTACCGTTCCATCTGGGGGTTTTTAAAACGAGAACCACTTCTGTGGGCATGTGACATTTTCGCAATCGGCTCAGGACCCCGATTAGAGATGAGCGTTGACAAGGTGCTAATGTGCACACGGTGCCGCTCTCGTCTGCCCAACGGCGGATCCACCTCGCGTCGTTGAGCACCGACAATTTTAATTTAAAATTTACAACGCGTGGCGCAGTGTCCGTTCAACGTCGAATCCGTTCCAAGAGAGAACAGAGAGGCGGGGAGCGCCAAGGCAGCCACACGGTTAGCCGGAGGCCAACATTTCCCCGACACTGCGTCCTGTATATTATGTTATCAGCCAATCAAAGCATGTTTTTTTTAGTTGTGGGAGGAAAATGGAAAACCTGGAGAAAATCCACGTGGAACAGGGGGAGAAGTTCACAAACTCTGCACAGAAAGACGCCCGAGGCGAGAATCGAACCGCCTCGGGAAGGGCCTTCTTTCTGCGAAGCATAGATGTTACCACTGCTGCCACCCTGCCACCTGTTTTTGTTAGCAAAGGAGGTCAATCCGAAGTTGTTTTGTTTTGTTATATATCGACAGAATCGCAGTTGTTATTTAAATAATTTCATTATAATTTGTGTCGGTCAGATCGATTTTTGTTTCTATCCGCTACCGGATGAAAAAGGCATGTCATGGAGGTCACGGGGGTAATTTGTAACAATCATAATTTAGATTCTCATTTGACCGTACGTCACTGGCAGATTGTAACTCATTCTGTGGAGAATTATTTGAAAGAGATTTCACTCAGCCACGCATGTTTTACGGTTAAATAAGTCTAAAATCGAGAACTGACAATTTCCTTTTTTAAAATAATTATTTTAAACGGTGGAGCGTTGTGGCAAAGTAGTTAGCAAACTGAAATACAGACCCAGCGACGCGAGTTAAATTCCGGGTAAAGGCCAGCAGCGATATTAAAACCAGCCCTGCCGCTGACCCCCTGACTCAACCACGCAACCCCCCCACCCCTCCGTCAGTGGCCAGAGTGGTGAAGTATGGTCAAAACAACACCCATAGCAGACAGGGAGACGCGGCGTGTGAAAGCCTTCGTCCGGTCGTGAATTTGACAAAAGGGTTTTACGCAGAGGTGAAAGTAAGCCGGTACGGTCCGCTACGGCCCGCTATGGCGTACCGGTAAGAAAGTGACCGCAGCAGTCAGCACAGTAGTACAGTAGAGGAGGCGCGGGGGGTTGTGATACTTTTGTACCTCGTTTGCAGTAAAAGTTAGGTAGCGACTCAAAAAGTTACTCGTGCGGAAAATTGTGAATTTGTTTGAAACGTTCCCTGCTTAGCGGCAGAGCACACTCCTGCAACGAGTTAATAATGACTCCTCAAACTCCCTGCGCGGAGTTTGTGTGTTCTCCCCCACGCTGTTCCGCGTGGGTTTCCTCCGGGATCTCCGGTTTCCTCCCACAACTCAAAAAAACACTCCCGGATTAATTGGCCGATATCATATACCGGGTTGGCGCCGGCTGACTGCAAGTCTGCCCCCCCTCCACCTCTCAATGCTTTTCTGCATCTCCTTGGGACATCTGGGTGAAAGGCTACAGTTGTTGAATTTATCACTGCTGCGTAAACCCCAGCCAGGGTACGGGCCATGCAGGTACATTGCAGTTGTGTGTGTTGCAGACATCAAGGTGTGTCAGTCATCGTTATTCAAGTAGGGAGTCACGGTAAACCAGGAGCCTATCCCGGCAGACACAGGGCGCAAGGCAAGACTATAGCGAGGATGGGACGCCAGTCAATCACAGTGCACTGGGGCACAATTTAGCCAGCGAGCCGATTAATCTAGGTGGAATTTCTTTAAACTGTGGGAGGAAACCGGAGGGTCTGGCGAAAACCCACGTGCACGCAGGGAGAACGCGCAAACTGCACACAGACAGGAGGCACCCGAGCCGGGAATTGACCCCGGGGGGCTTCTTGCTGTGAGGCGGCGGCGCTACTCACTGCGCCGCCGTGGTTAAGGCACGTATGTTATACTTTATTGTATTATCGATCTATTAAATGCTGCTCACGGGGGAACGGGTTGTGCGAAAGTGAGTGGGATTACTGTAAAAAACAAACATAAAAACACACGATAAATATCACATGCCATGTTTGCGAACGGCCGCGATGAAGCTACATCACGCGTGTGACTGTTTAAGGCAAGTTTTTCCCAGCTTCTTAAGGGTTTCGAAACAAAACGCATTACGGTATCAGATTCTATACTAGGCCTTTTTGTAAGAAAGTATGCCATATTTTTTAAGCGTATCGTATAACCACCTTAACACAGTCTGATGCAGCTGTCGGTATCGGAAGAAGCGTTTGCAAGTTATCTTAAGCGATGTCTATACATAATTTCGCGGTGTGACATGATTGATATAAATACGTATAACCGTTGTAAATGGAGCTGTCAAAACATACTTATCTACGACTTAGAGTTTTACCATCAGATAAAAAAAAAGAGCGGGCAAAACGAATATAGGTTCGAAATTTCAGATCGCACTTTTTCACAAGTTGCGAGCTCTCAAGAGATGGATTGTGAATAACTGCCAAAGGTTTTCCGGCCCGACGACAATCCAGGATTGCCGACCGCTCGTTAGCTAGCGCTTCGAGTCGATTCTTCGAAGCGTGATGGTTATATGACAGTTTTCCATTGCAACAAGTTCTTCTTTAGTCGCAGACAGCCCTTCAACATTTAAAGATTATAATAGTCAGTGCTGGCTTTAAAGGCGGCGGGCATTGGCCTCTCTTCTCGCTCCAGGCTCAGGGGCTTCTGGCATCTGTTGAGCTTCTGGACATCGTTGTCTTTCAGTTCCTCGGCTTCGAAGTGTTTGGTAGAATTTGCAGGTAATACCAAGTATTACTTGACAGGTATCGCGCTGGAGCAGGGCTTGGTAACCTTTCCGCAGCGGCCTACCAAGAGTTCAGTTCTTCACTTTTATTTTACGGATCTGCGTGAAATTGCTACGTTTTCTAACGTCGATAACAGTCCTACTTACGTGTAGTAAATGATCCAAATTGAATAGTTTTTACTGATGTAGGTTTTCACGGCTCAATTCATGACGGTTGCCCTTCAGAGCTGTTCTTTCGGGATAGCCGTGTCACTGAGCGCTCTCCCTCTCTCCCGCGTTGGAAGCATCATCAGACCCCTGCGTGGGTTTCCACCGGTTCTCCGGTTTTTTTTATTAGCCGATAACATCATAATATATTGGACGCAGTGTGTGCCAATATGTCGGTGCCGGCAAATCGCAAGGCTGCCTTCTCCGCCTCTCTGCAGTTTCCTTGCTACGCCTCTGAGTCGTTCTCTCTTCGAATGAATACCTTCGAAATTGAATGAAAATTTGCCACACGTTATAAATAGAGTTCAGTATTACTATCATCATTGCAGCGTCAGTGGGCCGTGGCATTTTCGCAAAGCCACCGTGGCGGTGGTTTGTTCCGTATTCGTGTTCAGATATTTTTGTGCCGCACACCTGGTGCCGCGTGAAGGGTCCGGGATGAAACTACCGTGAGGTTTCAACCGAGGCCGCTGCCTTTTGTTCCGAAAGCGGCTTTGAACGGTGAAACCGAGGCCCTGAAGCAAGAGCCAAAGGGACCGCAACCATCAAGCTCCACGTGTGTGACACGTCGCAGGGCTGCACACCGGGCGAGCCGAGTTCGAATCCCGCTCACGGACAACAGCCGGTGACGATTTTCTTAACCGGACCTTGGCCTCCCCTAGGTCGACTCAACCTTAAACGAGTACCGAGTGCGGTGCGTAAACATTGCCACTGGGGCGGCAAAGGCGGCCGGGCGTGGTGCTGGCCACCCACCGCCTCGTGTGCCGTGTCGGTCTTCAGAGGTGCTCGCTAACTGCACTTGACCCTACAGTCTGTTAAGGCTATACGGGGGGAGCTTTGCTTTGCTAGTGCTTCTTACGTGTGGGAGGATGAAGAGCTGCAGGCCTCTTTTGAGCCACTCAGGCAACAACAACCGCCAACAGCAGTAGCATCAGATGTACAGTGCTTGTCACGTTAAAATAATAAGTGTCGTAAACCCGCCTCCACCCGACGCAGCCAATTCGTAAGATTTGTCACGTGAACAAAACGTGCCGATTCTTTATAACTTCAGCCATCACACCGGTGTGTTGGAGAGCGAATTCAAACCGTTTATAATGAATTACTATCCTCCGGACGTTTTAGTAGAAGCAAGAATTTTGGAATCACACTGAAAGTAAGATCTAATTGGGTCCGGTTTGTTATTTTGCTTAGCCGAAGAAAGGCATCCCGCACTCTCACAGAGATAGCGTACTGAAAGGGGAAGCGAAAAAAAAACCCCATTCAATCAACTGGAGCTCATTCGTAACACAAAACCTCTTCAGCGCTATTTAAAAAAAAAAACCCAAATAAAAATGTTGCTGTCGTTGACATTTCGTTCTCTCCGCAGCCCTGTGCAGCACTTTGTGACCTTCGGGTGAAAAGCGCTCTATAAATGCTATTATTATTATTATTTAACAAAAACGTTGGCCGACTGACGTTGAATGTCCTGTAAACATCGCGGGCTGTGGATTGAGAGTGGCACCATAACGCAAAAGGATGGATGGTATTCATAGCCGTCTGCATGCATGTAAGCGCGAGTTGCTTTCATGATTTTGATTGCATTGTTTTCCATTCGCCACAAGCAGATTCAACCTGCGGTGAATTAGTGTCGCGTAACGATGGACTATACTTGCCTATGGCTTTTGTCCACCTAGCACTCCACACTGACACAACGTCTAGGTGGCGAAACATCACAACATCTATGACAACAAAACAATCACAGTGCTCATGAAAAACAGCGGCTCACGGCCACAGAAGCGACAAATGCTCGGAGCCAGCGAGTCTCAAATTATCAGGCAACGCGGCGCGGATTTTCTGTTGTTATCAAACGATCGGGTTTGTGCGATGCGCGCTACCTCGCGCGCGCTCACAGATAGGCCGGAGTGCGAGAAGAAACCGCGGTAAAGTGGTGAGGAATTGAGATTTCGAGACGCGCTGACTACAAGCCCGTGTAAAATAAGAGCAGAGACTCATCAAAGGCAGGACAGACATTATAACCGGCACGTAAAAAGCCCGAGGTGGTCTCAACATAATAATAATAATAGCATTTATAGAGCGCCTTTCAGCCGAGGGTCACAAAGCGCTGCAATATATATGATTGCGACTCACATCTCTGGGAGACTGGAGCGGTTGAACACGTGCGTAATCTGTTGTTTTGTTAGTTTGAGATTTTGTTGAGGACGTTCGGTTTTTTTTTTCTTTCGCGGAGAGATTTTCAACGATACATATAACTGTACTGATGTAGGTTTTCACGGCTCGATTCGTGACGGTTGCTCTTAAGAGTTGTTCTTTCGGGATAGCCGTGTCGAGCGCTCGCTCTCCCGAAAGAACAGCTCTGAATAGAAACCATCATGATACAAATAACTTATCTCAGTGTGCTGTTATGTAGTTATCATTCATTTCACGCACTGTTATGGTGCTTAAACGAATGAGGATTGAACCCATTCCATCACCGGGGAAACTTATATTTTATTTTACTTCATCTACGAATTATTTCTAATAATAAATACAAATTAAAACTCGCCGCGCATATTCATTCCACGTGGAAGGTATTCGACATGGAACAGGTGTCGATTTGGTGGTTTTAAAATCTTAACGCTTGTCTCATTGCCAGAAAATGAAAAAAACGTTGTATTTATTTACACTACGCGGAGAACACGCTAACTCCACAGAGAAAGGCACCCTAGCCGCGAAATCCCTTCTTGCCGTGAGCCCGGCGCATTCCATTCCGAACCGTTGGCCGATTATTACAAACAGTTTTTCGGTCGCGAGGCAAGTGCCGTTGTTTGATGAATGCGTTGGGTTCCCTGCTTCAAGGTGACCGAGGACAAGACCTGGACTGCCCCTAATTCACCCCCACGGCCTGGGATGCAACATTATTCCGCTCCGTCTCTCTTAGCTGCCGTCGTTTAAAACGCGATGACTTACGGCGCCGAGCCGCCGCAAGGGTGAAACCGTAAACAGCCTCCGTGGGGGCTGTGCATCGCAGATTGGCATTAGCGGGAACGTATGAGCAATTACCGCGGCTCGGCACACTAATCAGTCAGTGGCACAAATACCAGCGGCCTCATTTGTCAACACTCGGCAAAAGTTGTTCTCCGCAGCTGATGAGCAATTACGCGGGAGGAGAGCAAAGTGTATGATTTTCAAAAAGTAACGATGGTAGTTAAGGGGGCAGGCCTGCAAGTGCTCGCTCACGTCAACGCTGGCGGGCCCTCGATGAGGTATTTGGCCTACTCTTCCACGTGGCGTGGCGCTGTGGTAACATCCGCGTGTCGCAGGAACAAAGCCCTGTGTCTGCCGTGATAGGCTCCGGCTCACCGCAACCCTGTGCAGGATTAAGCGGTTTCTGACAATGAATGAATAAATGTCGCGCCAGTCTGGTGTCTCTCATATGATCACTGGAAAATGAAAGAGGGATTTAAAAGTGTGGGGGTTCTAGGGGTGGAACATGAGCACCGCAACCCCCCCGCCTTTGGTCCCCCGCACGTACCATACTTCGACTGTTTACTCTTCCCGCCCTGCTGGCCAAGTGGGTTGGTCAAATTGCTGTGATTGGCTGGATGGCCGTTCAATCAATTTAACTTGACCGATAGGTTTTCACGTGTTGGGAACTCAGTTTCGTTTCATCAGACTACCCATAGACTACCCATAGATATGAGACTACCGAAGGAAAAAGTGGCTGGGGATGGAATCATGTTTCTGTGAAAGTGCGGGTGTCGCAACACCCGTGACACCCGCGGCTGCGACACGCCTGGAGACAACGCAGGCTGGGCCCCGGTTACAATCGCCGCGTGGAGATCATCGTCGTCTTGGCGAGGCTGATCGTCGGCGCGACAACTCACATCGGAAGTCGTAGGTCGCCTCGTCGAAGTGCTGCGAGGGCAGGCCACCGCGGTGCTCCTGCCCGTCCGAGTGAGACGGTGATGGGGCCTTCATGAGGCTCAGCGGCGGCGCCATGGGCGGCACCGTCGGAGGAGCTATCCTCAGGGGCGGCAGGCTGTACTGGGGGCACGACGGGTTCTTGAGCCTCTCCAGTACCTGCAAGAGACAGAGGTAAAGATCACCACTTCTCTTTCACCTCCTAACGGGGATCAAGGTAGAAGCGTTCACGTCGCGATCCCTGGCAAGTAAAGATACTTGGCTCGTCCAGATCCTTTGTTCCTGATGACGCTGAGCGTGACTATCGGCAAACCGCGTACCTCCGTGTCCCGTCTCCCCCAATCGTTCCGCGGTCTCACGCTGCGCTCCCTCCACGTGGGGCCCACACCGGTTCAGTAAGTCGCGTGACTGGAGTTGGACACAGCACTTAGCCTTATAACGTGCGGCGACCTAGTCCAGCCAAAAAGCCCTACCCTTTCCTGAAGATCACTGCATATCTGGGCGTCCGTCCTGCTCACCACTCGCCGTCGTCAATACAGTAACGCACGGGAACATAGCATATCTCTTCACTCTTCACCCTATTGTTTATTTTGCGTAATTGCCGTTATTTGTTTATAGTCTTAGCCTTAAAGTAGTGATTTTATCGTGCCGCGGCCTAGTCCAGTCCAAAAGCCCGAGCCTGTCCTGAATTTGTATTTATTGTCATATTCGCCGAAATTTCTTCTAATTTACCTCTAAGAGATAACCCAGCACTTGATTCATGCTGTGGAATTGTATTTATTGTCAAGCTATTGTTGAGTTTGCGTAATTGCCCCATAATATGCCGTCGAAATTTACCGGGAAGCATTTGACCTCCGACCCTCTGCCCTGAGTGAGCTGGCTTAGTGACAAGTGCCCGTGCCTTCTTGGGTCACGACAGCCGTCTTAATAATCATTAGAACGCTCGCGCCCCAGCAATCTGTCAACCTCTCAATAATTAGGTAAATTAATCAGTCAAGCCAGACCAGCCCGGCCAAGCCAAGCCTAACGATCGGTGAATCAAACACGCGATCAATGGGATCCATAATTATCTACGTTCTCAAGAATCGCCATCTGTCTGCGCGTGACGAAGCCGTCTGTCACGGCAATTTACTCGGGTCGCGCTCGCCCGATGGAGAGAGAGAGAGATGGAGCTCGTTTTGATCGAGAGACGCGGTCAGAACGGTGATGTTTCGCTCCATCGAACAACGCGGCTGAACGTGTTTTGCCGTGCTCATTGAGCACGGCATCCAGAGCTTGCGAAGGTCACTTGGTATTTTTCTGCTGTAATAATAAACATCTATCAAAATACTGATGTAGGTTTTCACGGCTCGATTCATGATGGTTGCTCTTCAGAGCTGTTCCGTTTCGAGCGATCTCCCTCTCTCCCTCGCGACGTTTCCAACGTGGAAGTCGAAACGTCGTGAGGGAGAGAGGGAGATCGCTCGACACGGCTAACTAATTTACTATACGCCAGTAATAATATTAATTTTCAAACACGAGCTATGGCATTAATAACTTGGACATTAAAAGACAAGACAACCTCTTGATTTGCACTATAAATAGTTGTATACGTGGTTGCTGATTTTCCGTTCCCTGTTGTCGTTGACATGCCGTTCTCTCCGCAGCCTTGTGCAGCGCTTTGTGACCCTCGGGTGTAAGGCGCTCTATAAATGCTATTATTATTATTACTGACGAGACGAAAGAACGTAGATTCAACCGGGCCTATTAAGATAACAACCTGCAACCCCAAGTTAACATGTTTAACGGACGGAGAATAATTGTGAGGAAAAAAAACACCCACGCCAGTTTATATAACAACTGTATTTTAATTCGCTTTCAGTGGCCCATTATTTCATTTATAATTATAGTCTGGAAGCAGTAGTGTAGTGGGTTTAATCAGAGTAACAAAACGATTTATTCAACCATCAACTCCCTTTTAAATGTTGAACAAAAAAAAAAACTCCTTACCTGATTAGATGTTCTCGGAGAGTAATATCCTGTCGAAAAAAGCACAAGGCAATTAAAATTAATCACTTTAATGTTACGTTAAATGGATTAATACGGCGTAACTTTTGACTTTCATTATTCCGGCGACAGGTTCGCAGCACGGCGGTAAAACTTGCGCCACGCGGCAAGAAAGCAGCTGGGTTCGATTCCCGGCTCAAACTCCACGCCTTTCCGTGTGCGGTTTGTGCGTTCTCTCTCCAATTTCCTCCTATAGGCACAAACATTTAACAATGCTAACTGGCTGTGTCGGGTGGAGGCGGTTTTATGACACTTATTTTTCTACGCGACCTCCGAATCAACGGGTGCAATGTGCCCAGAGAATATGCGCGCGTTACAAAAGTATATTATTACTATTATTATATCCCTGGTAATGATGGCGATAAGGAATTGGCCATGATCCGTTTTGGTAAAAAACAAACCATACGGAACAGCACACTAATGCGGATGTTAGAGCAGCGGCCGTGACTCGTGAAAAGAGCTATAATAAGGATAACATTGCTCACGGAAGCCTTTGTGTTAAATCTACTCTACAGTGTTGGGCCAATCATTGTTGGCCAAATCAGTTTCAAAGACGATGCATACATATATTATCATAGCATTTGTTTGCATGTTTTTGCCACAAGCATGTGTGGCTTCTTTGCAAGAGGGTGTCCATTTGGTGTTTTTAAGATCTTAACCCACTTGTCTCATTGCCAGAGAAGGTAAAACCTTGTATATTTTACATTATTTGTACACCGACAAAAAAAGGTGCCCATAGTCCTACTCTGCTCCGTTACTTCCGTCCCTCCGCGACCTTAATACTCGTTAGAAATTCGCGTGTTTCTTGTGTCAATGCAGGAGTCCCGATATGAGCTCGCAAGCTCCCTGGGTATTTTTCTGCTGTAATAATAAACATCTATCTATCTATCTCCATAGTGTTTTGTGAGTTTTGGTCACGTGAAAAGTTATGCAAGTGTTTTGCACCCGTCTATGTGTTGGAAAAAACGACTGGCTCCGGCTCACCGCGACCCTGTACAGTATTAAGCGGTTTCTGAAAATGGATGAATCGACTATACAGCAAGCCCCCTCCGCCTCACTCACCTCACGACTGTAAAATTAAAAACACGCAAAATATCCCGTCCCCATTTCTTGATGATGCTCAATGCAATTTCCAGCGAAACGTCGATAACATCTTCAAAATGTAAGCGCCGTATTGTCCCAGTCGGTTTTTTCCCCCAACACATCGACGGGTACTCGACACTTGCATAACTTTTCACGTGACCTAAACTCATAAAACACTATAACAATAATCGCATTTATAGAGCGCTTTTCACCCTAGGGTCACAAAGCGCCGGCACAGGGCTGCGGAGAGAACGGCATGTCCACGTCGATAATATCGGTCATGAAAGCCATCCATCCATCCATTTTCTAAACCGCTTGTCCTGGTGAGGGTCGCGGTGGCAGAAGTCCGAGGAGAGTGGACCAGACATCCCTTTCCTCAGCAACAGACTCCAGCTCTTCCTGGGGGGGGGGATTCCCAAGCCTTCGAACTAAATCTATCTATCTATCTATCTCGCTTTCCAATCGCTTGCTCACCCGCTCGCCCACCTGCCCGTTTGCCCGCCCGCCCGCCCGCCCAGGCGGCTCACCCTCTCGGTGGATGGTGACGATCGTCTCACTGCCCGTGGGGCACTCCTTGAGCAGCTCGACGACGTGCGTGTGGGAGAGCGCGCGCACGTTCTGCTTGTTGATCTCGGCGATGATGTCGCCCTCGCGCAGGCCCCGGCACCGCGGCCCGTCCAGGATCTGCTTCACGCGCTGGCCCGCCGGCGTGTCCGTGATGGTGAAGCCGAAGCCCAGCAGCCCCTGCGTGAGGCAGTCGCGCTCGCATGGATTCTGTCCTCGGAGGGATCAGATCAGCGGGGGGGCCGCCGGGGTGACGGCGGCTCGCGTGCGCGATCGGGGAGGCTGCGGCTGCGTTAAAGCGACGCGGATTCGTGGGGAAAGCGAGCTCCCGTTGTGTCGATGTGGGATTTCACGGCTCCACGTATGAGAATTGCTCTCAAGAGATGCTCTTTCCGGACAGCCGTGTCTGGCATTCCCGACAGACTCCCCAATCGCAAAATAACTTTGTAATGAAGCTGAGCTCCTGTTGTGTCGATGTGTGTTCTCACGGCTCGACGTATGAGACTGGATCTCAAGAGGTGCTCTTTCGAGACAGCTGTGTCTGAGATTCCTCAATAGTAACACAACTTTGTAAAATAACTGAGCTCCTAGTGTACTGATGTGGGATGTCACTGCTCGATGTATGACAATTGCTCTCAAGAGATGTTCTCTTGGGATAGCCATGTCAGGCATTCTGGCAGAGTTCTCAATAGTAACACAACTTTGTAATGTAACTGAGCTCCTAGTGTATTGATGTGGGTTTTCACGGCTCGATGTATGAGAATTGCTCTCAGGAGCCGCTGTTTCGCGACAGCCGTGTCGAGCGTTCCCTGGCGACGGACAGAAAAGGGTAAATGAGGAACGCTCGGCACGGCCATCCAGAAAGAGCAGCTCTTGTCATGACCCCCGCCGACCCCCTCTACCGACAGACGCACACGGCTAACGGACTAACAATTCGGCGAGAGACAAACGTTGAAAAAAACATAAACAACATGGTTTTTTGGCCAAAGAATGGATCGGTGACATGTATCAATAAATCTCACAATGTGACGCCACACAGGTGCTGTTTTATAAACACTGCACACCTGTTCGTGCACACGGATTAAATACCTTCCACAGCGAGACTTGTAACGTTCAGGTTATACGGGTAGATTACAGCAAAGCAGGTGGTCTCCTAGCCAGGTTTGCGCAGCTAATTAATTTCTAGTAATAACACGGTTTAGGACTTGAGCTGTCCCGCTTGCCTCTCTCCGGCGCAGACGCGTACATCTGTGTGTATGTGTGTGCTAATCTCGGCGATAATTGGTATCAGCAGTGTCAAGATCGACCTCTGTGGAGGAGGTTCGTGAAGGACGCTACTGGGCAGCTGGAGGCAGTCGCCCACCGACAACAACAGAGGGCGGAGGAGCGACGCTCGCAACAGCGAGCCAAGCGCCGGGCGGATAAAACTCAGCAATATGGCACGGTGGTGCCCCAGCCAGTCATCTCAGTCAGGCAGCCAATGGCGCCTGGGTCTGCCCCATGACCTCCTGTCAGCGAGCCTTCGACACTCTGCGTGGCGTCAAGGTGCACCTGGCTTAACACGGGCGCCGCGGTGCTGTCACCGCCACTTAGTGGCGAACAGCGGTTGTTGTTGTTGTTGTGCGCTAATCTCATTTACTTACAATTAGTTTGCCCCCTGTGAAGTATTCATCAATTGTTCCTCTTTGACCGGCAATAACAAGAGATCAGACCTCTACCGATACACTTTGCTGTGTGTGCGGCGGCTCAAAAGCAATAATCTATATACACTGTGCCCCATATAAATTGAACCATAGAGAATACATACTAATTATACACCATTTTGGTCTCGGGTGTTGGATTGGTCGTCGTGGGAGCAAAAGAATGGCCTCGAAGTTCACCTTAGCCAGTCAGTGTTTATTGAAGCTGGAAGGAATCGTTGAGCTATGTAGATCTGCATTGATGTAGGATTTCACGGCTCGATGCGTGGTAATTGTTTTCCAAAGCTGCTCTTTCGGTATAGCCGTGTCGAGCGCTCTCGCCTCCCACGTTGGAGGCATCCTCAAGCGTTTAATAGCTCTTTTAAACCAGTTGAAAAGGGTAAGCACATTACAACATCTCAGGGCACCGGGGGCAATTTAGTTAACTCACTGCCGTATATGTGCGCGTTAAAAGTGTAAAGTTATCGTCATCATTATTACCGACCTTCACGATATGAACCATCATGAGATTCAGGGCTGCGTGGATGAACTCCTAGCCAACCAACTGATCTTCACGATCTAAACAATCGCGTCGTGCTTGGGCCCGCGTGGTTCTCCCGACCTCGCGACCTCCGCGACACGACCCACCGCCGGGACCCAGGCGGCCCCGCGCAGTTCTCCCGACCGAAACCGCCAACCGACCTTCACGATGTGCACCGTCATGAGCTCCGGCTGCGTGGCGATGGACGAGGCCAGCGACACGTTGTCCGAGTGCTGCTGCTGCGTGGCCTGCGCCTGCCCCGTGCCTCCGCCCCCCGGACCCGCCGCCGCGGCCTGGCCGGGCGTGCCGTCCAGCGGCCCGAGCGTGAGGGAGCAGTTGTCGCGCGTGCTGTCCTGCGAGCTGACGCCGGACGTGGACGCCTGCGAGGCGTGGTGGTTGCCGTTGATCGCTCCGTCGGCTGCGACCCCGCCGCCGGCCTTCCCGTCCAGCACCACGGGCTCCTTGTCGCAGATCGCCACCGACGTCACCAGCGTCGTCGACGGGTCGTCCGGGTCGAAGGGCAGCGGGTAGCCGCGGCACAGCCGCAGGCCCACCTGCTGCCCGATCGGAATGGCCTGGAAGATCTTGACCACCTCCGCGTGCGTGTAGCCCAGCACGCAAGCGGTGTTTACGGACACGATCACGTCG
>JAZEWU010000041.1:325721-356505 GCA_036362915.1 Geotria australis
GGGGGGGGGGGGGTTTACTAATCCGAGCTGTGGAGAGAACAGCAAATCAACAACGGAGAGACAGTAAACTGAGAGTCAAGGGATAGCGATGGGTTATAAGACTTAGGACACAAAAACAACAGGAAAATAATAATAATAGCATTTCACAGAGCGCCCCTCATCCGAGTTTGGTATTGATTTGTGTTTGAAATGTTGCAAATGCTGTGCTTGGTTCCCTCTCAATGTGCGCCTCCGAGTCCTTCTCTCGTCGAATGAATATCTTCGACATTGAATGAATATGCGCCCGTTATAAATGGAAAATTATTATTGTTAGTATTAATAAGCTACCTATCATCTTTTTCCCCCATTGCAACGTCACTCTAAGTGCATTTGTATTTATTTAATCGGTCAATTATGTGCAATGCTGTGTGTAAACGGTTATTTGTTTAATGAATGTGTTATTTTTATATTTTTATTTATTTTTGTCAATTCACGTGTTTGTTGTGTCGCAGGAATCCCGTAAAGAGCTTGCAAGCTCACGGGGTATTTTTCTGCCGTAACAATAATAATAAACATATATGGGAGGCGAAACGTCGGCAAGGAGAGAGAAGGAACACCTACCAGGGCTATTCCGAAAGAGCTTTGGAGAGCAATTCTCATACATCGAGCCGTGATAATAATAATAATATCGTTTTATATAGCGCCTTTCACAGTGCAAAATGGCACTTGTTTGCGCCATCAACTGGTATCTTACGCAACGGCGAGTAAAACGTTTAAGTTGTGGAAAAATTGAAAATATTTAACTTTATGGAATACTGTTATATACATCGCAAACAAACAAACGCACGGATGTGTAAAACTCATTTCATAAACGTAGCGTGTTTTTTCCCTCCCCAATTCAAACATGCATACAAAACGAACGTTTTCTCATGATAATATAAACGCATTGTAGACAGTGTTCAGTACGGACATTTTACTGTGGAGAGACCCTTTCAAGTGCACCATTAGAGATGCACGCTCGTGTGACAGACGTAACGCAAAGCAATGCGGTTTGTTCTGCTGCACGTTCCACCGCGCAGTTTGGTTTTTCTTTTAATCCAGCTCTTTTGCGCGTACACCGTATATCGTACGCGCCGATTACATTAACGCGCACCCAGAACGTTTGCTTACTCGGCTCGTTCTTTCATCAGCATAACTCTAATCCTATTTGTAAGTTTTTTCCCCATCGCGCTATAAATAAATTCGAGGCAGCAACAAACGCGTTTGTGGAATGCTTAAATATGCACAGTATTCACGCGGCAGGGTGCCTACGAAGCGGTAACATCCGCGCCTCGCAGATGTGACCGCTGCCTACGCAGCGGTAGGCACCCCTGTAGGCACCCTGTATAGGGGTGCCTACAGGTAGACAGGTGTAGGCACCCCTACAGGGGTAGGCACCCCTGTAGGAAACCGGAGCGCCCGTCAAAAACCCACGCAGACACGGGGAGAACATGGAAACTCCACACATAAAGGCACCCGAACCGGGATTCGAACCCGGGTCCTTCTTGCTGCGAGGCGGCGGCGCAACTCGCCGCTACGCCACCGTGCCGCCCAGTCGCAGACAACGTGGAATTCCAACCGCTGTCGGAAGTCGCCAGCAAAGATTTGAGCTGCCAAAACACCCATTTGACTATGGAGGCACTTAGCTTATGCCTAAGCTCTCTTGCGGATGCGGTCTTGAGCATGTGTAATGGCAAAGCCCCGCAATTCGTAACGCTGTGTGAGGGTGTGAGTTTTCCATTACCTTGTAACTGCTGCAATTTGGTTTTCTTTTCTTCAGCCACAGGATTTTCAAACTGAGTTTTTCTGTTGATATGACTGCAGAGATTGGGGGGGAGGGGCGTGCGGGGGGGAAAGCACGATAATCAAAAGTGTTCACTTTTCTGCGATGCCAATTTACACCCAAGCACCCACGACTAGACGTTATATAACCAGCAGCATTCTGCATGAGAATAGTATGCAATGCAACTTTTCAAACGTGCAGAAATCAGGACACGGGAAATTCAAATTGAAGTGTCTTGCACGTGTAGGAGCGTGTCTGCCAATCCACTGCTGGATTGACGGCCTTGCCACGCGATGCGAGAAGTTTTCAATTGATATTGCGGCGTATATTTTTCACGGTGGAAATTCTTGGCTTTCACGGCTCGATTCGAGATGGTTGCTCGTCAGAGCTGTTCTTTCGGGATAACCGTGTCGCGCGTTTCCCCTCTCTACGTCACGACGTGTCGCCTCCTACGTAAAATCTCGTCCAAATAAAACACTTTTGCAAGGATGCAGTTGCACGCTTCACATTTCAACAGTTGCCAATTTCGGATCGACGTTGTATAACTGACCATCTGCATCTTTAAAAAGGCCCGTTTCTCAAGTATAAGCGGCTAATTATGTTGGCGCTTTTAACGATAACGGTTTGTCTCATTGCAACGGCGTGTCTCGAGGCAACGAGAACGTTTACTGGCCTTCTGTCAATTGAAAACAAAGGTGCAGTCCTGCAATCACTGCGCGTTCCGTATAGCCCCTCTCAATAGGTATGTGGCCTAGATACTACTGGTAAACTAAACAGTAGTGTTTACTTTACTAGATAAAGCTCACTGGGCTTTGAGCTATGTTTCAGAGGCATGGCGGCGCACCGGGTAGCGCTGCTGCCTCACACCGAGAAGGTTCCGGATTCAATTCCCGGCCTCGGGTTTGTCGCCTGGTATTCTGGTTTCATCCCACAGTCCAAAGACACGCCGCTCTCAAGAGCTGCCTATTTCGAGACAGCGTGTGGCGGCCGTTGCTCTCGTCTCGTTCGCGATGTTTATCATCACAGCAGAAAAATACCCAGTGAGCTTGCGAGCTCTTTACAGGATTCCTGCGACACAACAAACACGCGAAGGACGGAGGAGGAACGCTCGACACGGCTACCCCCGAAAGCGCAGCTCTCGAGAGCAATTCTCCCCACACGTTGAGCTGTAAAAACCCTACATCAATACATGAAGATAAACAGAATAGATGCACAAATGTCACTTACTCTACATAATAGACGCCGTATTCTGGGTCATCGACCTTCTCCCAGCCAAAGGGCAGTTCTGAAACACACACAGCAGGAGAGAAGCGCACAGGTCACAAAGACAAAGATCCCCTATATAGCCTTAACACACTGTAGAGTCAAGAACCATTAGCGAGTAGCACAGGTCACTCTTCATCACAGACGTCAACATCAACAACAGTTTAACACGTATCCGTATCATCGGCTGCCTATAGTAATAGTTCGTATTCGTAACGCGCGTATATTCGTTCTATGTCAACCAGCGAGAGAACAACTCGGATGCACGAGGCAGGGAAGGGGGGGGAAGGCAGCCACGCGGTTATCCGGTGTCAACACTCCCCACCGTCTGCAGGTTCCCGCGCGCCTCTGGGCCGTTCTCTCGTCGATTGAACACCTTCGAAAGTGAATGAACACGTGACGCGCGTTATAAATCGCAACACTATTATATCCACTCTACACGATACCACAGCAGCGTTAGGAACATTCACCACACGGCCTTCTGTGATTTTTCCGGGAAACTAAAGACGCAAACACGGCTCTCAGACGGTGACGGAGACATTCTGCAGCGTCGAGCGGACGGCGGTTTTTTTTCTCCTTCAAATTATCACCGCCGCTTCATCCATTTCAATCCCCACACAGCGCACCACGCGAGGACGCGAGACCGGAACATTTTAGATCCATTCAGGTTCAAGCCGTGGGTCGAACAAGTGAGAAATGAACACTTCTGCTTTAGCCCGACGGGGTTATCACCTGCGGATGAAGTTCATGGTTTCACACTAGACTGATGGCCACAAGACAGACACATACAAAGATCCCCCGTTATAGCCTTAACAGACTGTAGGGGCAAGTGCCGTTAGCGAGCACATATGAAGGTCGGCACGGCACACGAAGGGGGTGTGTGACCAGCACCACGCCCGGCCGCCTTTGTCTCCCTAGTGACAATGTTTACACACCGCACTAGGTACTCATTTGAGGCTGGGTCGACCTAGGGGAGGCCCAGGACCGGTTCAGAAAATCGTAACTGGTGTTGGCCACAAGCGGGATTCGAACTCGGGTCGCCAGATTTGTAGCCCAGCATAGCGCTAAGCACTGGACCACCGCCACACACACACACGCACACACACACACACAAAGACAAAGATCCCCCATATAGCCTCACACAGACTGTAGGGGCAAGTGCCGCGCACACACACACACACACTCGTACACACACGCGTACGCGCGCACGAAAATATCTGGAATTGGCTTTTCCCATTCGATTCCGTTGTGCTCGTCTCCATGAACGTCATCGATCAAAGCGATTTCAAGCCACCGCAGCGTCGGGCAAATAATATTCCATCGCGATGTTCGTGGATAATTCTTTGGCTTCATGGGTGGCGCGGTGAATAGCGCCGCCGCCTCACGGGCAAGAAGGTCCCGGGTTCGATACCCGGCTCAGGTGCCACATTTGTGTGCGGAGTTTGAGTGTTCTCAAAGTGTCCGCGTGGGTTTTTCCGGGCGCTCCGGTTTCCTCCCACAGTTCGAAGACACGCTGCTGCTGTTGTTGCTACTTATCATCATCATTGTCAGAAAACTGCTTAATCCTGTACAGGATCACGGTGAGACAGATCCTATCGCCACTGGTCCTCTGAGACGGACTGACATCACATCCTGGTTATAGCCCTGCCCTGTGCCCTCTGTCTGCCGGGATAGGCTCTGACCCCCCACGAGAAGGTTATACTTGTTCCAAAGTGGGAATCACCAGACCGAGTCTGACACTCACTTGCCAAAGTTATCACGCAGGAGGAATGGGAGGAAATAGATTGTCTGTGCTCAGAGCTACCAGCTCCTATCTCGGGACTAACACAAAAACAAATCGAGATTCATATTTATAATTGGTCATATTCAGAGCGATACAACAGAACAGGGGAAATGGTTGCGTTGGGTTGGCAGCGGGGATGTTTAAGGTCCAGAAATCTGTTTCACTACGCGTAACATTGTTTCAACGCTTGCTACAAGTAATGGAAATTCAGATTGAAAAGCTGTGTACACAAGACTAATTTTAATACGCAAAACAATGCACCTGCTAAACAAGCAAACTATTTGCCTTGACAAATACACGCGGCTGTGTTTACACGAATCCTGATTCATGAGAGACTTAATAATATTATTCATTAAATGTTGACAAACAATGCACGAGGAGGTTATGTTGAAATAACGGGGCATGAGGAATTGGGGGGGGGTGGTATGGGGTTACAAAATGGGGGGCGGCAAGGAGGGAGCGGAATGGGACGGAACAAACACCATCCGCTGCTATACACTACACAACGATCAGCTCGAATCAACGTCAACATCCCAATATGGATCTAAAAACATCGCTCGTTTCATAATTACGAACCTGTCTCGGCGAACAATCTGACACGACCCGCACCACCCGTAACATCCTCAACGTTTTCCGTGTTGCACATTGAAGCGACAACCGCGAAAAAAAAAATAAACCACGACATTTTTCCTCCGGGCGTTAATTGTGACGTGCTCTCCCCCCCCACCGCCGCCAAGCGAAAACACGACTCGCGGGCGGCGCAATTTCGATTAAATCCTCCCGGCTCAGCAAGAAGGTAGGGATTGAAAAGGAAGGGATTGTTGAGAAGGTAGGGTTTGAGCCTCGGCGCGAGGTCACGGTTGAGGCGGGGCTCTCAGCTCGCGCGTGGGATACGAACTCCCACGCGGCTCCCGCTCGTTCCAACGTCGCCGATTTGCGTACCGTGCGCGAAAATCACAATTTAACGCCCGAGTCAAAATCTCCGCTTGGTTGTAATGTGGAGACATCGTATAACGTGCGAAAAGCTGTAATTCTGTAGCGTCGCGTGCGCACGCACACGTGGCTTTGATTATATAGAGTATCCATCCATTTTCAGAAACAGTTTAAACCTGTACAGGGTCGCGGTGAGCCGGAGCCTATCCCGGCAGACACACGGCGCAAGGCAGGGGGGATACCGAGGATGTGACGCCGTTCCATATATAGAGTATCTTATTCTCATCATGTTAGTGTACCTTGAAACGTATCTACAACTCTTTCTTAAGACCTGTATACTAGATTATATTCATCTGCAGATGCCGCCTAATCCTGTACAGGGCTGCAGTAAACCGGAGCCTATCCCGGCAGACACAAGGCGCAAGGCAGGGCTACACCTAGCATCGGACACCAGCAAGCCAAGTAACCTTTGCAGCAGTTTGTCTTTGGACTGTGGGAGGAAACTGGAATGCCCGGCGTAAACCTCACGCGGACAACGGGGAGAGAACACGCAAACTCCACACAGGGAGGCACCCGAGCTGGGAACCGAACCCGGTTTCCCCTTTAATTAAAATCCCTCAGCTCGTGTAAAGTGTGGTCACTGCGGGGATACTTTAACATGTTTTTAATGAGACCGTGGGGCTTACCATGCGTTACGGAGAAAACGTGTCGCAAAGAAACAACCGCACATGGAATCCCGGACGGATACGGGATTCCACAGCCGTATTTCCGCATCACCGGCCATCCCCCACATTCCGACCACTGTCATTCTCACAAGACCTGGGTGTTTATGTCTAAATAATCTAAGTTATATTTATAACGCGCGACACATATTAATTCGATGCCGAAGGTATTCATTCGAAGAGAGAGAACGACTCGGAGAAGCGAGGAAACCGCAGAGAGGCGGAGGCGGCAGCCAGGTGGTTTGCCGGCGCCAACATATCGCCACACACTGCGTCCTATATATCATGATGTTATCGGCCAATTAATTAATGAGTGGTTTTTTGAAGTTGTGGGAGGAAACCGAAGCACACGGAGGAAACCCACACAGAACAGGGGGCAGAACACATAAACTCCACACAGAAAGGCGCCCGAGGCGGGGACTCAAACCGCCTCAGGCAAGACCACTCTTTCTGAGAGGCTCAGATGTTACCACTGCACCACCCTGCCGCTCCAAGACAGTTTCCCAACCACGTATTTAACCAGGGCCAATCTCCGCGTAACTTCCAATGACCCGTGCAATCCTTGCGTCAGTCCAAAGTAATGATGGACGGTTTGGATTTCCATTCATTAATTATGTATCGGTCCCCCGGTTAATGTCTCAGAGTAGGGGTGGAACAACTTATTTTTTTCATGAGGGCTAGCTCCAGATCAAGTACCCAGACAGAGTGCCACACACTGGTCACCACCCCACCTCCCCTCGCAGGCACACGGAACGTTCACACTCGGCTGTGGCGTTATGGGCCTGTGTCAAACTACGAGCGTGTTTTAACACAGGTCAAAAAATACAAAAAAAATGTTGGTTGCTCCTCAGAGCTGTTCGTTGAGTGTTTGTTCGGATAAAATGTATTGCCAGGCCAGACCTGACTGACTGACTATCCTGGCAGACACAGGGCACACGGCAGGACAATACCCCGGATGGGACGCCAGTCCATTACAGGGCACCGGGGGCAATTTAGTCGGCAGGCCAATTAACCTATGCAGCAGCAGCATGTCTTTGGACTGTGGGAGGAAACCGAAGTGGCCAGCAAAAACCCACGCTGACACGGTGAGAACATGCAAACTCCACACAGAAAGGCACCCGAGCCAGGATTCCAACCTGGGACTTTCTTGCTGTGAGGAGACAGCGCTACTCACCGCTACGACACCGTGCTGCCTGGAGTCAATAAACGGAGAATCACTCTGCAGCGGGTGCCCTCCGGATAAAACGACTTCTGGTCACAGAAATGTGTAATTTCCATCACATAGTTGTGAAACAACTGCGACCCTGTACAGCATTAAGCGGCTTCTGAAAATGGATGGATGGATAGTTGAGAAACAGGCCCGGCTAAAACTCATTTGCACATAGAGATACTCGCCGTGATAGAGGAAGTGCCGCAATAAGCACAATTTACAAAAGCAACGTTTAACTTTCCGGTACACACGAAAAAAAAAGAAAAAAAATTAAAAACAGATTTTAATTATAGGCACCGGCGGGAAAAAAGGCTAAAATTAACTTCTAAATTCAGCATAAAATGCCCGGAGGCCCACATTCATCACAGCCGTAAGCCGGGGCCACAATCGATACGGTTAATTTAATGATTAATAGATATCCCGAGTATTTCACGGGGCGGGGGAGCTGAAAACAGCACGCTTCTCATTTGTTGTGCGCGCCGCCGAGCGAAAACAGAACTCTAAATGGCAGAGCGGACGACATCCAAGGTGGGTTAGGTCTCATTACACGCCAACGGAAGGAAACCCAATGTATGGCGCAGGATTGCTCGGCGCTGATAAATTGCCGTTCCCAGCGGCTAATCACCTCGCTTATGGAACTACACTGCCTACACGGACAGGAGCCATGCATCATTTTCTAGAACGCCAACTCACGTGGAGGCTCGATACGTTTCGGTCAGTCGTGTGTTTGACCAGATCGGCAGTGATGGTTGTTGCCCTTCAGAGGCGTTCTTTCGGTATAGCCGTGTCACTGAGCGATCTCCATCTCTCCCTCGCGACGTTTCGCCTCCCACGTTGGAAGCATCATTTATCATAATCTGTATATATGAAATCGTAAGCCCTTTTGTGCTTGATTGTTTGATGATGATAGGATCTGCCAAATCACAACCAAATCGCGCGGGAGCTTGGCAGAACGACGCCACTCGGTCCCAGCTAACTCTTTGGCGCCTTAGCGCGCGACCACGGGCCTTCCCTGGCCACCGGGATCGCTTTCTGTGGTTCGCCCCGTGCCCTCACGGTTCCATGAGCCGCGCCGCCATTACAATACCCATTTAGGATAAGCCCCGCAGCTATTACAATACCCAGCTCGGATAAGCGGCCCGCGACTACAATATCCAGTTACGATAAGCGCCACCTCCATTACAATACGCACTTTGGATAAGCGACGCCTCTATTACTATCCCCAGTTACGATCTAATTTACCCGGGTAACGCCGGGTCGCCCCTTCTAGTAATAATCTATATTTATAACGCGCGGAACATATTCATTCAACGCCGAAGGTATTCGTTCGAAGAGAGAACGTCTCAGAGGTGTAGCGAGGTAACCGCATAGAGGTGGAGGAGGCAGCCAGGCAGTTTGCCAGCACCAACATATTGACACTCAACCGCCTGAGAACTAGAACGGGACGATCAAAAGCTGCTTTGGTCAGATGGGGCTACAAGACCGGCCCAACCACCTGTGAATGTGGAGAAGCAGACCATACTGTGGAGCACTGCCTTGTCTGCGCTCTACTACCCAACCTCTGCAGCTCAAAAGACCTTGCAGAGTTCAATAAAAATTCAAAGAACTGTGTAAAGAAATGGGAAACTGCCAAATAACCGTCACGCTTCGAAGAATCGAAACGAAGACGATTGCCACACGCGCGGTGAACAGGTGCGGAGCAGCTGTCCTCCAACAGCCACTGCCGTGCTACCCCATCCGCCCTCACCTCGGATAATCTCTCGGCGTGGAGGTCAAATGCCAACAAGGGGATTGGCTCCCTCCCCGCAGATTAGCACAATTAGCGTAATTAGCGTGATTATTATAACGGCGCCGTGGCGCGCTCACGCTAAGCGCGCGTTGGCGTTTCCGCGCCGGGTCATTCCGGGTTACGCCGCCGGATGTTTGCACAACTAACGGCGGGGCAAGCGCCAGAGGTGAAAGTAATCCGGTACGGATTATTCGGTGATGCTGCTGCTGCTGCTGCTGCATTGGCGGTGGTGCCCAAGCACTGTGAACCGTGACAAGTAATAGAATCATCGGGTGCCGCAGGAACGCTCGACACGGCCGTCCCAACAACAGCAGCAGCTCTCGTTGCGAGCAATCCTCACACGTCGAGCCGTGGATACGTTCATTAACGCAGCCGTCTTGGTACGAGACGAACGCGTAGAAACTCGTTACTTTTCTTCGTAAGGCTTTAACGGCGCGCTTCTAGAGAGAGCACGGTTGAAGCGGAGTGCAGGGCGGGCTTCGATGGATGTCTGGGTCACGGTGTTCCAATCCACGGTGACAGGACACCCAAGACAGACTCATGACTCACAGAGAATAGATTAGAAGTTCGGGGAGGGAGGAAGAGGGGGTTGGTCCACGCAGGCTTGGGCCGGGAGACTCAGTTAAACGTGACCAGGGGACAAAGAGAGATTGCTTCAACAGAGTCTCTTAGATTGGCTCCGAATCCCCGGGGTTTACCGTGGGCAGTGGTGGACACTTACTCATGCACCGCACGGGGGTAAGTTTTTGTTTAATGTGACGATCGATTTGAAAAGCTGTTCTTTCGGGATAGTCGTGTCACCGAGCGCTCCCCCCCCAATCTTTCCGTCGCGACGTTTCGCCTCCCCACAATGGAGGATTGCCACCAACGTGGGAGGCGAAACGTGCCGGATATTCGGTGAGCGTCGATATTGTGCCAGATATATATTTCGAAATCCACGGGATTCCACGGACGCGTTTCGCGGCTTGGAAGCGATCGCTGTGACCAAGCGCGGCTTGTTGGCAGCGCACGACAAAGTTTAGTATCCAGGCCCCCACACCTCCCCACTCCTGAACTCCGCGCAAGATTGAAATGCGTTACGTCTCTCCGCACGAGCGGTGCCGCTTTTTGCATTTTCGGCACGAACGGCGGACGCTTTGAATTCGGTTCACCGGTTTAGATGTTTATTAGAGTACAGCAGGAAAAAAGTCACCCAGTGAGCTTGCGAGCTCTTTACGGGATTCCTGCGGCACAACAAACACGCGAATTGACAAAAACAACAACGAAAATAACAAATTAACTAAACAAAAACAAATCCAAAATAAACCATTTAGACACAGCACTGCACAACCATCCATCCACATTCTAAACCGCTTGCCCTGGTGAGGGTCGCGGTGGCAGCAGTCCAAGGAGAGTGGACCAGACATCCCTTTCCTCAGCAACCGATAAATAAAAGTACAGATTCACTACGAAGCTCGGCCACACGTGGAATATCAACGTCTCGGGCCTTCGGGCCGTGTCATTTTCGCATGGTCATGGCCTTACAAGCTCCGAAACCTTATTTTATCAACTCACTCGGCCACAAATCCCGCAGGATCCATTAGTTCGGGATACGACACGGGCAGCGGAGACCCGGCTTCCCGTGACAACGCGGTCCGTGTCCGCCTCGTTATATCCGCGCCGTACAGAGCGAACAACGGCGGTTAAATCGCGCCGCGCTCTGCTCCCGCTGGCGTTAGGGGAGGGCAGCCGGGCCAGTTGCACCAATGCCCCCCCGGATCGCTAGGGGCTCCCCCTTAATTTTTTTTATTTCGTTCAAAACTGGTGCGGCACGGCGGTGCGGTGAGTAGCGCTGCCGCCTCACGGCAAGAAGGTTCCCCGGGTTCGAATCCCGGCTCGGGTGCCTTTCTGTGTGGGACTTTCTTTTTGAGAGGCGTGGATATTACCGCTGGAATATTGACGGGCGCGGGACGAACCACAACACCGAAGAGACAAACGCATTACAAACAAAGGACAAAGCAACCGGAGCTCCTTTCTACGATCAGTGTAGACCTACGCTGTCTGCAGCTCAAAAGACCTCGCAGAGTTCAATAAAAATGCAAAGAACTATGTAAAGAAATGGGAAACTGTAATTTAACCATCGCGCTTCGAAGAATCGCAAAGAAGAAGAAGTCTCCTCGGTCGTTTGAGGCACACGCAGCATGCACAATTCCACCCGCCAATTAGCATATTAATGAGACTACCCGCCAATTTGCTGTTATTCTGCATCTGCAATCTCTTCGGCCAAGAATCAATGTTCATAATTATTGTTGGTTACGTGGAGCAGCTGCAA
Source organism: Geotria australis (assembly GCA_036362915.1). Classification (NCBI taxonomy): domain Eukaryota; kingdom Metazoa; phylum Chordata; class Hyperoartia; order Petromyzontiformes; family Geotriidae; genus Geotria; species Geotria australis. Next base: position 337,534 of record JAZEWU010000041.1, read on the forward strand.
GGATCAAAGGTGTCGCAATTGCAGCCGGGTTTGAAATGGATCGGTTTGAAGCTGTAATCCAACGCAGATGGCGCTGTGTTGTGAGAACAGACCTAGACTGTGTATTTTACTTGAAATGATCCAAGTGCGATTAATATTCACATAACAAAACACGAGACGTGCACAAACATGCGTTGAATACAAATTCCACGTGTACGGGCCAATTAGTGAGTCTGTGTCTTCGAAATGTGTTTTTGTTTGTCTCGAATATTTTTGTACTTTATCAGAGCTGTTCTTTTGAGATAATAATAATGGCATTTTATAGAGCGCCTTTCACCCGAGGGTCACAAAGCGCGGCACAACGACAGAAAAAAATAACTAATAATAAACAAAGCAACAAAAAATAAATGATTAAGGCTGCTTCGAATACACTTAAGAGCGGCAAAAGTATGCCAGCGTCCCCTAAGATGGCGATCTCCTTCACGACGTTTCGCCTCCCACGTTGGAAGAATCATCAGGCGTTCCAACGTGGGAGGCGAAAGAACAGCTCTTAAGAGCAACCATCATGAATCGAACCGTGAAACCTACATCGGTCGTTACAATTGTTTTAAATACAAACGGCACGCTCACGTATTTAATATTGCTTTTAAGAACTACAGAGCCAGAGAAATATCGACGTAAATTAGAGTCCAGTTTGGACATGATGAGAAGCCACGTTTGAGTGGTCGAGCCCGGTGGGATGTGACGCGCCAGGAACATTATTGCGATTATACTCCCACCGTGAGCCGTTGCATATTCCGTACATTTTCTGCAAAGCGTTGGGGAAAATTAATTCTTAGAATGTCTGAGTAAATCACAGCTCTGGTTTCACCCAATTCTTTGAAATAAACGTCCGACGCTCCGAGATTTTTTTCCCCGCCCGATACGAAACAGCCACGGTATTATTATAATTATAAATACGTATAAAATGTTATCGAAAGAAAGGAGATTATAGGATTTAAAAAAACACGCCGACTTTACAATCGCACGACGTGACATTTAATCGTGCGCTAATGACACTAATAACCGCGTGGTGGCCGGCAGACAAAATGCTGCGGCCAAAACACGGCGATGATTGTTAGTTAGATGTTAGATGTTTATTATTGGGCGGCACGGTGGCGTAGTGGGTAGCGCTTCCGCCTCACAGCAAGAAGGTCCCGGGTTAGAATCTCGGCTCGGGGTGCCTTTCTGTGTGGAGTTTGCATGTTCTCCCCGTGTCCGCGTGGGTTTTTGCCGGGCGCTCCGGTTTCCTCCCACAGTCCAAAAACATGCATAGGTTAATTGGCCTGCGGACTAAATTGCCCCCGGTGCCCTGTGATGGACTGGCGTCCCGTCCTTGGTATAGCCATGCCTTGCACCCTATGTCTGCCGGGATAGGCTCCGGCTCACCGCGACCCTGTACAGGATTAAGCGGTTTCTGAAAATGAATGAATGAATGAATGTTTATTATTACAGCAGAAAAATACCCAGTGAGCTTGCAAGCTCTTATACATGTGAAACAAAAAATGTACTGATGTGGGTTTTCACGACTCGATTCATGATGTTTGCACTTCACAGCTGTTGTTTAGAGACAGCCGTGTCGAGTGATCAGCATCAACGTGGGAGGCGAAACGTCGCGAGGGAAAATGGTGAGACCGCACGGTGACACGGCTATCCCGAAAGAACAGCTCTGAAGAGACGACTGCCATTAAAAGCTTTTAATCAACGACATGTGACGAAACGTCAGGTCGCGGTGCTACTCACATTCGGAGGAAGACGCAAAAAGACGTGTGTAAAATAAAACGAGCGGATTTTCTCGGCACATTCGCACGTCCTAATGAGAAAACCGTCTGGAAACGAGGGACGTGATGAGATTTAAAAGCCGACCAACTGACGCGTACCCCGGGGCTCCGTCGCAGAAGCACTGGCGCTCAGTCGACACTTTATTCCACGCGTCACGTCTTAAGCGAAGGAATAATCTCACCGTAGCGCGGGGGTGTACCCAAACATATTTTTCACGAGGGCCAGTTCCAGATAAAGTAACCAAACGGTGCCCTCACGACCCCCTCTCCGCATCGGCCCGCCCCTTGCAGTCGCACGGTACATTTACAGTAGGATACAGCGGCAGAGAACTGAGTTGCAAACACGGGTGCGTTTTAACACGGGGCCGAAAATCTATTAGTTTTCAATACAGTTTGACTGATGATGATTCGTTACTGCTGCCACCGCGACCCTCGCCAGGACAAGCGGTTTAGAAAATGGATGGATGGATGGATATTCTTTACAGTCCAAAGACATGCAGCTGCACAGGTTAATTGGTCTGCCGACTGAATTGCCCCCCGGTGCCCTGTGATGGACTGGCGTCCCATCATGGGTACAGCCCTGCCTCGTGCCCTGTGTCTGCCGGGATAGACTCCGGCTCACCGCAACCCTGTACAGGACAAAGCCGGGCACTCAGGAGGAAGCCGGAGCGCCCGGCGAAAACCCACGCGGACACGGAGGCAGAACACGAAAACTCCACACACAAAGGTGGCACCCCAAGCCGGGAAATCGAACCCTACAAAAAAAAATTCCCCTACACTTGTCCGTGGGTGCTCAGAAATCCGGGAGAACGCCCGAGGAGCCAGTTGAGGATGTTCGGGCATCTGGTAAGGATCCCCCCTGGAAGACTCCCCAGGGAAGTCTACCAGGCACGGCCCACTGGGCCGAGACCTAAAGGCCGACCCAGGACACGCTGGAGGGATTATGACCCTCACCAGGACAAGCGGTGTAGAAAATGGATGGATGGATTGTCCGTGGGTTCGTACGGAAACCGCGGGAGGGATTAAACGCGAACAAACGCAGAGGCTCCGGCGACAATGGGCGACGTCTCAATCGCCGCGAAATGACGGCGAGCTTTAATATCGCTTCGCAAACGGTGCCCTTTAGAATTAGCGACGGGTCCTGATTAAAGGCGAGCGCTTCGGCGATAATGCGACGCGGCCCACAAAAGGCCGCCGCGGTTATTTGTTTGACTCTATCGCGAGCTGTACGGGAAACGCGTTGGCAGGCAACCGCGCCCGCTTTGCGTCGTGTTTAACAATAACCCCCCACCGGCGCGCCCCGCTGTGCGCCCATCAGCTGTGCGCAACGACGCACAAGGGTTGAGTGACAGCGCACCGCGTTATTGTAACACACCGCCGGCTCGAGATAACGCCTCGGCGTGCGTGTGTGTTTTTCGTTACCGATCGGCGCAGACAGACTATCGAAATGTCGACTGCAAATTCGCAAAATATATGCCTCTTCCTGCACCTCATCCTTCTCCGGGTCCCCTTCTTCCAGGCGCGTCGCAGCCGCGGGTGTTGCGGGTATTGCAACACCCGCACTTTCACGGAAACATGATTCCATTGCCCCCACTTTTTCCTGAGGTAGTCTCATATCATATGTTGCGACACCCGCACTTTCACAGAAACATGATTCCATCCCCCCCACCTCCTCCTCCAGAAACAAGGCGGCGTTCGAGTGACACGGAGGCCAAACGTTCTCGCGCTGGCTCTTGTGGAGCAATTACCCCCGGTGCCCTGTGTTTGCTGGGATAGGCTTCGGCTCACCGCGAGCCTGTACAGTCTTAAGCGGCTTCTGACAATGAATGTTGCGCAGCGTTGTTGCAAGGCCGAATACGTGCCACCGCGCGTATTCGTTGGACGTTGAATGTGTTTGTTTTAAGAGAAAAGCTACTCGGAGGCGTAGCGAGGAAACCTGCGGATACGTGGGGAGAGGGCAAGGCAGCCTCGCGGTTAACCGGCGCCAACGTTTGCCAGACACTGCGTCCTATATATCACGATGTTATCGGCCAATCAATCAATCAGTGTGCATTTTTTTAACAGTTGCGGGAGCAAGCCTGGAGAAACCGGAGTTAACCCACGCAGAACAGGCCGGAGAGAACAGGAAAACGCCACGCAGAAAGGCACCGAGGCAGGGGGAATCGAACCGTCTCGGGCAGGACCTTCGTTTCCTGCGCGAAGCGGATGTCACCGCCGCGCCATCCCGCTTTCTGCAGGGGGTGCCGCCTTCAAATCCGACAGGCCACCCTCGGTCGATACCGCGGTGTCGCGTTACCCACAGAGTACTCGCCATCTGCCTCGCGGTGTACGCTACAGAAGCCGTGACATCATTTGACGGAGGAGTAGGACATTGCGCTCCGACGCCGGAGCCCAAATATACATCGAGCGTCTGTCTCCCCGTCACGCAACGCTGCTTGTCCCAGCGGCTGATTGGCAACTTCCAGAAGGCTAATTGGCCGATCGGATTTGTTTATATTTTTAGTTTTATTTCGAGAGGATGATGATGATGATGACTATGTTTGACGGTTGCTCTTCACAGCTGTTCTTTCGGGATAGCCGTGTCACTGAGCGATCTCCCTCTCTCTCTCCCTCACAACGTTTCGCCTCCCGCGATGTGGAAGCATCGTCGGGGTCGTCATGCTTCCAATGTGGGAGGCGAAACGTCGCGAGAGGGAGATCGCTCAGTGACACGGCTATCCCGAAAGAACAGCTCTGAAGAGCAATCCCCATGATTGGATATATTTTTTTTTATTTAGAGAGGATGATGATGATGATGACGTGACTATGATTGATTACTCTGCCACCATGCCCAGAGGCGTATCTAGGGTATGGCGGGTATGGCACGTGCCCTGGGCGCCACTAAGCAGACAAGCCATCCTCGGATAGTGAAAAAAATAATTTTCTTTAGATGTATGATCTGTCTTTGATTATCATGGGTGAGAAGCACTAGGATGGCCAGATTGTTAAACCACTTGTATTTTTGAGTTGCTGTTGTGGTAAAGTTATCTAAAAGATGGGCGTCAGATGTTTGGACAGGGGCGCAATTTCAGGGCTTGCCATAGGCGCCATTTTCCGTAGATACGCCCCTGATAATGCCATCAGTGCTGGTCACTCACACGAGCGAGCATCACTACTCCGTTCCGCTCAGCTCAATTCTATTCGATTCTTCGAAGCGTGATGGTTGCATGACAGTTTCCCATTGCAACAAGTTCTTCTTTAGTTGCAGACAGCCCTTCATCATTTAGAGATGTAATAGTCAGTGCTGGCCTTAAAGGCGGCGGGCATTGGCCTCTCTTCTTGCTCCAGACCGAGGGGCTTCTGGCATCTGTTGAGCTTCTGAACATCGTTGTCTTTCAGCTCCTTGGCTTCGAAGTGTTTGGTAGAATTTGCAGGTAAATACCAAGTATTACTTGACAGGGATCGCGACGTGAACGCTTCTACCTTGATCCCCAGCTCAATGCAGTGACGCCACACTGCGGCGCAGATCACCGCGGCACTCACTCCACGCACCGCGCTCGCTAACCGCGCACACCGTTGCTTCTCCATCGCCGCACCTACAGCTCCCTGCATCGCCCACAACTTACAGCCTTGCACAAAATTAATCCTGTAAATTCGTGGCATTACCTCGTGATTTAAAAAATTGTTTGCATCGGTTAGTTCGTATGTTTGTTGTCTTGCGGGAATCCCGTATTCCGAGCTTGCAAGCTAACTGTGAATGTTCTGCTGTAATAATAAACATCTATCCGTCTGAGCTTGGCACACTGTGCTACTGTCTCACTCCCTGCATCTCCCACCACACAACAACTCAAGAGAGATTGCCATTCACCTCGGCGTATGCACATATACAGAACAACAACCGCCGTTCGCTATTAACTGGCGGTGACGCCACCGCGGCGCCTGTACCAGGCTAGGTGCACCTTGAGGCCACGCAAAGTGCTGATACGCGCACACACACACACACATACACGCACACAACGACTGAGCAGAGCTATGAGCCTCCGAGTTCAACGCCGTGAAAACCTGCATCGCTACTTCCGATTTGTTTGTCTATTTGTATATCCGCTGCCCCGGGGATAAAGCATGGATCCAATTGGTAACCATCAATTTCGTGCCTTTCCCAACGATGTTACCGCCTGCTTACATATCGATGCGGAGACGTGAACCGCGATGCTCTCGACTCCGCTTGGGAACCGCGCGGGAGCGTGTCTGGAGAGACCGCTTGTTTTTTTTTGACTCCGCGCTCCGCAGACAGGGGCCCGGCACCAATTACCGATTCCGTTCGCCAATTCGCACGACGGGAGTTTTTCCAAAGCCAATTTCGAACGTCTCGTCTAAAGCGCCGCGGTCGTATCGACAGCTCGCGCGCCTCGTCCTGAACCGCCGGGGAAACTGCCGCTGTAAAATGGCACCATCGAGTTCTTGTGATTGTCCTGTGCGCCAGCTTACGGGGAACAGCTTCCGTCCCCTCCACCCCGCGGTATTTGTCGCGTTAGCCAACGGCTCCGAATCCCCGGCGCGGAGGTCCGTCGCCATGGAAACCTGAGCAAGGCATTGCAGAGGGAGCGCCGTGCTGCCAATGTTATTTACATTCGCCCATCGCTGCCTTTCTGTGTGGAGTTTGTGCGTTCGCCCCGTGCCCCGCGTGGGTTTTTCGCCGGGCACTCCGGTTTCCTCCCACCGTCCGAGGACATGCTGACTAAATTGCCACCAGTGCCTTGCCTTGCGCCCTGTGTCTGCCGGGATCGGGTCCGGCTCACCGCGACCCTGTACAGGATTAAGCGGTTTCTGACAATGGATGGATAAAGAGAATTTATGACGCGCACAGATTTTGCGACTTATTCGCACGTTTGTTGTGTCGTTAGGAATCCCGTACAGAGCCTGCAAAGCTCACTGGGTATTGTTCTGCCGTAATAATAAACATCTATCTAAATAATAACAACAACAAAAATCAAAAAGGTTCGCGCGACGAAACAAACGCAAAAAAAAAAACAAAGTTACATCGCGCCTCGAGGCTCACGCGATCCGTTTTCCGTTCCGACACGCCGACCTCCGTCGTCTCCCCGAGGCCGCGACTCGAGCGCCGCGTTCCGCCTCCCGGGCCCACCGCGGACGTGAGCTCATCGACCGGACTCCTAGCCGCGTTGCGCGCGTGCGCGCGCGATCCTCTGAAATTCGCGAGAGACGTGAAGCGGAAGCGAACCGCGCGGCTCCGTCCTTACCGTCATCCTCGAGCTCCTCTCTCGGTTTCAGCGAGCTCGCTATCTGCTGCTCCAGAGAGACGGCGTCTTTCGGACTGTGACTGCGCGCAGGGAAGGGGGGACGCGGGCCGAAAGCGGAGAGACATTAGGCCGCTGCATTATTGAACGGAGGCTTCGCGAAGAAGAAATAATAATAATAAAAAATAAATACGCGAGGCAAATCCGCGCGCCGTCAGCGTCAAAGCGGAGTCTTTTTGGCGTCGCGTCAAAAACCCTTCTGAGCGCTAGCGGACGGGCGCACGTTTGACGGGAATGGAGCGGCACGCATGCCACTTAAAGTCCGCACATAGGGCTACTTTGGCGCCGCGCCACGTGTGTGTGTGTGTGCGCGCGTGTGTGTGCTAACATGACAACACTAAGCTAATTCAGCCGTCGCGTTGTTTGTGTGCCTTAGTACGTTTGCGGGTGTCGGTGGCTCGGTGGTTAAGCGCGCTGGGCGACAAACCTGGCTATGACCCGAGTTCGAATCCCGCTCACGGCCACCATCACCAGTGACTATTTTCTGAACCGGTCCCGGGCCTCCCCTAGGTTGACTTTGCCTCGAATGAGTACCTAATGCGGTGTGTAAACATTGCCGCTAGGGAGACAAAGGCGGCCGGGCGTGGTGCTGGCCACCCACCCCCTCGTGTGCCGTGTCGGCCTTCATCGGTGCTTGCTGACGGCACTCGGCCCTACAGTCTGTGAAGGCTACACAGGGGATCTTTGTCTTTATGTGCCGCTGCCAACGTGAAAACAATAATATAATTCAACAGTCGCAGTGTTCGTTTGTGTGTGTGCGCGCGGTCGTGACTGCGGGTTAAAGTCTGCGAGAACGTGAGCTGCGTTTATAAATCGGACGTGGCCAAACTCTGTGTCACGGTTTCCTCGGTTGACGACGCAGGGTGAACGTCGCGCGTGGGCCGAGCGCGCCAACTCTGTGTACGCGACGCACGCGCTGTCAGTAAGAGAGCACAGAGGCTCCCTGTTATACGGCTTGCCCGTTGTACGGTGACTCCAAGTTACGTCCAAAAGTTAATTTTTTTTTACAAACAGTTTCGGGAAAAAGTCCGATAATCTGCCGCGCTTACGTCCATCGAGCCAAGGAGTCGGCCTCCGCCGCGTGCGCAAAGTACTGTACAGGCCGCCATGACGTCAGCGCCGCGCGATCGAGCGTGCATACCCACAATTCCCGGGGTCTGCTGTCTTTCCTCGACAGACGTCCGTATTGTACCGATGTAGGTTTCCACGGCTCGATTCGTGATGGTTACTCTTCGGAGCTGTTATTTTGGCTATCCCGATAGAGCAATCATCAGACTTCCGTATATTTCCTGTTGCGTTCCTCTCGTAATCGTGCAGCCATGAGTCAGGCCCAGCACACCAGGCCAGCAGACTTGTCAAGGTAAGACCACTAGATTGTCATCGTAAAACCGTCAAGGTTACGACAAGGAAGATGAAAAGTGATGGTGTTTTAAAATAGAGCTTTAATATGTTTTTTTTCTTATTGTTTGCGCGTTACGTAACTTTTGATTTATTGCTAGGCTAGTTGAGCTGCGCGGCAAGAACGCATGTTACATAAATCACATGCATTGCCTACGGGCAATAAATATACATAGCCTATAGTCGAAACACATAGCCTACAATGTATGAATATAATAGGGTTACTGGGACGGCAGTCATAAGTCCGGGTGATCGTAAGTCGCATATGTCGTGAGTCGAGGAGAGACTGTAGTCCATACACACCGCCTATAGTCTATGCACACAGCCTATAGTCTATGCACACAGCCTATAGTCAACACACACATGCTGTAGTCTATCCACACAGTCTACAACATAATAATACAATAGGGTTACCGGGACGACCGTCATAAGTCCGGGCGGTCGCGAGCCGCCGTACGCCGCGAGCCTACGAGTGAGCGCCACTTACTTTCTCAGGAAGCTGTCGGCCGAGATGACGGCCGAGTAGTCGGGGAAGTGCGGCAGCCCCGTCGGTATCCCGACAAAGTCTTGGGCAGCGTGGCCTGGCGAGGAGATGACGTCGTCGGGCGGGCTCGCCGGTATGTCGGGCAGCTGGTGCTGATGCTGCTGCACGAGGCGGCACTGCAGCGAAGACGGATGCATGTAATCTGTGGGCGGCAACGGGGGCGGCGACAGAGGTCATAAACGGGGGGCGCATCGACTCGCAAGCCGCGAGATGCGGGGCAGGGGGCTCGGCGTAGCGCGCGCTTGGGAGGGGATGGGGTTCGCGCCGGGCGCGTCGCAGCCGCGGGTGTTGCAGGAAAAAGTGGGGCTGGGGGATGGAATCCATCCGTTTTCTAAACCGCTTTGTCCTGGTGAGGGTCGCGGTGGCAGCAGTCCAAGGAGAGTGGACCAGACATCCCTTTCCTCAGCAACATATTCCAGCTCTTCCTGGGGGGGGATTCCCAGGCGTTCCCAGGCGTTCCCAGGCCAGCCGAAGGAACGCCTCTAGGTCTCCGTTCAGTGGGCCGCGCCTGGAATACCTCCCGAGGGAGCCTTCCGGGGGGCATCCTTACCAGATGCCCGAACCACCTCAGCTGGCTCCTCTCAATCCGAAGATGCAGCGACCCTAATCTGAGCTTGTCCCTGAATCATATTTCTGTGAAAGTGCGGGTGTCGCAACGTATGATATGAGACTACCTCAGGAAAAAGTGGTGGGGCTGGAATCATGTTTCTGTCAAAGTGCGGGTGTCGCAACAGCCGCCATACCTGCGGCTGCGACGCGCCTGGGTTCGCTACGGCCGGACGGCTGTGGCGGAAGGTCGTGTCGCGCTCTCGAAACCGTGCTGCGCGGAGATGCTGCCTCGCTTGAAACGCGATCGAGGTGTGCGCGGGTGTCCGTGCGTGTGCGGGGAGCGGTAACGACGGAGGGCGGAGGAGCGATGCTCACAACAGCGAGCCGAACGCTGAGAAGCCAAAGCACGGCAAGTTGGCACGGTAGGGAGCTCAGGTGGTGCGTCTGCCAGTCATCTCGGGTCAGGCAGCCCGTGACACCTGGGTCTGTCCCGTGACCTCCTGTCGGCGAGCCTTCGACACTTCACGTGACAGCCTGAAGGTTCATATGGCCTGGCACAGGCGCCGTGGTGACGTCACCGCGAATGGCAGTTGTTGTTATGGGGAGCGGTGCTTGCTAACACCACTTGACCCTACAGTTTGTTAAGGCTATACGGGGGATCTTTGTCTTTGTGGGGAGCGGTAGCTCAGTGGTTAGCACTCTGGGATACACAAACCTAGCGACCCGAGCTTGATTCCAGCTCACAGCCAGTACCTAGCACGGTGTGTAATCATTGCGACTAGGCAGATAAAGGTGACCGGGCGTGGTGCTAGCCACCCACCCACCCCCTCGTGCGCCATGCTGGCCTTTATCGGTGGTCACTAACAGCACTTGACCCTACAGTCTGCTAAAGGCTACACTGGGTCATCTTTGTTTGTGTGTGTGTGCGCATTTGTCATCTCAGTCTGTCAGCCCATGGCACCCGGGTCTTCTGCGTGACCTCCTGTCAGCGAGCCTCCGATACGTCACTTGACAGCCTCGAGGTTCAAATGGCCTGACACAGGCACCGTGATGACGTCACTGCCACTTAGTGGAGAATGGCGCTTGTTAAAATTAACTCGAAGGCTTTCTTGACCAATGTTGTTGTTATTGTTGTTATCAGCACACGGCGGGTGGGTGGCGATGCACCACAAACCCGGCAACGCACGGCTACATCCGAAACCAGTAGCAACTTGTATCTGTGTAATGCCCTTGTGTAGCGCTCTGGCCGTGCCCTTGTGTAGTGCGCTTGTGGCCACGTGTACCCCGCATGGCCCTCGAGCCAGTGTCTTGCCCGTATGAAACGGGCGGGTGGCGCGGCCTATGGTTCGAGCACGTGGCGAGGCGTGGAGATGCACATGACAATGGCCCGGGAGCGGCTGGTGGCGAGCCGGTTCGACGCAGGAGAAAGGGGGCAGGGCGAGCGGGAAACGCTGAGGAGTACAAGAGGACGTGCGTGCAGGAGCGCACGGCGGTGTGTGGCCCGCACGCGGTCAGGAGGTGACACGTCTCTCGGAGCGGGGGTCGCTGTGTGGTGCTGGTGGAGAAGCTCTGCGCGTGCGCGGGGAACGTGAAGATGCCCCGGTTGTGTGGGCTAGGAGCCGCTGTTAAGGATAGCAAACCGAGCGTTCGGAGTGACGGACTGCTGTTGATGTGAGAAGTCTTGCTGGTGTGATAAAGACAAAGTGCTTAGAAGGTCAACGTCTCGAGCTGCATCTGTGTAGAGATGACCCGCAAACGGCACGGTGCTCGGCAGCGTCAACAGACCGCGGAGCAGGAGGGCGGCGCGCGCGATGTCTCACAAGCTGGGGAGGCCGAGGAGATGGCGGCCGACCAGAACGTGGCGCAACACCCGACGGCACATGCCGAGTGGGGTATTACACCAGAACGAGTCGTGGGTCTCAACTAGATCTACTAGGCCTTAAACGAGTACCTGGCGTAATCATAGGCACAGGGGGGGGTAAACAGTGCGTGGCGTTTAAGCGACACAAGTCTGTCGCCGGCGGTATAACGGCGCGTCGAGGCACCGTATGCTTACATGTGTCAAACCACGCGTCGAATCGCGCGTGTTAGACCCGTGCATTCCGTGAGTCGGATTCGTACGAACCCAGCGACCCGTCGGAGGAGCGACTGTACGCCAACTCGGCACGAAAGGGCGTTTCTCCAATCGAGGCGTTTCACCAAAAATCATCAGGGGAGCTAATCCTTCAAGGACCAGCGTGCCACCCAAGGCTATCGCCACAGCCGACGCCCGTTACTCTCAAAACATCTGCCTGTAATTAAACGTTGCTGACGCTGGCTTCTGTAACGGCCCCGCCTGGAAGCTGCCGCGGCCGTTACCGGTTATCTCTGTTCGGCGCTCGGTGTGTCAGCGCGTCGGGGAACTAACACCACTTTGGTGCAAACGAGGGCCCCCGCGTCATCACAAGTGACATTTACGCGGGGCAGAGCCGCGTCGGCCGAACGAACTGCGAGGGGGGAAGAGTTAATTTAATCGCGAGCGGCGGCGAATTTACAGCGTCTCGGCAGCACGACTCTTTCGTTCGGCGACAGTCGAGTCAAGCGACGCACGATTTGACAAGTGTAGCGAGCGGAGTGGCCGCGCCTGGGTTTGACTAGAAAAAATACGACGCCGGAATTGGCTCGAAGAACCCCATCCGCACTCGAGGGCGAGTGCGCATTAGCCGATACGCGGGGCGAGTCACAAACGCGGAGTATCGCAGATTAAGCCTCGTCTCCGGAGACACTTGTGATAACACCGCGACACTGACCCTTGTCACCCGAAAGCTTCATCTTCCCAGGCCGCTACACTTTTCGTACGTCTCTTGATAAAGCCTGGCAACCGTTCGTCGGAGAATTGCTCTCAGAAGCTGCTCGGTCGGGATAGCAACCACCATTTATTTATTTAGAAATACTGTATGATTTCACAATAACCCCAAATGCATTTTAAGATCTTTAATACCAATGCCGCGATGGAAGGGTATACCACCCTGGGTATAGCCCTGCCTTGGAACTCTGTCTGCCCGGGGCCAGGCTCTGACCCCTCGTGACCCTCTACACGATTAAGCCGGAACTTAATTTTTTTGTTGCTTTGGTTTTTATTAGTTTTTCTGTCGTTGTGCAGCGCTTTGTGACCCTCGGGTGAAAGGCGCTCTATAAAATGCAATTTTTGTTATAATCACGACGATGAATATCAATGCTTCAGAGATGATTGCAGCACGGGGTGGGAGAACCGAGAACCGTTTAGAGTGTTTTGGAAACGGTGAGCTTTTCAAACTTGACCTTTTGACCTGTAATCTCAAGCGAAGCACCGCGGTCAGACAGCGCGTGAAATTTGTGTCAAGGTTGGCCAAACGGTTCATGCCATATCGATCGAGGCGGCAGAGAAAGAGAGGGAGTGCATCACCGCGGGAATCTATGAATGTTCTGTCTATGAATGATCGTGACGTGCAACGCTTTCAACAGGTGTGCATGCGTACGTACACACACACGCCGCAAAATCTCGACTATACAACGCACTTAAAATTAGGGCGCGTATGATACTGTACATCGGTAACTTTAAAAAGAAATGTCTAACTAATCGGCGGTGGTTATAATCGTCTCTAAAAACCACCGGTAAAAGCGTTCACAGTTCTTAATTCTTAACCTCAAAAATCGCCGTAATTTAACTATCGAATCGATTCCCGCCTTGGGCGCCTTTCTGTGTGGAGTTTGTGTGTTCGCCCCCTGTTCTGCGTGGGTTTCCTCCGGGTTGTCCGGTTACCCCCCACAACTTAAAAAAACACTCATTAAGTAAAATATACGAGGTTTAACCCTTTCCGGCAATGAGAAAAAGTGTTAAGCTCTTAAGAACACTAGATGGACACCTTGTAAAAAGGGTTAAACCTCGTATATTTTACATTTTTTGTACGGCGAAAAAAGGTCCAGTGGTGTACTCATTGAGTAGTTGGCCGATAACATCATAATATATAGGAAGCAGTGTGTGGCGATATGGCGCCGGCAAACCGCCTGGCTGCCTCCTCCGTCTCTCCGCGCTTTCCTCGAGCTTCTGAGTCGTTCTCTCGTCGAATAAATACCTTCGACACTGAATGAATATGAGCGAGTTATAAATGTAAAATTATTATTATTAAACGTAAATAACGTTTATAAAAAAGAGGCAAAAAACTACCCATTTACTGAAAGTCTCTGATGACAAAAAAACCTACGGGGCCACTGTGAGGGCGCAGGTGGTTTTATCTGCCGTTATTTCTTTGACCTGGCATAGAGAATATGTGTCCTTTACTAGGCCAACTCCGCCCCGGCACTTGGAGCGCTTTGTACCCATCGTTGGTGGCGTTGACGTGCGTGGGACAGATAACCCCGGGAGCACAATGCCGCAATAAACTACAGTACACATAGGTTTTTCGACGGCTCGATTCACGACGGTTGCTCTTCGGAGCTGTTCTTCCGGGATAGCCGTGTTCACCGAGCGACCTCCCTCTCTCCCTGGCGACGTTTCGCCTCCGAACATTGGAAGCATCATCAGAGGCGTTATGGTTGTGTGTGTGGCTTTGCAACCCACGGCTTGCATTTGCAAACCACGGCCCGCCACGGTTTAAAACACAACCACCATAAGGAATATTGACTTTTCCCGCTCCGACTCTATACATTTTCTTTAACGTGAAGACCGACGACGGTTCAACATTCTGGGATCGGCCTGTCGATCGCGATCAACCGGTTGGCGACCAGCGACCTCACACCGACACTAAAGCCCTTCAGAACCCAGAATGGTTTCAGCGTTGGTGCCGCGTGCGCGCGGAAAGCATTACGGCTCCGGTGTCCTTACAAAATCAACGTCAACCCAAACTCCAAAGTAAGCCCGAGCGCAAACACATCTGTAATTAAAACGCCGCAAAAAAGTTGTTTGTGGGTTGTTATTTTTTTTTCTTCCCCGTCTCGTTGGCACCGTCAGCAATCTAGACGCTGCGTCTTCGCACACGTACGCCCGTCCCGGGCGCCGGCTAAAGGGACACTCGAGTCATTAGCCTTCGGAACACGCACCACCTACCCTGGGAGTGATGGAGCGACGGAGGGGGAGGGCTGCGGTGTTATTACACAAACACAAAAGATCCCCCGTGTAGCCTTACCAGACTGTCGGGGCGAGTGGCGTTAGCGAGCACCTACATAGGTCGACACGGCACACGAATGGGGGAGGGCGGAAGGTGACCAGCACCACGCCCGGCCGCCTTTGTCTCACCTCGCGGCAATGTTTACACACCGCACCGGGTTACTCATTTGAGGGCCGAGCCGAGCCTAGGGGAGGCCCGGGACCGTTTCACGAAAATCGTCGCCGGTGTTTGTGGCCGTGAGCGGGATTCGAACTCGGGTCATTTAGCCAGGTTCGCAGCCCAGCATAGCGCTAACCGCCGAGCCACCGCTCCCCTTTACGCAGGCTTTGCATTTACATGCGAGGTGGCTGCTTGGGCAGAGGCGCGCACACACCGACCCGGTCGTAGTCGCCCCCCCCCCTGCATAAATTAGCAGCAAACTGGCGAGAGCGATGCGTGCTAAATCGCTGTGTGCTCGCTAACCCTCGTCGCGAGGTTCCCACGCGGGACGCGGCCTGTCGCGGCGAGCGCGCGGTCGCGGGGTTTTCGACGCGCCACGGTTCGAAGGATCTCGATGCGGCCTTTTGTTGACGGTGGGGTGGGGTTCTCACAAAGCAGCACGTGTTAATAAAAAATAGCAAAAGGCGATGGCTTTTAAATAACCAAGGTTCGCCGGTGTATCTCAGGCGGTCTTCTTCTTCTTTTCGATTCTTCGAAGCGTAATGGTTATGTGACAGTTTCCCATTTATTTACACAGTTCTTTGCATTTGAATTGATCTCTGCAAGGTCTTTTGAGCTGCAGAGCTTGGGTAGTAGAGCACAGACAAGGCAGTGCTCCATAGTATGGTCTGCTTCTCCACATTCACAGGTGGTTGGGCCGGTCTTGTAGCCCCATCTGACTTAAAGCAGCTTTTGATCGTCCAGTTCTAGTTCTCAGGCGGTTGAGTGTCTTCCACTGAATCCATGGTGCTTCTGAGCCAGGAGGGAGGTCCTCGGCAGGGGGGATTCCCATGCAAGTTGGAGGAGGGTCACTCTCAAGCTTTTCCGTCCAGAGCTGGAGTCTGGTTTCCCCTCGAGATGTTGTTAGGGGCTGCACATGGCTGAGGAAGCTTCTTCTTGACTTCGGTCGTTGGGCAGGGAGTTGACGTCCATGGAGGAGGTGGCGTTCATCAATAGTAGCCTTCGTCATCTCGACTCGACTGGCCACTTCCCGTCTGATATCAGCAGGGGCAATGCCAGCGAGGAGGTATAGGTTGTTTGTGTTGCTGGGTTTCAAGCAGCCAGTGGGGGTCAAGGCGTTCACGTCGCGATCCCTGTCAAGTAATACTTGGGACTGACTAAGCCATTTTCCCTATAATAATAATAATAGCATTTTATATAGCGCCTTTCACCCGAGGGTCACACAGCTCTGAAGAGCAACCGCCATGAATCAAGCCGTGAAAACCTTCGAAGAATCGCAAAGAAGAAGCAGCCAGTGATCAGATGGCAGGTGTTGTTCAACGCTGGGTCAAGTTTCTTGGCATGGGTTGACCTCTCCCAGACAGGACATGCATACTCCGCAGAGGAATAGCACAAGGCCAGAGCAGTAGATCTTAATGTGTGTGTGCTGTGGCTCCCCGTTTGGAGTTGACCAGTTTTCGTAGGATATTGTTTCGGGAACCGACTTTCAATGTGGTGTTTTTGACGTGCTTCTTAAAGGAGCGAGTGCGGTCCAGGGTCCAGGGTCACTCCAAGGATGCTGATGGTAAGCGGTGTTACTGGGCGGCGTGGCGGTTCGAATCTGGTCACGGCGGGTTGCTCAACATCGCCCCCAGAGTTTACCCGCTTCGTATCTCGAAATTCATCTTCGTCGAATCTCTCCGGCAATAAAAATAGTTTCCCCACTGTTTTTCACTTCAGGCTGTGCGGGAAAAGAAACACACCCCATCGGCTTCCCTTATCAGAGTCAGCGATGCTACAGATAAAGCTAAACAAAAAGCTAATTATTGCATTAGCGGTATTTCGTGCATACCCATTTACAAAACAATGCCGAGGTTTCAGCGCGTGCATTGAATTTAAATGGTAAAAATCTTAAGAACCAGCCCAGACAGAGCAGAGGGAATCTATCACGAATTCACGTAACTATAATAAATACAATTTATAGCCTGCATGTATTCATTTACATTTCAAAAGTATTAATTCAAAGAGAGAATGACTCAGAGGCGCGAGGTAACCTGCAGGGTGGAGGGGGGGGAGTCAATGCAGTTAACCGGTGCCAACCCGCCTGACACTGTGTCCTATTTGTTATGATGTTATCGGCCAATTTAAAAAATAATTAATCACTTAATTATTTGATTAATGTTTTTTTAGTTGTGGGAGGAAACTGGAGAACCCGGAGGAAACCCATGCAGAACAGGGAGAGAGAACGCACAAATTCCACACAGAAAGGCACCCGAGACGGGAATCGAACCGCATCGGGCGGAACTTTCTTCCTGTGAGGCGCAGATGTTACCGCTATGCCACATGCTAAATCACGATCACAAATATATTTAGCTTCAGAATTAATCTCTGGGGTTTTTTTTTTTAACGATGTGTTATCAAACAAAGTACAGTAACTGAATATGCAATTCGGTCTCTCGCCTGCAATGCACGGCTACACATTTGAACTTTTCCGTCTTCTTTTCCAATTTCCCATTTAAAACTCATCCAACAAACGCGAGCCCTATCCAAACTTTAATAATGCATTTTACATACACGGGGCATTTGGAAAAAAATACCAAGAGATGACAAATAGAATCTCATTTCATGCCATTTCGGATGTGAAGCACAACTCTCCAGTCAGCATATCGCAGGACCGAGGCCGCATATTAAACCGCTTTCCCTCGCTTCTCGGGAAATACTTTATTGCCGGCGCGTTACGGAGACTGACAGGGTCCTGTGGCCGCGGGGCAACATTTTACATATCCTTTGTGTTTGTCTATACGCTACTGTAAGCGGCACGGTGGGGACCTCTGGGCGGTGCGGCGACAAACACACCGGGCGATAGCCTGTCAACAGCGACTGACCGAGTTTCCCCGGAGTTAGTGCCACCTTAGAACGGAGTGGTGCCCAGCGCTGCGCATCACAGTGAGCGGCGCGGCCGATATCTTGGTGGCGGCACGGTGGCGCGGTGAGTTGCTGACATTTTTAGACGACGTTCATCTTTGATGGTTGCTCTTCAGAGTTGTTTTTTTTTTAAATGATCGTGTCGAGCGCTCTCCCCCTCCCTCGCGACGTTTCTGCTCCCAGGTTGCCGGCAACATCAGGCGTTATCGTTTGTATGTGCTTCCAACGTGGGAGGCGAAACGTCGCGAGGGGGAGAGGGAGATCGCTCGACACGGCTGTCCCGAAAGAACAGCTCTGAGGAGCAACCGTCATGAATCGAGCCGTGAAAACCTACATCGGTACATTTTTAGACAATGTTTATCCTTGTTCTTATCAAAATAAAAAGATCCTCTGTATAGCCTTAACATACTTAAGGCCCAAGTGTCGTTAGCGAGCACCTATGAAGGTCGACACGGCACACGAGGGTGTGGGGGGGGAAGTGGCCAGCACCACGCCCGGCCGCCTTTGTCTCCCTAGTGGCAATGTTTACACACCGCACCAGGGGAGGCACAGGACCGGTTCAGAAAATCGTCGCTGGTGTTGGCCGTGAGTGGCATTGAAATGCGTGTCGCCGGGTTTGTAGCCCAGCGTGCCAACCGTTACACCACCGGGCTCTCAGCACACCCCATCACACAAGGCACGCGAGAGAAAACCTACGCAAGGTGTCAGACGCTCTTCACTGCCGCTTTGCTAAGCTTTCGGTAATTCCCAGCAGCTGTTGACGGAGGGAACGCCTGGCGATTTCGCGAATCGTAAATTTCCGTAATGTCCCCCGCGGGCGCACCGGCTATGAGGCAGCACGAATCTCACCCTACGCGGCGTCAAGATTAACACTCCATCCACTGTCAGAAAGCGCTTATTGCTGTACAGGGGTTGCGGTGAGCCGGAGCCTATCCCGGCAGACATAGGGCGCAAGGCGGGGCTACACCCAGGATGGGACGCCAATCCATCACAGGGCACCGGGGGCAATTTATGCAGCAGCATGTCTTTGGACTGTGGGAGGAAACCAGAGTGCCCGGAGAAAACCCACGCGGACACGGGGAGAATATGCAAACTACACACAGAAAGGTACCCGGAGCTGGGATTCGAACACGGCTCCTTCTTGCTGTGAGGTAGCAGCGCTACTCACCGTGCCGCCCCGAGAATAATCATTTTAA
>JAZEWU010000041.1:373800-385727 GCA_036362915.1 Geotria australis
CTGCGTCCTGGATATTATCCATCCATTGTCAGAAACTACATAATAATAATAATAATCCTGTAAAAGGTCGTGGTGAGCCAGAGCCTATCAAGGCAGACAGAGGGCGTAAGGCAGGGCTATACCCATGATGGGACGCCAGTCCATCACAGGGCACGGGGGCCAATTTAGTCAGTAGGCCAATTAACCTATGCAGCATCGTGTCTTTGGACTGTGGGAGGAAACCGGAGTGCCCGGTGAAATCCGACCAGGATTATGTCATCGGCCAATTAACCAGTATTTTTGTTGAGTTGAAGATCCGGTAACGTCATTCGCAGGAGTAGGCCATCACTACCAGGATCTATTTTTCAAAAGCAACCTCCCACCGTCCAAAGACATGCTGCCAGGTTAATTGGCGTACTGACTACATATCCCCAGGCGCCCTGCGATGGACTGGCGTCCCATCCTCGATGTTCCCCTGCCTTGCGCCCTGTGTCTGCCGGGATAGGATCCGGCTCGCCGCGACCCTGTACAGGATTAAGCGGTTTCTGAAAATGAATGAAAACCGTATAACACATGTTTTTCAAAAGCAAACCGTAGGTCACGTTTTTTTTGCGAATCCAGAATAGTTTTCCTAAATACCATATACATTATGTTGCCACTCAAACTCCCAGTTCATTACTTTTTAAGGTCAAGCCTCCTGCTTTTATTAATTCGCCTGTTACGCCGCATCACTGCCCCCCCCCAATATCCACCGACTGCTCGATGAAGTTGAATAATCTACTGATGTTGGTTTTCGTGGCTCGAATTATGATGGTTGCTCTTCACAGCTGTTCTCTGAGCATAGCCGTGTCGAGCGATCTACCCTCTCTCACTCGCGATGTTTTGCCTCCCACGTTGGAAGCGCGGCTATCATGAAAGAACAGCTCTGAAGCGCAACCATCATCTGTTCTCCCCCTGTTCTGCCTGGGCGTTCTCCGGTTTCCTCCCACAACTAAAACAAACGCTCATTTATTGGCCGATCAAATGATAATATACAGGAAGCAGTGTGTGGCTGGTTGGCGCCGGCTGACCGCTTGGCTGAACCCCTCCCTCTCTGCAGTTTGCTCGCAACGCCTCCGTATCTCGTCCACGTCCAGACTTGGCATGTGCGCAAGTTATAAAATGTATCATCATTATAATTAATTATCATTCATTAATAATAATAATAATATCATTTTATAGAGCGCCTTTCACCCGAGGGTCACAAAGCGCTGCACAAAGGCCGCAGAGAGAACGGCATTGTCAACGACAGAAATAAACAACTAATAAAAAATCAAAACAACAAAAAATAATTAAATGATTAAGGTTGCTTTGAATACATTGAAAGGTCGTCAAACTGGCAATCTTAAGAGCGGCAAAAATCTGCCAGCGTCCCCTAAGATGGCCGTCACTTCCTTGCTCATTTGGCTTTTGACTAGTTGACGGGGTTTAACGGCGACTCAAATCTGTAAATACGACTGGAATCGAATGGCGTTTTGTTGACTTTTAGACCAACAGCAACACGTTGCGAGGAACGATGGATCTAAAAAAATATATATGAAACGACCACTTGTCCAACTCCATAATCTACAGATATCCGGCTGTGTTTGAAAGTTGTGACCTTCCGACAATTGTTTGTTTTTAAATTCGTTCTCCATTTTACGTACTGACGTAACAGCTTGATGCATCTGAATTGCTCTTAACAGCTACTATTTCGAGATAGATAGGTTGGATACCGCGGTCCCGGCACAATTCTCAATTTATATTTCGATTCTGGAAAGGACAAGTGAATTTCAAGTAGCATTATAACGGACGAATGTTTTAGAGCCTGTGAAAAGAGGTATGTAATTCAGTGGACACTAATGCAGTCATCCAAACTCTTGCAAAACAAAGGTATTCACAATCCATCCATCCATTTTCTAAACCGCTTGTCCTGGTATAGAGTCGCAGTTTATTCACAATGTTGGATTATAATGAATAAGTTATATAATAAAGGGGTTCTAAACCACTTGCACCTGAAGGCCCACTCGGGTCTGGTCTCCACGGACCACTCGGTGGCGCTCGGGGCCCACTGATGGGTCGCGACCCACCGGCTGAGAATAGCGGCTATAATACAATTCAGAAGATGCGTTACCCCGTGTCCGCGTTGGTTTCGCCGGGCGCTCCGGTTTCCTCCCACAGTCCAAAGACAAGCTGCTGAATAGGTTAATTGACCTGCGTTCTAAATTGCCCCCGGTGCCCTGTGAACAACTGGCTTGCGCCCTGTGTCTGCCGGGATAGGCTCCGGCTCACCGCGACCCTGTATAGGATTAAGCGGTTTCTGAAAATGGATGGATGGATTTGGTCTCGCCAGGGGTGTTCATTCACTGTGACGCTGAAAAAAACAACCATCTGGTACTTTGCTGATGAATCCTCATAACAATCGGCGGGCAATGAACTGCGGGAAACTATTGAAGAACTTAACGCAAAAAAAAGGCTGCAGCGTTGCGATAAAGATGCGCGGGATGGAAAACAAGTCACGCGCAAGTTCGCCGTAAAACAAGAAATATCATTATATAACAGTTATCTTGATGCCGCAGCCGGTCAAACTTTAGTATTCACTCGTCAGGAGGGGGGTGCTGAATATAAAATGGCCGATTTCCACGATCCCGATTAATGAAAAAAAAAAACTATTCCGATCTTGTGAAAACTGTCTCGGATTGCTCGCGTGGGGGAATCAGAAATTAGTCATTAAACCCTGAGCACACATCGTGCCTCCGGATTGAGAGTCGATTTCGAAAACTACACACGCACGCACCACGAAGTGTATTGACATTTCGGCTAATGCCAACATGCCCTATGCGGCACAGCATTGAAATTACTGCCTTTATGAATGCTGTTCGCTTAATTTGTTTCTGCTCTTAAGATGAACCTGCCACACTTTTTTTTTGTTAAATAAGCGCTCGCGCTTGCGCTGCCCAACTTCTGTTCAAAGCAATTTCATTTTTTTTTCGAGTGACGAATCGGGGGGGGGAAGGGGGAATATGTGTGTAAATGCGTATCAGTATTGAAAGTCACAGCAAGGAGCTGAAATATAAGTTTCATATTTATTGCATGCGGTGACCCTGAACCGGATTGATGTCCCATCTGGGGCTTAATATAATAATAATAGCATTTTATAGAGCGCCTTTCACCCGAGGGTCACGGAGAGAACGGCCTGTCAACAACGACAGAATAAAGAACTAATTAAACAAACAAAGCAACACAAATGAAACGATTAACGCTGCTTCGAATACACCGAAAGGTCGCGAAATTGGCAATCTTAAGAGCGGCAAAAAATCTGCCAGCGTCCCCTAAGAAGGCCGTCACTTCCTTAAAGACAAACACGGAAGGGAGACAGGGAGGGAGGGTGAGCAACAGCGGGAGACATAGGGACACAGAGACAGTAAGACAGAGAGACCAGACACGAGGGGGGAAACAACCAGTTCGCATACGCGGCGCCGCTATTACGATCCCCAGTTGCGATCAAATTTACCCGGGCAACGCCGAGCTCGCCCCACCTAGCTATTATTATAAGGAACCGGGTGGCGATCGGCGGGCCAGCACCGACGACGAACGCTTTGTGACCCTCGGGTGAAAGGCGCTATATAAAATGCTATATTACGATTATAACGGCGCCGGCACAAACCGGGCGCGCCGCTTCCTGTCGCTCACTGCCTGTGCCGCGTGTCTGCCTGGAATGGGCAGCAGCATGTTTTTGGACTATCTATCTATTCTACAGGAGGAAACTGGAGAACCCAGAGAAACCCCACGCAGAAGGGGGGGGAAAACACACAAACGCCACACACAGTGGCAAACGAGGCAGGAATCAAACCGCCTCGGGCCGAACCTTTTTTTCCCCATGAGGCCGCAGATGTTACCGCTGCGTAGACAACATGCAGCCTTTGCTTTCCTCATTCCTCCCGAGCCAAACTTTGCAGACTTAGCTATCTGGAGAGCTTCTCACACGTCCTGCCGTTCGTTCCCGTTGGACGTGACAATGACCGTGTTCGTCAGCAAATATGAGACGGTTCGGGTTTTCTGCTTTAATACGCGCGCCCCTGTTAATCAAATACAACTTCACAAACGCCACTGTGAGTAACCTTGGCGAAAGCGTCAATCGTCCGACTGCCTTCTTCGAGAATTCTTGCCGTGGCCGTTTCATTAACCTTAGATCCCAATTATGCTTAAACTTTCTGCCTACTTGCGATTGCAAATCCTGATTTGTGTTTGAAATTTTGCAAATACTCCGGCCACTCACATCAACACAATCCCCGTACTCTGCGCAGCTCATCACAGCACCTACTCCACACACCGCGTTCACGCACAACCTTCGCGAAACGCCGATTCTCGGTTGCGGCACCCATAACCTGGAACAGCCTGTAGCCACACCTATTGCGTCAAACACAGTCCCCCACAGCCTTCAAAAAAACTCTTAAAAAGTCACCTTTTCACCGACTCACAACAAACCGACTGAGCAGGGCTCCGCGTCTCCGAATCAACGGGTGCAACACGCCCGGAGAAAATGCGCGCGTTACAAAAGTAGACTATTATTATTATAAGCTACCTATAATGTTTTTCCACCGAAATGTTTAACTGTATTTCTATTTATTTATTTGGTTACATATGCAATGCCATGTGTAAATGGTTATTTTTTGTTTGCTTAATTTATTTGTATGTTTTTATTTATTTTGTCATTCGCGTGTTTGTTGTGTCGCAAGAATCCCGCAAGGAGCTTTCAAGCTCACTGGGTATTTTTCTGCTCTAAAAATAAACATCTATCTATCTATCCATCACGAGTAGACTTTTACCCTTATTATTTCAACAGACGGGCGCGTGACAGCTCGGATGCCTTCATCAGTTTCCACCGAGTCGAACGCCAATTAAAACATAATTACCACAAAGCTGTACATAAGCCGGTATTCACAGCGATAACGCAAAAAAAAAAACCACGTTCACAATCGTTATTAACATTCTTCGTAATATCCAGCAGCAGGGAAGTGGCTTCAAAGCAGTTTTCCAAAGGCTGCAATTAATTCCAGACATGCCACTAAACGCCACCAAGAGCGACTGTGTGTGACGGTGCTTCACGATAGAGGGCAGTGCCACCTTTGCCGCCCTAATAGCATCAATACAATTATTAATTGAAAATCCTGCCATGAAAAGACGATGAAATTACGGCAATTGGATTGGATACAGCTGGCCGTTAAATAATAATAATAATTAACGCCCATAAAGAAGTCTGTAATGTGACATTTATTATCGCATTAAGGTGTGCTGAATATTAATGGAAACAAATGCTAGCTGGGTTAACAGGAGTTGCTCGGGGAAATAAAAGATTAGGAGCAACTTGTAGATGCAAATTCTGACATGTATTAATTTCATTCTTAGGATAGAGTCGTAACAGAGAAACAAAATATGAAGGGGTAAACAATATTCTGACAAAAACTGTTTGAACGAGTCTATGCTTCTGTGTTGTTAAAACTTCTGGATATTCAACATTTGTGGTATTTCCTTCTGGGGCAAGAATGACGAGGTTTTGTGGTGATCCAACCCTTGAGCACCCAGCGTTACTCTCGGTGATGCTTCCAACGTGGGAGGCGAAACGCCGCGAGGGAAAGCGCTCAGTGACACGGCTATCCCGAAAGAACAGCTCCGAAGAGCAACCATCAAATGTGTTACGCACACATTTCAAACTTTATTTATGTCCCACCCGCCGGCTATAACGTACAGTATTTTCTAAGCAGACAGAAAACATAACAAAAACCCATCTCAGGTTTTATTAAACTCTGAAGGTGCACTGAATAAATAAAGCTACAAGACCACATTGGGGCTTGTAAAATAGTTAAACAAAAAGCCTCTGGCATTTTACTAAGGCAGAGCTCGTGGATTATAATAGCGGCATACAGAACACAGCTCCATCCCAACACTCGGGTCCTTATATACCTCTCTCTCTCTCACGGCTGCAGCCGCTGCAATGGCGGCAGCATCCACCCACCAGTCGCCTTCAGGCATCTGCATCAGATGAAGGCTCACACCTGGTTAGACTCGCACCCCGTTCAGGCCCTCAGCTGTTTAGACTGTCGCCTGGTGCAGGCGCTCACCTGCTTGAGGATCAGACCTGGATAATAATTATTTAACGTTTATAACGTGCACATATTCATTCAATGTCGATGGTATTTATTCGACGAGAGAACGACTCAGAGGCGCGAGGAAAGCGCACAGAGGCGGAGGAGGCAGCCAGGCGGTTTGCCAGCGCCATATTGCCACACACTGCTTCCTATATATTAGGATGTTATCGGTCAATTAATGAATGGGTATTTTTTTTAAGTTGTGGGAGGATACCGGAGAGCCCGGAGGAAACCCACGCAGAACAGGGGGCGGCCACACAAACTCCACACAGAAAGGCGCCCAAGGCGGGAATCGAACCTGCTCGGGCAAGACCATTCTTTCTGTGAGGCGCGGATGTTATCGGCCAACTAATTAATGAGCGTTTTTTTTCAAGTTGTGGGAGGAAACTGGAGAACATGTTCAGGCGCTCACCTGATTCAGACTCACACCTGTTCAGGCGCTCACCTGTTCAGTCTCAGGCCAATTAACCTATAGAGCAGCATGTATTGGGACTGTGGGAGGAAACCGCAGTGCCCGGCGAAAACCCACGCGGACACGGGGGTGAAACACGCAAACTCCACACAGAAAGGCACCCCCGAGCCGTGATTCGAACCCGGCACCCTCTTGCTGTGAGGCGGCAAAGACAGACGCAAATCGTCATTAAATCTCCGCCAAAATGTTTTTTCGCTGGAACAAGCTTCTGGCAGTTTTCAGCACTTGGGGGCCTTGCTATTTGACAACTCGGAGAAAGGTCAAACCTAGAATATATTGACTTCATTTCAGCTAATAACGGTGCCACGGGACGGGGAGACGAATGGACGGACGACGTAGAAAAATATCCGCAAACCTTTTACGCAAAACGTCGCGCGACCGCATTAATAGTTGATGGCACAATAACGCGTTTCTAACGCCAGTGTGCCGACGCCACGAAAAAACACACTTTGTTCGCGCGCAAAATGCCATCCGCCTGATATTCATCGTATTGATACGCATCCCCTGCGATAATGATAGCGTGCAAAAGTCACACTGTTCAGTATAAATGTCCCATTTTACGACGTAAATGCCAGGCATGTCAACTGCGAGAAGGGCATTGGATTCATGCGGGGCGGCGGTACGGTGGCGCGGTGAAGTCGCGCTGCCGCCTCACAGCGAGAAGCCCCGGGTTTGATTCCCGGCTCGGGTGCCCTTCTGTGTGGAGTTTGCATGTTCTCTCCCCGTGTCCGCGTGGGTATTCGCCGAGCACTCCGGTTTCCTCACACAGTCCAAAGACTTGCTGCTGTCCAGGTTAATATTCCTGCTGACTAAATGACCCCGGGTGGCCCTGCGATGGACTGGCATCCCAGCCAGGGTATAGACCCTAACTTGTGCCCTGTGTCTGCCGGGATAAGCTCCGGCTCATTGCAACCCTCTCGAGGATTAAACGGAGACTGAGAATGAAAATGTTGACATTGACAGGCCTGATGGTTGCTCTTGAGAGGCGTTCTTTAGTGGATAGCCTTGTCCTCCTTGCGACGTTTCGCCTCCCACATTGGAAGTGTAACCAGGGTTAACTGATGAGTTGAGTTGCTCGTATCACAGTCTCACATAGTAATAAGGTAATAATATGTTAATAGGAATATGTTAATTTTATTATCATTACACACGCCCACTGTACCCCCTTCTGCAGACAGTATGTTAGTTGTGAGGAGGACGCTTTGAGGTACGGTTGCGTTCATTAGTCGCTCCTGATTTATTGTTAAAATACAATGTTAAAATTAATAACGATATGATATACATGCGAGAGGGGACCAAAGAGGTTGTTTAATATTAAGACATTTCTGTACTGTCTGCAGAGGAGCGGGAAAAGTTATTGTGTTATCAGACTGACACGTGGCATTTGTTTGCAGACGCTGTGTCTGCAGTGTTAATAAATATAAAGCGGAGAGAAGATTCGTGTGGATTCAAGTGTTTGGTGGGTGAAGAGATCATTCACGACGGACCAGTAGCGTGCGGGGAGCACAAGGAGGGACACAACGCAGAACTTGACCATCTACATATCCCTCCAGTGCATACACACACGCGGCGTCAACCTGGTCAACATTTTGGCTAACTGAAGCGCCAGCCGGTGGTCTCTAGTGAAGAGAGACAAAGGCGGCTGTGCGCGCAGGGTTACAGAAGCATCATCAGGCGTGGGAGGCGACACGTCGCGAGGGAGAGAAGGAGAGCGCTCAGTGACACGGCTATCCCAAAAGAACAGCAACTCCTCATGAATCGAGCCGTGAAACCTACATCAGAACATTGGCAGGCCTGTTTCGGAGCGTTCCAAAACAGGCTTGTGTGAGCGTGAGCGTGTTACTTTCACCTCACATGCAGCTAGATAGAAAGATCTTTATTATTACAGAATAAAAATACTCAGTGAGCGTGCAAGCTCTTTACGGGATTCCTCCGACACAACAAACATGCACCTTGACGAAACTCAAAGGTGGAAAAATGCTTGCTTACAATGTCTATTCCGTCCCTTTGTCATTGTGATGTCAGTCGGAGAGTCAATATTGATCGTTCCGCGAGGTGAGGGCCCACTAATACTGAGAGTCACTTTGTCAAGGAAGGCCCGGATTATGAGACTGTGTAATAATATACAGCCCGACGTTCACCGAGACTCAAAAGCAAACACGAGCGGAAATTAAAATAAAACAAAGCTGCACGGCAAAATTCATGACCATAAAACTCACGCGGAAAAAGGGGCAAAACTATTAACAAATGTTAAAACAATTAACACGTTAGAATAATGCAATGTGCGAGGCTTAATGAGGTGCAACGACAATCAAAAGCGAGCGCGTCTAAAAATGTACAAGTAATTAATCTATCAGAAAATCGTTTTCGAAATGTAATTTTCATCAGGCCCCATGGTGTAAAGTGCCGGATTCACCCCCTATCACCCGCTCTATTTACGTGTTGCCTGAAATGTCACCAATGATATATTTCCCGATTAAAGCCGCAGTGTTGACGAACGTGTTAAAATAATTTGTCGACTGTGTTGTGCGTGTTCCTTTGCAAATAGCACAATATCACAGACGGTGGCAGGGTGTCTGTGCAGTGGTAATATCTGCGCCTCACAGAAAGAACGGTCTTGCCCAAGGCGGTTCGATACCAGCTAGGGGGCCTTTTTGCGTGGAGTTTGTGTGTTATCCCCCTGGTCTGCGTGGGTTTCCTCCGGGTTCTCCGGTTTCCTGCCACAGTCCAAAGACATGCTGCTGCATAAATTGCCTCCGGTGCCCTGCGATGGACTGGCGTTTCATCCTGGGTATAGCCCTGCCTTGCGCCCTGTGTCTGCCGGGATAGGTTCCGGCTCACCGCGACCCTGTGCAGGATTAAGCGTTTTCCGACGACGGATGGATGGATGAACGATGGAAAATGTATCGCATGCGATGGAAAATAAGCAGGCCCTGCGGTTAGATTTACGTGGGCCAGGAGGGTCGGAAACAATAAACAGCCTCATCAGTGGTTCCCCATTTGTTTTCCAAAACTTCTGAAAATTACCGTTAAAAGTCAAAAGCCGCCGAGTCGTACGGAATCAATTGCGTTGATGACACAAGCGGAACGGATTAAACAGGCAGCATCGGAGAGAGAGTGGAAGGACGTTACAAAAAAAAAACCCCATCGTTAGATTACTCGGCGTAACGCCAAATCCGGCATCATCAAATTAGTTGCCATGGCAAACGCTCTCGCAGTGATGATGAGCAATGACCAGCGTACAGGCCTCGACATCCCTCTGCTGACAATCGCTCTCCAGAGCTGTTCTTTTGGGATAGCCTTGTCGAGTATTCCTTTGGGATAGCCTATTAAGGCCGGCATGGAACACGCGTTTGTTGTGTCGTAGAAAATCTAAAAGAGTTTGCAAGCTCACTGGATATTTTATGCTGCTATAATAAACATCACTATCTAATTTGTGATTTTTATATTTTGCTTCCATCCATCCACCCATTTTCTAAACCGCTTGTCCTGGCGAGGGTCGCGGTTGCAGCAGTCCAAGGAGAGTGGACCAGACATATTTTGTTTATTTTCGTCACTTCCCGTGTACCGCTTAATCCTGTACGCCAATTAACCTGGCAGCATGTCTTTGGAGGGTGGGAGTAAACCGGAGTACCCGGCGAAAACCCACGCAGACACGGGGGGGAGACCATGCAAACTCCACACAGAAAGGCCCCTTGAGCCGGGATACGAACCCGGGAAACCTTCTTGCTGTGAGGCGGCAGCGGCTACCCACTGCGCCACTGTGCCGCCCGCCCTGAATGGTTGCAAACCGTAACATCCCCGCAGTAATCTCCATTATTAAGCCGGGCACGTTCTCGTGAGTTAGATGCAGGCTGTACCATGTTCGGTTTAAGTGCCGGAGGAGGGTGGCGAGTGTGGGGGCAAAGGGACAGGGAAGGCGGTTGATTTTTCTACCCGCCGCTCACCTCCGTTCGCCGCTCACCTCTCGGCACGCGACACCGACTGGAATAATCCGTCAGCGATCTGCGAGCTACTCCTGAAGCCATCGCTTGTCGCGGATTGATCGCGAACCCCCCAACAACCCCCCCCCCCCGGTTCGAAGGCTCCAATCAAAGCGGCGGGTCGCTCTCCGTAAAGTAGCCGCCGTGTGTTAAAAAAAATTCGCACGTCAGCGCGACCATCCTACTGGATATTAATTCATCCCATCCACTGTCAGAAACCCGTTTAATCCTGTACAGGGTCGCGTCGAGCCGGAGCCTATCCCGGCAGACACAGGGCGCAAGGGAAGGCTATACGCATGATGGGTCGCCAGTCCATCACAGGGCACCGGGGGCAATTTAGTCCGCAGGCCAATTAACCTATGCGGCAGCGTGTCTTTGGACTGTGGGAGGAAACCGGAGTGCACGGCGAAAACCCACGCGGACGTGGGGAGAACGTGCAAACGCCGCATAGAAAGGCACCCGAGCCAGGATTCGAACCCGGGACCCTTGTTGCTGTGAGGCGGCGGCGCTACTTCACGCTACGCCACCGTGCCGCCCCTGGATAATAATAATAAATGCAATGTATAATGCGTGGCACATGTTCAATTGTTAAGGTATTCATAAAAAAAAAACCTCCCATAGACGTGGTTAGCCAGTGCCAATATTTTCCAGACACTGTCTCCTATATATTCTGATGGTATCGGCCAATAAATTAATTAATTAATTAATTAATTATTGATGGTTGCTCTACTGGGCTGTTCTTTCGTGATAGCAGCGTCGGGCGATCTCCGTCTCCCCGTCGCGACGTTTTGCCTTCCACGTTGGAAGAATCGAGACTTGAAAACCCTACATCGGTCATCAACGATTGTTTTTTTTTTTAAGCTGTGGGAGAAAACCGCAGAACCCGGAGGAAACCCACGGCGAACTGGGGGAGAGAACACACAAACTCCACCACAGAATAATAATAGCCTGTTATAGAGCGCCTTTCACCCGAGGGTCACAAAGAAAGATGCCCGAGGCAGAAATCGAACCGCCTCGGCCAAGACTCTCGTTCCGTGAGGCCCGGACGTTACCACTGCGCTACCCTGCCGGCCAAACAGCCTCCCCCCAGCAAACCGGAGCGTGGTAGTACGGCCCAACCATCGCGTTAACGCGCTCCCCACAGCACTAAGCCTCGCGTACACGCCAGGGCGCTTTAAACTGTTTGAGTAACGATTAAGCCGGTCGCACCGGCGCAAGCTGCAAACACGGGCGCCCGCTGCAAACACGGCGGCACTTTAGAATCGATAACGAGGGGTTCCGCCGCGCTATTATGTCGGCCGCTTTGCCACCCCCCCCCCCCCCCCC
>JAZEWU010000041.1:394675-406192 GCA_036362915.1 Geotria australis
CTATGCAGGGGTAACATCTGCGCCTCGCGGAGAGAAAAGTCCTGCCCGAGGCGGTTTGATTCTCGCCTTGGGCGCCTGCGTAAGAGTTGCTGTGTTCTCCCCCCCTGTTCCCGCGTGGGTTTCCTCCGGGTTCTACAGTTTGCTCCGACGACAACAACAAAAAACTCATGAATTGCTGATGTAGGTTTTCACGGCTTGATGCACGATAAATTATTTTCAAAGCAGTTTCTTTTCAGGATAGCTCTGGGGAGATAGGGGGGGGAGCGCTCGACACAGTTATCCCGACAAAACAGCTTTGAAAGCACTAATCACTCAGTAATTAATTGACCGATAACATTATAATATATAGGATGCAGTGTCTGGCAGTTTACGAGAGCCGACGAATGCCCGTTGGCTCTTACACAGCGGGAGTGTGGAAATTTCCACCGCTGGCTCAAGACCTCCGACCGGACAGACAGCGAGCGAGCGAGCTGCCCCAGCGTTCCTTTGACGGCGGAACACTTTGATTTGGAGTGTGATCGCAAGTGATCTGCAAAACCGGGCTGAGCGTGGAACACCCGAAACCCGGTGGGCAATCGGTTGCAATAACGTACAAATATTCAGCTCTCTTGTCAATCCAATGCTTGCAAAAGCCTCCCCGCATCACTCTGCGTGTTGTGGGTTTTTGTTTGAGCCGGTGTGGGTGGGTGGGGGGGTGATGGACAGGAGGGATTGGGAAGAAGCAGGGAGATGGGCACGATCGGTCCAGATATCATTTCAGTCAGTCATTTTTTTTATATAAGCTGGAAGGAGGCGTTAAGCTAGGCAGCTCTTTTTTTTAGCATTGGTCCAGCGGGGAGGGGTAAGCAAGTTACAACATCTCAGGGGCACCGGGGGGCAATTTAGTCAGGAGAATAGGCTAATTGGTCTGTGGACTATATTGTCCCCGGTTGCCCTGTGATGGACTGGCGTCCCATCCTGCGTATAGCCTTGCCGTGCGCACTGTGCCTGCCGGGATAGGCTCCCCGTGCAGGATAAAGCGGCTTCTGGCAATTATTAATTAACCTAGGCAGCATGTCTTTGGACGAGCACCTATGAAGGTCAACGCGGCACAGAGCGGGTGGGTAACCAGCACCACGCCCGGTCGACTTTGTCTCCCTAGTGGCAATGGTTACACACCGCACTAGGTACTCATTTGAGGCAGAGTCAACCTAGGGGAGGCCCACGACCGGTTCAGAATATCGTCCCTGGTGTTGGCCGTGAGCGAGATTCGAACTCGGGTCCTAGCCAGGTTTAGAGCCCAGTGCGCTAACCACTGGGCGCAGAGGTTACAAACTGCACAGCCACCCTTTTAGCACAATCGCTGTACCTGGGCCAAGAATGAAACTTGAAAGTTCTGGATCATTGGCCGAGCATGTTAGTGCACCACTGACGCTACACGCTCCATGTACGAGTTTAGTTTAAAAAAAAACCAGAAGAGACACCCTGGTGGTCTTTGACCTGTTCTCTTCATTTACGAAGACATCAATTCCACCGCGGATATTGTGGTCCTGCAAGACAGTGTAAAAAAAAAAAAAATTTCATCAGCATTTATCAAACAGGTCATGTGTGTGTTATCTTGAGGTCAGACAGAATTATTTCGCACTAACCTTCCCCTTCAAAGTCAACTCACACTGATGAGCTGTAATGATATTCTCAAAGATAAAGGTGCGGCCCTGCAATTTCATTCACGTGCCACTGCCGACAGAAAAGGCTCTGCAAGGAAATGTAATGTGTGATGTTACCGCTCATTACATTGGTATCAGTGATAGGTAAACAGGGCGGAACGGCGGTGCGGTGAGTATCGCTGTCGCCTCACAGCAAGAAGGCCCCGGGTTCGATCCCAGCTCGGGGGGCCTTTCTGTGTGGAGTTTGCATGTTCTCCCCGTGTCCGCGTGGGCACTCAGGATTCCTTCCAAAGTCCGAAGACATGCTGCTGGATAGGTTATTTGGCCTGCGGACTAAATTTCCCCCAGGTGCCCTGTGATGGACTGGCGTCCCATCCTGGTTATAACCCTGCCTTGCGCCCTGTGTCTACCGGGATAGGCTCCAGCTCACCGCAACCCATGTACAGGATTAAGCGGTTTCTGACAACGGATGGATGGATAGGTAAACATACAGAGTCTTTGCCGGCTCGATGTATCAGAAGTGCTTGATCGGTGATGTGTTATCAGAACCAGGGATGTGAGTGAAATATAGGGAGGTGAAATAAATAAAATACTGATAAGTGAAATGCATTTCGGAAAATTATGCCGGATTGTCTTTTTGATGACCCCTGTAGTTGCAATATCCATGTAACTGAAGCATCGTGCACAACAGATTTCTGAAAGCACTTGCTGAGTGTTTTTTGAGCAACCGGCGACTGCATGGTTCACTGAGCCGCAACTGAGCGAAGAGCAATTATCAGGTACTCATGTCTGCTGGCTTGACAAACAAGGCGATGGGTGACCAATATGTCTGCCTGGTTAGCTCTGTGGGGATGTGTGTGTGCGTGGGTGTGTGTGGGGGGAGCTGGTGCCTCAGTGGTTAGCGCGCTGGTCTACAAACCTGGCTACCCGAGTTCGATTCCCACTCACGGCCACCAACACAAATAATCATTTTTCTCAACCAGTCCTAAGGCCATGCCTAGGTCGATTCATCCTCAAATAAGTACCTGGTTACTGTGTTTAAAAAACCACCACTCAGGAGAAAAAGGCACTCCATCGTGTGCCGTGCCAGCCTTCATAATAATAATTTTACATTTATAACGCGCACATATTCGTTCAATTACGAAGATATTCATTCGACGAGAGAACCGACTCAGAGGCTCGAGGAAAGCACAGAGAGGCGGAGGAGGCAGCCAGGCGGTTTGCCGGCACCATATTGCCACACACTGCTTCCTGTATATTATGATGTTATCGGCCAACTAATTAATGAGTGTTTTTTTTTAAGTTGTGGGAGGAAACCGGAGAACCCGGAGGAAACCCAGGCAGAACAGGGGGGAGAACACACAAACTCCACACAGAAAGGCGCCCAAGGCGGGAATCGAACCGCCTCGGGCAAGACCAGTCTTTCTGTGAAGCGCAGATGTTACCACTGCGTCACCCTGCTTCTCGCTAACAGCACTTGACCCTTACAGACTATGGGGACGGGCGGAGGTGGGGGGTCGAAACTTTGTCCGTGTGCGGAGAGTGGCTGAGAATCCCAAGCGCTGTAAATACTGCCCTGGTTTCTCATCTCGGTCGACCGTGACCATCTCGAGAGCTCCGCCATTTGCACGAGCCTTCAGCGGGCCGATCAATCGTCCGCGTTGTTTACAACGCGCGCGGGTTCGCGCCACGGGGACTGTTGCTCTCTGCGGCACGACAATTAAAGCATCAGCCAGCTTGCCCGCCGCTGCGCCCTCTTGATGGACCGGCGTCCCATCCTGGGTATAGCCCTGCCTTGCGCCATGCCTGTTGTCTTGCCGGCTCACCGCGAACCCGCGCAGGGTTAAGCGGTTTCTGACAACGAATGAATGTTATTAATTTACTGTCGAGAGAACGACTCGGAGGCGTAGCGAGGAAAACGCAGACAGGCGGAGGAGGCATCCAGGCGGTTTGCCGGCGACATATTTGCCACACACTGCTTCCTATATACTAACATGTTATCTGTCAATTAATTAATGAGTATTTTCTTTCAGTTGTGGGAGGAAACCGGAGAGCCCGGAGGAAACCCGGAGGAAACCCACGCAGGACACGGGGAGAACACACAAACTCCTCTCTTAACGGATGTATCGCTTAGTGGACAAGCCTCCGGAACGGGTCCTATGCAGTTAAAACAGCTCTATGCCTGCATAGTGGAAATAGTACCCTAAACAACAAGGACAGTAAGCAAATATTGAACACAATTTACGAGGTTATTTTTTTTACGTACGACTCTGCTCGCGGAGGGAATCATTTCGGTAATTTACCACGAGAATAAGAGCTCTGGGTAATTAGACTCTCGAAGGGCCACACAAACTATCCCACTGTTAATTGTCCTGACCCACAGGGCTATCCATCCACCCGGTACAATGACTGTCACGAGAGGAATTCAATCAAGACCCTTGTTAGGAACAGGTAGGGGGATGTCGATGGGACAAACAATTGTACGGTGTGGGAATACTGTCGACACAAGCGCAGTGCTCCCTCACTTGACTCTCAGTTAATCTGTCTTGATGTTATTGACATGCCGTTCTCTCCACAGCCCTGTGCAGCGCTTTGTGACCCTCGGGTGAAAGGCGCTCTATAAATGCTATTATTATTATTGTGATATTAATCCGTTCCAGAACACGTAAACGCAATGTGAAACCGTCGTAAAGTGAGATCGATAATTTAACGATTTTTTTTTTTACGCGCCGTTACGCAGTCGTTTCGTTCGCTCTCAAAGAGAGAGAGAGAAGAATCGTCACTGGTGTTGGCCGTGAGCGGGATCCGAACTTGGGATGGCGGGTTTGCAGCCCAGTGCGCTAACAGCTGAGCTGCCGCTCCGAGCATGCAAATCGCACGAAAGATACGGCTTCTTAAACTATGCCAACGGAACAATCAAATCGCACAAAAGATACGGCTTCTTAAATTACGCCAACGGAACAATCTTGCGGCATTATCTCGAGCGGACAAGCAAAGCGACAGTGAAACCGAACAGAAGTCTGAACTCCCGCTCACACGTGATGACGCTCGGGGCAATCTGCAGCGAAACGTCGTGCGACACTTGTCAAACATTTTACTTCTTGACGTCAACGTGCGTGCTGAAAAATGACATCGATCGGTACGATCGCCAAAGTGACAACCCGATTGGTCGGGCTATTTTGGGAGGCTGGAGATGCATCGCTGTAACATCGCCGTTCTCAACCGGTGGGTCGCGACCCATCAGTGGGCTACTACGAGGACCACCGAGTGGTCCGTGGAGACCGGACCCAAGTGGGCTAATTGGGGCTTGAGCTGTAAAAGGTTGCAAACCCCTGATGTAAAGAACATTAATACGTGCACGATCCAAGCCAAGAAAAATAAACTAATTATGAATCACAGTGGTCGTTGAAACC
This sequence comes from Geotria australis, assembly GCA_036362915.1. Classification (NCBI taxonomy): domain Eukaryota; kingdom Metazoa; phylum Chordata; class Hyperoartia; order Petromyzontiformes; family Geotriidae; genus Geotria; species Geotria australis. Next base: position 399,735 of record JAZEWU010000041.1, read on the forward strand.
TTGGCATGGCAAAAAAAACAACGCACTACACTTATTTCAAATCATCAGCTTGTGTCGAAATTAACTGCTGAATTCAACAAACCAAATGATTTCCATAGCATATCCATTTTTATGGGGTTGGGTCGTGTAAAAAAATAAGTGTCGTAAACCCGCCTCGACCCGACACAGCCAATTAGCAAGGTGTGTCACGTGACACAAAAACGCGCCAATTCCTTACTACACACCGCTAACACTGGAGAAGCCAACCGAAGGTAAATATTTCCAACGGCTTTCGTTTTTTAAAATATTACGTCGCGCCGGTTCAAACGCATCGCGAGGCGTTTCTTGCATCGCGGGGGCCATTTCGATCCCCGTAAAGACGCCGCAGTTCTGATTAATCCGTATGGTGGTAGTAGCCAGTGTCCATTAGCGCACACCCAGAGCCAAAAAAAAAAACCACCCCCGTGCAACACTCGCCGGAGCTGAGAGAAAGCTTTTGCCCGAGACGTGGGCTGCTTATCAATGGCTCGGCAGTAACGGGATCGGTATTCTTAGAAAAAAGGCAGGTCGGAAATCAGGAAGGTTACACTGTAATGGGGTTAGGAGAAATGAGCTAGGGGCTCTCAAGATAATAATCCCGCACTGCCGCAGCTCGATCAGGCGCGTCGCGGCCGCGGGTGTTGCAGGAAAAAAAGGGGGGGATGGAATCATGTTACTGTGAAAGTGCGGGTGTCGCAACATATGATATGAGACTACCTCAGGAAAAAGTGGGGGGGATGGAATCATGATTTTGTTAAAGTGCGGGTGTCGCAACACTCGCGGCTGCGACGCGCCTGAGCTCGATGAATTGTCAGAACACGTCATCAAGAAGGCGTCCCGGGTTCAGATCCCGGCTCGGGTGCCTCTCTGCGTGGAGTTGGCACGTTCTCCCCCGTCTTCTTCTTTGCGATTCTTCGAAGCACGATGGTCAGCTTCTGGACATCGTTGTCTTTCAGCTCGGCCTCGAAGTGTTTGGTAGAATTCGCCCCCGTGTCCGCGTGGGTTTTCGCCGGGCGCTCCGGTTTCCTCCCATAGTCCAAAGACACGATGCCACGTAGGTTAATTGGCCTGCAGAATCAATTGCCCCCGGTGCCCTGTGATGGAATGGCGTCCCATCATGGGCATAGCCTTCCCTTGTGCCCTGTGTCTGTCGGAATAGGCTCCGACTCACCGCAAATACAAACATCCCCCATGTAGACTACACTGGCTGTTGGGGCAAGTTCTGTTAGCGAGCACCTATGAAGGCCAGCACGTAGGTGGTGGGATCAGCATCAGGAGCACCGCCTTTGTCTCCCCGATGCTGGTGTTTAAACACACCGCTGCAGTACTGTACGAATTTAAGGCCGAGTCGACGTAGGGGGAGGCCATAACGTGTTCAGGTGTTCGTCGATGATGTTAGTCGGGGCCAGGAATCTGGCCCGAGGTCAGCGGCTTCACAGCACAGTGTCTAATCGGCCACGTTTCCACTCGGCGTAAACATTACACGCTCAAATGCACAAATCTAAGGCGGGCACACTCTGCGGAATTCCTCCGAGTATTTTCATTCCGTTTACTTAATGAGTACACACAGTAACCCCCCTTTTGTTGTCAGTAAACACGGGCCATGTTTGGCTCTAATCTCATAATCTAGAGGGAAAACACTGAAAAATTAATGCGTTTCAAAATGTAGCCCATTGATTTTCCTTATCTGCTTCGGAATAAATCAACGTTCCCATGCTCGGCTCACACTTTGCAGGAATAACCGCTGACGTTCGATTTGATTTGAGGTTTAAAAAAAAACAACAACCCAGAGAAGTTAATCTAAATACGAATTACATTCATAAACCCATAATACACAGAGACGGAATACACATAACCTTTTTGCCAAGTGCACAAATTGTACTGCATATTGTCATGTTGATTTCGGTACTGTAATTGTAAGGTATTTACAGCAATATAATTTTTTGTAATTTCTTTCACTAGCTGTTCTATCGGGATAGCCATGTCGAGCGCTCCCCCTCTCTCAGACATGGCTATCCCAGGATGGGACGCCAGTCCATCACAGGGTACCGGATGCAATTTAGGCCCCGACAAAAACCCACGTGGACACGGGGAGAACATGCAAACGCCACACAGAAAGGCACCCGAGCCGGGATTCAAACTTGGGTGCTTCTTGCTGTGAGGCTGCAGCGCTACTCACTGTGCCACCATGCCACGCCTATACTTACTATTATAGAACATGTATTCGTGAATTTATTTTTATTCTACGTTAAACGAAAATTCGTTGGCTTCGTTTAAAGAGGTGTGTCTGTATCTTACTCTTAAGCAAAGCCGACACGCTAAATCAAACGCCGAAGAAGCTTCCTTAAGACCAAACACAGTCTATAGCACTGTGCTGATTTAAAACAAACCGGCTTATGGACCCTGATCTGGTTGACCGGTCCCAGGTTTGTGCCTCAGGGCAGAGCAGTGGCTGCCGACACATCCTCTCTGCGTGACAACGCGTGACCGTCTCCGCGGAAACCGACGATGTACGAGCAACGAGCCGTTCCGAGAAAACCCGTGTCGCGCGGGCCCTTGGCTTGTGTATCAGCGGCGGGTGATTTCCGGCAGGAGACTCTGCTTACGAACGGTCGCGTCAAGTCGCGGACCGGCACGCGAAATCACCGATGAGCGCGCAAACGAGCCCTTCCGACAAAAAACCGAATCCGAGTCGCGCGGCTCTCGGCTTTTGCAACAGAGACGGGTGACTTCGGGCGGAAGACTCCGTGTAAAAAAAACAAAAAACGGGTCGCGTCAAGTCTCCGTGACACGCCGGGGATTGGCACGCGAGCACGGAAATAGCGGCAGCGCTCCAAGGCTTCACGAGAGGGAGAACGGCTCGCGGGCACGAGGAGCGAACCGCGCCGGTACGCGGAGAGCCGGCGCCGCTAACGAGTTGCCCGAGCTCCAACCCCGGCCACTCGCCCCAACACAATCCCGCGCCCTACGCAGCTCATCACAGCACCTACTCCGCACAGCGCGCTGACAACACGACCTTCGCGCGACGCCGATTCTCGGTCGCGGCACCCGCAACCTGGAACAGCCTGTAGCCACATTTACTACGCCTAACACAGTCCCCCACAAACTTCAAAAATCGTCTAAAAAGTCACCTCTTCACCGACTCAAAACAAGACGACTGAGCCGGGCTCTGTGCCTCCGAATCAACGGGTGCAATGCACCCGGAGAAAATGCGCGCGTTACAAAAGTAGATTATTATTATTATATGCCGAGGTTAGACGCCAACGTCGTTGGCTGATCGACGAGTTGGGTGGGGAAATCTGGTTTAGCCGGAGCTGTAGCCGGTGCTATTGGTGGAAAATAAAGATTCTAATAATGAGGGACACCGTACGATGACCATGTTTGGGATCGCACAAATGTTACCCAGTCTATTGACTCCATCCATCCATCCATTTTCTAAACCGCTTGTCCTGGTGAGGGTCGCGGTGGCAGCAGTTGACTCCAGAGAGAGCTTGACTCCCAGGTCAACATCCGACTACACTAGGTATGAAATGAAACGTTATTTGTACTACAGCAGAGCCTCACAGAGCCAACAAAAATCGGACTGTCATTTTCTTTGTTTTTGTTTGTTCAGGAATTGCCCACCGCGTCTCCTTTGTTTTGCGGAGGATGCCACAACGCTGTGTTTGACCGTTTCCAATTGACTTGAAGATCAAAAAACAACAAACGCAACAAGCATTTTCACAGCGGTTATCCAGGTTTCACTTGTGTTGGCCGGTTGCTCTCCTCCCTCCGATTCCCTTTCCTCCACCTATGGCCAACATCCTCAGGTCGCTGGTTCGGCTCCGGCTCGAAGGAAGCGAATATTTATTTTATCGTCAGCAACTCGCGCGTTTGTTGTGTCGCAGGAGTCACGTAAAGAGCTTGCAAGCTCACCGGGTATTTTTATGCGGAAATAATAAACATCTATCTATCACACTTCAGCATCGCGAGACGCGGGCGTTTGTATGCCGCCCACTCTACGCTGCTGCAACAAGCCAAGGCGTTATACACACGCGTCGCAGCCGCGGGTGTTGCAGGTGTTGCGACACCCGCACTTTCACAGAAACATGATTCCATCCCCCCCCCCCAACTTTTAGCGGAGGTAGTCTCATATCATATGTTACGAAACCCGCACTTTCACAGAAACACGATTCCATCCCCCCCACTTTTTCTTGCAACACCCGCGGCTGCAATTCGCCCGGCGGCGTACGCTCCCGCGATGAGAGAAGCGAGCCTAAGTGCAGCCGCAACCTCGAGCAGCCTCCAGCGTGGCACCTTCGACAAACTACCGTAACCTCGACCTTCGAAGCGTTAGTCAAGCGGCCCCTTATTCCTTCAGGCGAAAACCACAACAGAGCTGGGCTCCGCTCCTAACGTGTTCGCGTTTTGTCCCTGACCCAGGTGTGAAATGTTTGCGTGGAACGATAATAGAATTGTTATTATCGTCCCCAATGGGCTCCCTTTTTGTGAATTATGGCCAATTAATTAACGGGTGTTTTTGTTGTTGTTGTGGGAAGAGACCGGAGAACCCTGTGGCGTGATAGATAGATGATTATTATTATTACAGCAGAAAATACCCAGTGAGCTTGCAAGCTCGTTGTGGCATTCCTGCAATGCAACAAACACGCGAATTGACAAAAATAAATAAAATATTAAAATCACAAGTTACCACAACGAACCACAAAACCGTAGAGTAAACAAAGTAGTTAACCATGAACAACTGGCGTCCCATCCTGGGTTTAGTCATGCCTTGTGCCGTGTGTCTGCCGGGATAGGCTCCAGCTCACCGCAATCCTGTACAGGGTTAAGCGGTTTCTGACAATGGATGGATGGATGGTTCTTTCGGCAAATCTTGGCTAGCACTGAGATTGGGCTCTAGGGAAAGCCATATCTGGTGTGGGCCAATACGTTTTCAGAACATCAATACATCAATAATATGGACAGTTTATCAAAGCACGTTGTTTGCATGTTTTTGTCACAAGCATGTGTGGCTGCTTGTAAACTAGACACTTTGCAAAAGGTGTTTGTTTGGTGTTTTTTAAGATCTTGACGCTCGTCTCATTGCCATTTGTATACTGGGAAAAAGGTGCATAAAACTGGCTCTGATATCACGACACCAGTGAAGCACTGGAGATTGTATTAACTTGAAAATATTTTCAATACGTGAACCTAAGTGCATCCAATACCATTGGTAGACGTCGACTGAAACTGTACATCAGTGCAACAGCTAGTGCTTCTTCAGTGATGCTTATTCCTCTCCACTTCAGTAACATACTCTCCAGTTGTACGTGTTCTGTGTCTCAAAACGAATGACTGTAAGTGAATTACTTCAATAAATACAGGCGAATCAAACCAGAGCGTCTTTTTGTTGTGGCCTTGTAAACGATGACATCTTTTTCAGGTCCTTCAATGGAGCCTCATTTTCTTTCATCTCCAGGAATAGCCACTAAAAAGTCAGACGCTGGCACCGAGGTCGGAATTTCAAAGCGAAGGCGAATGTTGCCGCAGGAAATGGTTGTGTTTATTCAGTAGCAGGAATTCGCTTAAGCGTAAAGCTTGAGGGATCCTCAAAGTCAGAGCTACGGGTGGGTGGTAGGGTCAATGTGCCACAAGTGGGGATACCCTCGCCACCATATGCCGAATCACAGCTCCTCTTACTATGTAAACGTTAAACAGCTTGTGGTATGTAGTGCTAAAGTGAGGCTTTGGCTCAAGTACACCAATATAACCGGGGGTGAAAGTAAAGCAGGCGAGTAGCGCTGCCGCCTCACAGCAAGAAGGGCCCCCCAGTTCAAATCCCGGCTCGGGTGCATTTCTGTGTGGAGATTGCGTGTTCCTCCCGTGTCCGCGTGGGTTTTCGCGCCTGGAACTCCGGTTTACTCGCACAGTTCAAAGACACGCTGCTGTGTAGGTTAATGGGCCTGCAGACTAAATCGCCCCCGGTGCCCTGTGATGGACTTGCGTTCAATCCTTGGTATAGCCCTGCCTTGCACCCTGTGTCTGCCGGGATTGGCTCTGGCTCACCACAACCCCGTACAGGATTAAGTGGTTTTTGACAACGAATGAATGAATGCAAGTAGGGTACATTTTATACGGTCGTATCGCAAACCCTCCTTCCAACTCGTACAGTAGACTTCGTCTACTCTCTTACCAGTACGCTGAACTGGACCGTACCGGACCTACCGGCTTACTTTCACCTCTGGTTATAAAAAAAAAACACTATACGTGGATGAAATGTATGAGACTCAACATATTCTCAACACTCATCTCTGTAGTATAGCTCCTTCTTATCAGTTCAGGTGTGGTAGTCGGTTTGTAAACCAGCGCATTGAGGATGGGTTTCAGAAAGGACTGATAACAGGAGCCGTCTTTGTTGATCTGTCTGCCGCATATGACAGTGTGAACCACCGCCTCCTCCT
>JAZEWU010000041.1:406936-420924 GCA_036362915.1 Geotria australis
AGAAGATGAGTTCAGGTCACGTGAAAAGGTATCCAAGTGTTGTGGACCCGTCGATATGTTGAAAAACGAGTGAGCATACAGCACTTACCTTTAAACATGTTTTCGACGTTTCGCTGGTATGCGAGTGCATACCATACAGTGTTGTGTACCCGAGTGTTGTATCAGCATATCGACGGGTACACAACACTCGCATACCTTTCCACGTTACCTAAACTCATAAAGAGGAGCTATACTATGGATAACATCGGTCATGAAAGCGTTGGAACTAAACTCATCTCTGTTCGCGAGATTGACCGAATCTATAAATAGGTCGTAATCAGGAGAAAGCCGCGCGCCGAGGGAACCCATCGTATCACTTTGTGATTCCGTGCTTGTGGGGGGGGGGAGACAGCCACCATCTATCTTTTAGTAGAGAAGCAACACAACTGCGACGACGGCGGCGTCGCGAGCAAAACAAAACGAAAACCCGCTTGTTTACCACAAAGCATTCCCGCGGCAAGTTATGGATTTTTAATTTACCCGCGCCGCGAGGTCTCCGGTGCTTTCTCGGTAACGCGCGCGCGGTCGGGGTGATTGTAAAAAAATAATAATAATCAAGTGCCGAGAAGCGGCAAAAAATTGCATCGAGTCGGCGATTGGCTCCGCGGCGGGCGGATAACGGTCGGGCCCCATCTCACCAAATGTCACGGCGGCTCCCGGGATCGTTCCTGGGCTGGCGCAGTTCCCGCTTTGCAGACTCGGCGTCCGACGGTTCAGCAGCTCCGTTCCCCTTCGGTCCCTCTCCGCTCCGCTCCGGCGTCAGTCCGAGCAGCTGCGATGCAGCTCCTGACCGACGGCACAAGCAGGGTACATTCCCCGTTAGCCCCCGGGCTCGATGCACATCCAAGGTTAGTTTTTCGGCGCCAGCAACTGCGACGCAGATCCTGGTGATGGTACAAACAGGACGACCTCCCGTGACCCGCGATTGAACGCAAATCCCAGGTTATTTTCAAAATCAAGCAGCCGTGACGCAGCTCCTGACGATGGATAGATAGATAGATGTTTATTATTGTACTGATGTAGATTTTCACGGCTCGATTCATGATGGTTGCTCTTCAGTGCTGTTCTTTCGGGATAGCCGTGTTGAGCGATCTCCCTCTCTCCCGTGCGACGTCGGAAGCATATAACGCCTGATGATGCTTCCAACGGCAAAATGTTGGCGCCGGAAAACGTGGTAGGTGAAACGTCGTGAGGGCGAGATGGAGATCGCTCGACACGGCTATCCCGAAAGAACAGCCCTGAAGAGCAACCATCAGATGTTTATTATTACAACAGAAAATACCCAGAGAGCTTGCAAGCTCTGAAAGCGGGATTCCTGCGATACAACGAACGTTCGAACTAACCAACACAAACAGTTTATGAAATCACAAGGGAAATGCAAGGAATTTACAGCGTTCAATTGTCGACTGATGAAACTCAAAAAGTGAACCGGAACACACTGTATTTCACAGCACGAAAAAAGACCAAATAATTCCAATGATATAGCAAGATAAAGAAGTACAAAAGTGTAACGGTGCGATTTGCGAATTATTAAGTCGGTATGTCACGCGCCAGCGTTCAGCAGTGATTCTTGGTTACGCAATACCATCTTAGGCTCCATTCCTTTCCAAACAGTTCATCACGTTGGTAAGATATGCAATGGCCTAAATGCTCATCAAATCTAATCATCATGGGGTGGCACGGTGGCGTAGCGGTGGTAGCGCCACCGCCTCGCAGCAAGAAGGCACCGGGTTCGAATCCCGGCTCGAGTGCCTTTCTGTGTGGAGTTTGCATGTTCTCCCCGTGTCCGCGTGGGTTTTCTCCCATAGTTCAAAGACATCCTGCTGCATAGGTTAATTGGCCTGCTGACTAAATTGCCCCCCAGTGCCCTGTGATGGACTGGCGTCCGATCCTGGGTACAGACCTGCCTTGTGCCCTGTGACTGCCGGGATAGGCTCCGGCTCACGATACCCTGTACAGGTTTAAGTGGATTCTGACAACGGATGGATGGATCTAATCATCATAATGAACGCCTTGGGTAATTTAATATTGAACAGCCACGCTGTGGATAACTTTTACATTCTGTAGGCGAGGGAGAAAAAAATGTGATGCCATGAAAATAAATAGTAACATACTTGATTAATGTTGTCACTTGAAACAGCAAACACCTATTAAACTAATTAAATCGTAAACAATCCCTCAACACATCAGTCACTAACAGTGTGGCTTCAAGAGTCACTTTTTTTATCAGTCAGTTTTTTTATTTAAGCTGGAAGAAACCTTTGAGCTATGTGGCTCTAATTAACAGTTGTCCAGTGGGGAGGGGTAAGCAAGTTAGTAGATAACTTTGGCTATACCCAGGATGGGACGCCAGTCCATCACAGGGCTCCGGTGACAATTTAGTCAGCAGGCCAATTAACCTATGCAGCAGCGTGTCTTTGGGATGTGGGAGGAAACCGGAGTGCTGGGGAAAAACCCACGTGGACACAGGACAGAACGTGCGAACTCCACACAGAAAGGCACCAGAGCAGGCATTCAAACCCGGGTCCTTCTTGCTGTGAGGCAGCTGCGCTACTCAAGGCGCCACCGTGCCGCCCTTAAATATTCGAATATACACCTTATCTAATTAGGTTTAGTGCCCGTCAAGTACATACAAAAACACCCAATGTTTTACAGCAAGTATAGGACTGTGGCTGCACACAATAGACCACGGTGCTTTGTGAAAGAAGGTCACGGTGTGTGACCTCAAACCACAAACCGCTGCAAGCTGTTCTGTCTCAAAGGCATTGAGGTTCACGTGTTACCAGACTCAAATCAAGCCACACATGTTCCAGGACAACACTATTTCACAACAAACTCCGATGTTCAATCACAGAAACAATCGCTTCATCCCGTACGGCCGCGTTAGCCACCAAGCCGTGAAATCAGTCGACTGACCGGTCGCAACAACGTACGGCTACTTTAAACACCAGCAAAAAAAAAACCGAAACACTCATTAATTATTTGGCCGATAACATCATAATATATAGGTAGCAGTGTGTGGCAATATGGCGCCGGCAATACCGCCTGGCTGCCTCCTCCGCCTCTCTGCGCTTTCCTCGCGCCTCCGAGTCGTTCTCTCGTCGAATGGGTACCGTCGACAGTGAATGAATATGTGCGCGTTCTAAATGTTACATTATTATTCATTATTACCAGCAGCTCGGCCCAATGCACGCAACAGCAAACGGACGGGGAAGTAAAAAAAAAACCGTTCCTCTCTGAGAGTTGCTCTCCGTAGCTGTCCGCTCGGGGACAGCCGTGCCGAGCGTTCCTTCTCTATCCCTTCACGACGTTTCGCCTCACACGCCCGAGTCGTCCGTCAGACTCAGAAAACGTCCCGAAGTCGCCTCCGCAGCGTCGGAGGTCGAAACGTCGCGAAGGAGAGAGCGGTACCGCTCCGCGCCTCGACAGCAGCAACCCCCGAACATCGAGCCGCGACAAACTCGCATCGCCACAAGCTTCCCTCCCCGCCACACGCGGCTGCAGAGGACGGCACTGCGACAGTCCCAGTTTCCTGACCAGGCGCGTCTCAGCCGCGGGTGTTGCGACACCCGCACTTTCACAGAAACATGATTCCATCCCCCCCACTTTTTCCTACAACACCCCCGGGCTGCGACATTCCCAGTTTCCAGACATTAACATCGCAGCAATTAAGCTCTCTGCTGCTCAGCTGCCGTGGCGGCAGGCGGGCGTGACTTGCGTGCGTTTCTCCAAAATGACAAATTATACACTCTTGCGGGAACCCACCGTCCACCCCCGCTTCTACAGTGTGGCAGTAGCCTTCAAAATTCATTTCATTATTTCCCAACCTCCCATCCTCCTCCCCCCCCCGTCTCTCCCCGCCATCCAAGCCAGCTGTATTGTCATGCAAAGTGCTGGAAAGAATGTTATGGTCTCAGCATTCGACCATCTGCTCCCTCCCATGTCCAGTCTGTGTTACTAAGTGTTTCCTTATAAAGTCTTCTGGCCAGATGGAGAGTTGTGTTTTTTTTTCTCTCCTAGCTGCCCGAGGATATGAGCGCCTTCACGGTCCGACTCTCTAAACGATTCGTAACGAAGAGGCAGCCAGCCACAAAGTGTCCAAAAAGACATTAGTTCAAATATTTGCTATACCAGCAGGGGCAAAGGAAATAGTGCCTTTTCGCTTAATTACTATAACGTTAAAAGTCACTGCCACGTCTGATTTTCCCCGTGCCTCGTCTTGGTAATCGAAGTATAATGGGGCGTGTGTTTTGATGGATGTATGACGGGTTTCTCTTCAGCGCTTTTCTTTCGGAATAGCCGCGTCGAGCGATCTCCCTCTATCCCTCGCATCGTTTTGCCCCCCCCCCAACGTTGGAACGACGCGCTAACCGCCGAGCCACCGCTCCCCGCACGCGTCACAACCCCGACACGAAATCGCGCGTCCGTGTGCGTCTTCCTACAAAATGTAAAATCTCCCGCGTTTGGCGCGGAGACTTTATTAATTGCCGAACATCTTTTGACAAAACAGCGCCCGTCAACAGAGAGCGGCGCCCGTTTGTCCCTGACGATATGTTGTTTTCTCTCGAGCGACGGGAAAGACGAGGCGCGCGCCGGCGCTCGCTCCGACTTCGAAATGATCCCATCGCACATTCATCTGTCTCGGGGAAGCAGAGAAACATTCGTTCGGCGCTCGCACGGCACGACACGGCTCCATCAATTACGCGAACGCTCGCTATTCAAACACCGCCCTCCGGCCACCGCCACCGCCACATTGCGTCTGTGAAAGAATCTACGTACGGGTCAGGTCGCGGGAACTGGGGTTTACACTGCGCGGATAGTACGCGTGTGTTCAGCTGTACTGTGGAGGAGGTTCGTGAAAGACGCTACCGGGCAGTTGGAGGCAGTCGCCCTCCAGCAACAACGGAGGGCGGAGAAGCTTGACTCTCAGTCATTCTCTCTCCCCGTTGTTGATATGCCGTTCTCTCCACAGCTCGGATTATATAAAAAAAAAACACCCCCTAAAAAATGTATTGCTGATTTTCCGTTCTCTGTCGTTGATATGCATATGTGTTGCGTCGCAGGAATCCTGTAAAGAGCTTGCAAGCTCACAGAGTATTTTTCTGCTGTAAATAATGAACATCAATTTCTATGTATCCGTCCGCGCAATATCACTTAGCGATGACAGTGTCACGTCCGCTGCCCTCATTACGCATACGTCCGTCATTCACATGCAAATAATTGAGGCTTTTTTTTTCTTTTCAGGAGCCAGCAGGGCCATCTGCAAAGCGACGAGTCTGCCCTGGACACAGACGCGGCTCCAAAGATGGTTCAAATTTGACTACGGCGAGCGTGCAGTCACCCGGCTCACAGCAAAGCTGCGAGTTGGGAACAATGCAGCCGTTCATTAATAGTAGCAGAGTACCCGCCCTGCGGCCAGGCCCGTTCCCTGGCGCGAAACGCGTCCTCCTGACGTCAGGACAATGGCGGAAGAGACCCTGGATCGAGCGATGGTAGGAGTGGGAAAAGTCGGGGATTTAAAATGTGAAATGGTGTTGAAGTTTCACAAGAGTTAGACAGATAGGTGTTTATTATTACAGAAAAAAGCACCCCAATGCGCCCTGTGTCTGTCGGGATAGGCTCCGTCTCACCGCGACCCTGTACATTAACTCGTGATCACCGCATGGAATGTCACGTACAGGAGTCGACGGTTTTAAATTTCGCTCACGCGACCAGCCGCTGCGACGGGAGCGGCTATCGTTTCTGGGCGATAAAAAAATAAGAATTGATTCTTAAATCAAATCGCGACTAAATTGCAGCACTTCATCAAACCACCTAAGGTGGTAGGGGGAGCGGGGGAGTGGAGATCAACGAGATGATTTCCAGCTCAGGTGGCTTTCCGTATGAAGTTTTCTCCCCACGTCCGCGTGGGTTTTCACCGTGTACTCCCGTTTCCTCTCACAGTCCAAAAACATGCTGTAGCTGCCTAGGTTATTTGGCCTGGTGACTAAATTGCCCTCGTGCCCTATGATGGACTGGCGTCCCATTATGGGGTACAGCCCTGCCTCACGCCCCTTTTTTCTGCCGGGATAGGCTCCCGTCCACCCACCAACCCACCCACTCACCCACCCACCAATTCACCCAATCCTGTACAGGATTAAGCGGGCATTGATAATGAATGACTGACTGTTGGAAGAAACCAGGGCACAAATGTGTTTCAGTCACGGGCAAGATAACTGTGGAACAAAAAAAACCCCCAAAAAAATTGTTGCTGATATTCCGTGCTCTGTCGTTGTTGACATGTCGTTCTCTCTGCAGCTTTGTGCAGCGCGTTGTGACCCTCGGGTGAAAGGCGCTATATAAATGCTATTATTATTATTATTTATCCAACACAAAACTTTTTTGGAGATTGAAAAGCGCGCGTGCAATTTGCAGGGGCGGATTTTGTCTGGGAAGGCGCCGTAACACAATCCAACTTGTTAAAATTCCACGAGCAATGTTGAGAATCGCTATAAGCCCTGATAATACCTCTCGGGTGACAATGCATGCGAATCGTAGTAGCAACGCGTTTGGGATGTTCCATAACCCACAGTGCTCTTAAATATCTCGGGCTCCTGCTTTGGCTAACTTTTGTCTAGAAGAACCGTAAGCGGATCCTAATCAGAACGTCGATATCGCTCGCTCTCTTGAGGCTCAAAACACCTCCAGACTGAGTTGAGAAAAACCTTCAAAAGTTGTACGATTGTTCATGACCTTGCCGCTTGCCTACCTCTCCTCTCTCATCTCACTGTACTCTCAGGAACGTCGTCTCCGCAGAAAAAGAGGCCTCGTTCTTACAAAGCCAGCCAGTCACTCTAAATAATAAATGCTATTTGTAACGTGCACATTTTCATTCAGTTTTAAAGGTACTAATTCGAAGCAAAAACAAATCAGAGGCTTAGCGAGGAAACCGCAGAGAGGAAGGAGGAGGCAGCAAGGCAGTTTGCCGGCGCCAACATATTGCCACACACTGCGTCCTATATATGTTATGATTCATTTATTCATTGTCAGAAACCGCTTAATCCTGTACAGGGTCACGGTGAGCCGGAGCTTATCCCGACAGACACAGGGCACAAGGCAAGGTTATACCTAGGCTGGGATGCTAGTCCATCACAGGGCACCAGGGGCGATGTAGTCAGCAGGCCAATTAACCTATGCAGCAGCACGTCTTTGGACTGTGGGAGGAAACCGGAGTGCCAGGCGAAACAGGAGAACCCGGGGGAAACCCACGCAGAACAAGGGGAGACAACACACAAACTCCACAAGGAAAGGCGCGTGAGACGAGAATCAAACCGCACGGGAGGTCACCCCCTCTCAGCTACTGCTCCCAATGTCTGGAACTCGTTTCCGTTTGAACTTTATCCGGTTGAGACACTGCAGCCCTTGTTCAAGTCACAACTAACAGCAAGAGTTATTTGTTTGCATGTGCAGAAGGCGAAAATGTGTTTTCATTTTCAAAGGATGCAGGTTTCATGCGAAGTGTCTTGAAATGCGCTTGCATATAGACGCTACATAAATGTAAATTGTATTGGATTGTGATGGGCTGCACTGCGACCATAAAGTGGCGCGTTTTCTTGATGGCCGTTCGTGAAAAGCTATCACGGCGGTGCTTGCAATACGTTTTGTTGCAAGTACAACTAGATGTTACGTCTGTCACTCGGCACCACGCTTTAGGGAAGTAGCCTTTGCATGCAATTATGATAATTTACATTTTAAGCACCTTTCACTCAAGGGTCGCAAAGTGCTGTATATGGCTTAAACGGTAGATAAAATTCAACAAACGAAAATGAATTACGGTTGCTCTTCTGAGCTATTCTTTCGCGATAGCTGTGTCGATCGATCTCCCTCGCGACGTTTCGCCTCCCGCGTTGGAAGCTTGATGTTATCGGTCAATTGATATTGGCCGATAACAGTCAGTCTCTGTCTTCGAATGAATTCCTTCAACATTTAATGAATAGTTGCCACGTGTTAGAAGCTGTATCCATTACTATTATGTACACCGGGCTCCGGAATCCGACTCTACAGTGAGCCGCATGGTATGCCACCAGAGTTCCCCGTCTCACGTGACGGGGACTGCATCGGCTGATGTCAACAGACGTCTCGAAGAGTTTTACGTGCAGAAGTTTGGTAGCGGTGATTTACCAAAAAAAAAAATCCTCTTCAGATGAACAAGAATTTAAATTCATGTCGGATAGCCCTCGTCTGTCTCGAACACAAATTCGCGTTCGACTAAGTGGTCTTAATCTACGTTTGAATCAACAAATCACAAATCCGATCTTAATTATGAATGTTCGGGCTGAGCTACAAATTATGTTTGCGGTCCTAGTATTTGGATGTGGCTTAATGGCTCGTATTTTCGCTTCAGGAGCCTCTCTCTAAGCTCTTAAAATAACATTGTAATATGTTTCGTCGACCGTGGCATAATAAAATCCACGATAGCTCCGAGAACAATAATCTACAAGAAACATGCACAATCATTATCTTTAAATAACTGAGTCGAAACTGAAAATTTATTTTTGTTTGAAATCTACAAGGATATATTTCACACTAAGCAGTCTTGAAACGTATGAAAATAATAAAAACTACCTTTGAACAGCTACCCAGGCAGTCATTTGTATCGGAGATGGAATTTAAAAAATCTCTCTCCATGGTAATCTGAATGTACCTCTGCGACATGTGGCAGGGTTGAATTTTCGTATTTATGACATGCTTACTTTAACACAATTAAATCTTTCATCCTTCAACATTACGTTTATGGTTTTTTGGTTGGCTTCGTTACAGTTCAGCAAAACAGGGTCGTGGCGACAACTCTTTAAGGAGGGTGGACCATACATCCCTTTCCCCAGCAACAGATCCCAGCTCTTCCTAGGGGATTCCCAGGCCAGCCGAGGGATATAATCCCTCCAGCGTATCCTGGGTCGGTGTCTAATAATAATAATAATAATTTCAATTTATATAGCGCCTTTCACCCGAGGGTCACAAAGCGCTGCACAAGGGCCGCGAAGAGGACGGCATGTCAACAACGAAAAAACAATAAGAACCAAAGCAACAGAGAATAAATGATTAAGGCTACTTCGAATAGACTGAAAGGTCGTGAAACTGGCAATCTTAAGAGCGGCAACATTATTCCAGCGTCCCCTAAGATGGCCGTCACTTCCCAAGGGAGTCTCCCAGGGGGCATCCTTACCAGACGCCCGGAGAGATAGATGTTTATTATGATGTTACCACTGCTTAACCGTCCTGCCGCCGAGAAGCGAAAAACAAGAACCGCAGTAAAAATACCAGCATCTTGCGGCTCTGCTCACACGTATGTAAACGCAACTCCGACGAGTGCTTAAAAAAACACTCATTAATAATTTGCCGATAACATCATAATATATAGGAAGCAGTGTATGGCAATATGGCGCCGGCAAAAACCGCCTGGCTGCCTGCTCCCCCTCTGTGCTTTCCTCGCGCCTCTGAGTCGTTCTATCGTCAAATGAGTACCTTCGAAACAGCCGATTGGTGAACAAAACGTGCCAATTCGTTACTACTTCGGCACACCGGAGTGTTGGAGAGCGAACCAACAACATTTACAGTGAAGGTACGACGTTTCGCTGATAGTTGAAATCAGCTTTTCACGTCACCTAACTCGTAAAAATAGCTATACTATGGATAACATTGGTCACGAAAGCCTTCGTGTTCAGTCTAAACACATTTCGTGTGCTTATCTACCCTGCGGCATTTGACATTAAGCTTGAATCTGCATCGCATTAGTTTCCTAATGACCGTGAGAAAGGCAGTGATGATAAGTGACTCTGTATCGCTCTGTTTGCAGGGTCCAAGAAAATAGACTTACATGCGGTATTTGGATTTAACGCAAAACTGCTGCCCCGGCGCTTTGTGGCACTTTGTCTCTCAGGTGTCATGTTGTGGCACGTAAAATATGGATCGCACATTTCGTGTAATATACTATCGTCTCGGATCATAAATCCCTGTAAGTACTTTCGGTCCTCAGGTCTATAGTTCTCAATGCGGCTTAGTGCATTCAGAATGTAACACGTGAATGCAGATGCAGATAGACATTTAGTAGACCTTTGCATAACATTAACAGTGCTTTCTTTGCGGAAAAAAAACCTAAATTGCATTTTCGGTGCTATTTAATTTTTGCTCTTCATTTCCTTCTCAATTTTCAAAGGATTAGAATATCGGGCTTGCGGTTATCAATGATTTACGATCATTTCTGACAGCAAGAAAATTAATAATCATAATAACTGTAATATCCACGTATTGAAGCCGTTGAAGTGAGCAGCTGTAATTTTCACATCTTAACATTGTAATTTATCTCTCAAGAACGTGAAATAACAACCTTCCGCTCTCGCATCATTCCGTTTCGAATTCCACGAGAAAGCGCTTTCTATCCGTCAAAAAATGTTGGGAGACCATACGCCAAACGTACACTTACTTATACAACGTACTGCATTGTGTTCAGAGTAAGTGCAAAATGCACTGGATTCTAATGGACTTCACGAATCAGTGGTTCTTAACCTTTAGTGCAGCCTGCACGCCTTTGGCTCTTAAAATGTGTTCTCTTACCCCTTAATTAATAAATACGTAGCTTTGACGAAGCAAAGTAGTTGTGCTCACGTGCCTCTGCTTAATTTGTGTTTCCCGACGAATTTACCTTCTGAAAAAAATCTGGCATGTCTCTCAACCCCAGGGGGGTTGCGTGGATCCCAGGTTCGGAAGCACCGATACAAATGACAACAGTGATTCATGCCCATGTGTCAACGTATTGCTTGCGGGATCATCATGCGAATCAGGATAATGATGCGTGCCTCCAGCGTGGGAGGTGAAAGGTCGCGAAGGAGAGAGAGGGGAACCCTCGGTTTGGCTACCCCCAATACAGCAGCTCTATCCATGCATGCATATTAACAGCTCAATCCCTTAAAGGTTCAAACTGAGCCAGACACAGGGCGCAAGCCAGGGCTATACTGTACCCAGGATGGGACGCCGGTCCATCACAGGGCACCGGGGGGCAATTTAGTCCGCAGGCTAATTAACCTACGGAGCTGCATGTCTTTGGACTGTGGGAGGAAATCGCAGTGCCAGGCGAAAACCCACGCGGACACGGGGAGAGGAAGGTGCAAACGCCCACACAGAAAGGCACCCGAGCCGGGATTCAAAGCCGGGACCTTCTTGCTGTGAGGCCCAAAACAGCAGCGATCGAGAGAAATTCTCAGCGGATTAATTACTATTTTAATGCCATTCACCATTAGTGACCTGGAGAGGCAACGGAAATAAAACATCGAATGAGTGCAAAGCGGCAGTTAATACAACACTGCACTTTCTCCCACTAGAATATCCATCAAATATATATATTTTTTTGCGCAGGGGAACCAGAGTAGAAACAAATGAATGATACGCTTTCCAGACCCCTCAAATCTGATTACGTCAAGATTCCTCTCCTGACCACCTTGATAAATTGTCCTTTCACAAAAGAGGAGAAAACGACTCGGCTTCTCAGGACGGCGAATAAATATGAACGACAGCCGTACGTTTTTTTTTACAAAACGTCTTCAAATGTGAATACTGGTGGTCGTTGAAACCCTTAAGCGTAATCATCTTCTCCTCGGGATAGACGCTGAAATGTTGTTTCAAAGCGGGAATCGACATGGCGGTGAATTCAAGCGAGGAGCATTTTGTCTAAACGGTAACTGTGATAAAGACGGAACCTTTCAGATTCATATTTGTGTGACGAGGGGGTTTGTCGTAAGCACCGCGCGATGGTCCGTCAAGCCACCGACCCAAGTTTGATTCCCAGTTTCTGACAACGCATTCTGACCGGTTTCTGACAACGGATGGGATGGACGGAAGAACGCGAGCCATTTTCCAGCAGCTAAATTTTTGGACAACAAACGTTTCAGAGAATCAAATGGAGAGGAAAAGTGGAGGGGGGGGGTCACAAGACATCTGGACCTCCCCGTAGCTAAGACGGGAGTCGCGTTACAGCCGGGTGAACGTGGCGAGGCGGAGGCCACGGGGGGTTTGGGGGACCCGCTCGGTTAGGGCCTATTCGCGCGGCCAACGGGCCAAATAAATAAATGCACCGAGGCACTAAATTAGAGGCGATCGCGCGGCAGCGGCTTTTATTCGAATCGCTCGGCGGCGAGATGCTGCCCCCCCATAACCGCGGCGGGCGGGACCGCAAAACCGCGCCGGTTGCGTAACTCGAAACGTTCCCCCCCGTTTTTACGAAGCGTTACGGAACAATGGGTACGTTGTCTTGATCATCGCCGCACAAGCACCGGCACACGGAGCGGTCTCATTTTCGGCCGCGCAGGTTTCACTGCGTCGTTGGCCGCGGGAGTTCACCATCGGGGAGCGTCAATTGTACAGTCCGTCATTTGTTAAGGGCGGCGCAGCGGTGAGCAGCGCTGCCGCCTCACAGCAAGAAGCGCTGCCGCCTCACAGCAAGAACTGCCCGGGTTCGAATCCCGGCTCGGGCGCCTCTCTGTGTGGAGTTTGCACGTTCTCTCCCCGCGTCCGCGTGGGTTTTCGGGCCAGGCGCTCCGACTTCCTACCACAGTCAGAAAAACATGCAGCTCCATCCGTCCGTCCGTCCATTTTCTACACCGCTTGTCCTGGTGAAGGTCGCGGTGGCAGCAGTCCAAGGAGAGTGGGACCAGACATCCCTTTCCTCAGCACGAGCCCACCCAGCATTATAGGCCGCCCGAGCACACAACACGATGTAATTTTCACGGCCTCCCCGATGCAAAGGTTGCCGCTCCAAGTTATTGGTCCATCGCTCGCACTGATCCGATCGCATGCACGCGTCTTTACGAGAGCACACCTCAAATATTAATTTCACGGCGGTTCGCGATCTTGTTCGGCGCGCATCAACGTTGTCCAGCGGTTCAGATTTTCCCCACGAAGTCGCGCTCAGTCCGGTCCACTGATATCCACCTCGCTGCCTCAACCGCAGTTTCCACGGACCGAGGTCAGCCGTGGTCAGCACGCTTGATTGAATGAGGCATCGTTTTGCCCGTAATCTGCATTAATTACCACGGTGACGCCGCATCTCGCCAAAGTGCAGCAATCGGCGTCAGGGCAACAGGCAACAGGGATTCTCCAACATATCGACGGGTATACAATACTCACATATTTTTTCACATGACCTAAACCCTTAAACAGAGCTTTACTATGGATACCACTGGGCAGGAAAGCCTTCGAGTTAAATAGGGATCAAGGTTTGTTACTACGTGGCAGAAAAAAAATACCCAGTGAGCTTGCAAGCTCTGAAAGCTGGATTCCTGCGATACAACACTGGGTCCGGTCTCTAACGCTGGCTCGCGTATCTAGCACTGATAGATAGATGTTTATTTTTACAGCAGAAAAATACCCAGTGAGCTTGCAAGCTCTGGATTTGGGATTCCTGCAATACAACGTGCTAATTAACCAACACAGACAATATATACAATCAGAAGGTAATGCAACTAATTAAAAATATTGACAGCATCAGAGATAAAACTTAATCCATAATCATAAGGTGACCAGTAATACACAGTGTTGCACGAGAACAAAAATGTTAAAGAGCCGTGTCGAGCGTTCCCTCTCTGTCCTTCGCTCGACCCGGCTATCCCGAAAGAACAGCTTCGGAAAGCAGTTCTAATACAATGAGCTGTCTAAACCTATAACATTTACTTCGAATACAATGTTCATGCCCTCTCTCCCTCGCGACATTTCACCTCCCACGTTGGAAACGCAAACCGTCGCGAGGGAGATCGCTCAGTGACACGGCTATCCCGAAAGAAGCGCTCTGAAGAGCAACCAATCACGAATCGAGCCGCGAAAACCTACATTGGTACAGCTATCTATCCGTACGACTGGGAGTGGCCCACCTTTGCGACGCGCCGATACGTCACGTCCACAACAAAGCAAATTGAATCCCA
>JAZEWU010000041.1:420982-433092 GCA_036362915.1 Geotria australis
ATAAGAGCCCACGGTTCGGGAATGGAGTCTTTGACATTTCCCCAGCACAATGACGCGGCCGACACAATCCATTGCGCTGCAGCGTCGCAACCTTACCCCCCCCCGAACCCGGGGCACGCTGTGATTTTGTCGCGTCGCCATAAAGGACACATTACCGATCTAGGCCATTTAGGGTCATTACCGAAATGCATCTGCCCCTCAGCTCGGCTCGTTACGTACAGTGCCGATGGCGCGCGAGCGCTCCGGCGACGTTACTTGTTACGATAATAATAAAAAATAAGAATAACGGGGATCAAGGTGGAAGCGGTCACGTCACGATCACTGTCAAGAAATACTTGGTATTACCTGCAAATTCTACCAAACACTTCGAAGCCGAGCTCAAAAACAACGATGTCCAGAAGCTCAACAGATGCCAGAAGCCCCTCAGTCTGGAGCAAGACGAGAGGCCAATGCCCACCTTTAAGGCCAGCACTGACTATTATATCTCTAAATGTTGAAGGGCTGTTTGCAACTAAAGAAGAACCTGTTGCAAATGTGAAACAACTGTCATTTAACCATCACGCTTCGAAGAATCGAATCGAATTGGACAATAATAATTTTAAATGTATAATACTGCCTCGCATTGCGTGAACCGCGGTGCCGCTTAGCATTACGCGACATCAACTAGCGTGACATCTCCCACTCACAGTTGCGGCCAACCTCATCTCCCGCAGAACAGGGGGAGAGAACACACAAACTCCATACAGAAAGGTGACCGGGGCAGGTATCGAACCGCCTCGGGCAAGACCATTCTTTCTGTGAGGCGCGGCTGTTACCACTGAGCCACCCTGCTGGGCGATCAGAGGCCAGAGGAAAGGATTTCAGAAACCTGACCCTATTCCTTCAACCATCATACCATGCTAGGAGTTAAACGAGCACATCAGCTCTGGCCCTGTGATGGACTGGCGTCCCATTCTGGGATATAGCCCTACCTTGCGCCCTGTGTCTGCAGGGATAGGCTCCGGATCACCACAACCCTTTAGAGGATTAAGCGGTTTCTGACAACGGATGAATGAATGAACATCAGCTCCGGACGCTGCATTTGGGACAAAATTGTGACCTACTGAAGAGAAGAAAAAAAACCGATTTACAATTTCAGGATGTCATTAGTTGGCCTAGTCCAGTCGTCACATTGATGATTGGTTTCCTTAGCTGTTCCTATAAGATCAATTGGCCACACATGGCCCACACGTAGTCTAAATGCCACGTCTCTTAATTTGCTCCGTGGCTTTTAGTTTAATTCGACTCCCGATGCATTAGAATTGCCCTCAAGAGCTGTTCGCTCGGAATAGCCGCGTTGAGCACACCCCCCCTCTTCCACCCTCGACGTTCGACTCGCACGCTGAAGGCATCGTCGGGATTAACGGCCAACGTGGGAGGTCGAAACATCGCGAGAGGGAGCAGGAGGAACGCTCGAAACGGCCATCCGGAAAGAACGGCGATGGAGCACAATTCTCAAACATCGACCCCAAAAAAATGTTGCTAATTTTCCGTTCTCTGTCATTGTTAACATGATGTTCTCTCTGCAGCCATGTGCAGTGCTTTGTGACCCTGGGGTGAAAAGCGCTCTATAAATGCTATTATTATTATATGGGATTAAGCGGTTCCTGACAATGATGGTGGGGTACACCTGCAGGAGAAGAACCGACATGAAATAATAACGGACTAACCACAGCTCTCGAGGCAGAAGGAATAAAGCATCACAACTGGTGGTGGCTAAGTGGAGTACGCTTTTAGAATCATATTCGATTCGGCTGGCCTGGGAACACCCTGGGAATCCCTCAGGAAGAGCTGCAATCTGTTGGTGAGGAAAGGGATGTCTGGTCCACCCTCCTTGGACTGATAAAGCGGGTTTAGGAAATGGATGGATGGATCAAACGGAATACCTGCACCACAGCAACGCCAACACTCTTTTTTTTTTTAGAATGCGCGGCCAGAACACCGGGTTAAAAATCACACCGCAAATAGTACGAGCGCGCTGCAGCACGTACCGTAACGAGCGAACAGGTACAGCACAGCAACGCTACACGATTGATCATCAACACGGGGCTTCGCTCCGTCTAAAAATCCCACACATCCGGCACGCTCCTTTTTTGTTCAAAGGGCTCCTGGGTTCGCGCACGGAGAACCGCGCGTTCGCAGCGCGACACGGTAGCAGCAGCCGGGACGGAGGAATGCGTCGGCGCGACACGGCTCTTCCCGTCGGGGTTAGACGCTGATTGGCAAAAGTCAGGCGACGGTGCGGCTTTCTTCATCTCGGAAGGCCACTTCCCTGCTAGATTGCTCGCGTCTCACCCGCCGGCGGTGATGATGAGCACCCCTTAACCTTTGACACGCGTGGCCCTTCTTTAAGCCCTTTCGTGATTGGCTTCAGCTCATCAGCGCTCTGCCGGATATAACACGGGTGCTATCGCTATCTGTCGAAGGAGGAGGAGGGACGGATCGGTGAAGCCGTGCGTGGTTCACCCGTCGCTCCACTTCCCCTCCCGCACCTCTCTCTCTCTCGCTCTCCTCTGAAAGATCTTCGGCAAAGCAGCGCCCGTGTGACCGAAAAACCGCTGCCGGCCGTTTCGATCTCGTTTCAGCGGACGCAGAGGAGGCCCAAAGATGTCAACAGAAATACAAGGTTTCACCCCCTTTCTGCCGATAAGTGTTAAGATCTTAAAGCACCAGACACCGCTGTGCAGATTGCAAAGGGCCCGAAAATAGATTTCACTTTTGGCCATCCGGCGTAGCGGTGAGTAGGGCTCCCGTCTCACATCAAGAAGGCCCTGGGTTCAAAACCCCCGGCCTCGGGTGCCTTTTTGTGTGGAGTTTGTGCGTTCTCTCCACGTGTCCGCGTGGGGTTTTCGCCGGGCACTCCGGTTTCCTGCCGCAGTCCACACGGGTTAATTGGCCTGTGGATTAAATTGGCCCTGTGATGGACTGGCGTCCCATACGGGGTATACCCCTGCCTTGCGCCCCGTGTCTGCCGGGATAAGCTCCGGCTCACCGCGACCCTGTACAGGATTAAGCGGTATTCTGACAACGGATGGTGCAGGTCAGTGGTGCCGTGCCGAGATGTTGGCTCTCTCTCTCTCTCTTCCAATCTGCGTCTGCTCGGGTACATCTGCTCCCTCCTTGCTTGTTGTAGAATTATCAATATTATTTTTTTCTGCTGTCTTTATGTCCCATGTCCTATAATGTATCGCTATTGCTTGACTCTCGGTTAATCTGTCTTGATGTTATTGACATGCCGTTCTCTCCACAGCCTTGTGCAGCGCTTTGTGACCCTCGGGTGAAAGGCGCTCTATAAATGCTATTATTATGGATAGACTTTTCCGTGAGGATATGCGCACATGGCTGCTTGATTAGATGTTACTCTCCTCGTGGCTCTTAATCAGTATCAGCGTGCCCCCGACAGGACCCATCCTGGACACTCTGTAAGGCACCAACATATCCACGCCGTGCCGTATTCCACAAAACCGTTTTACGATACCAGGGCGGGACGGCGGAAGGCGGTGACTATCGACTAATCTCGCCTGTCCGGCGGACAGCTCTTTGCCGAGGCCTTATCAATGGATTTGGCACTAATGGATATGGCGGCTCAGTCAAACATGACGGGTGTGAGCCCGGACTCGATTTCCGTTCGTGGTTGGCGAGCCCTTCCTGACGATTCTCTGCCATCCATCCGGACGGATTTGCGGGCGAGGGGCTGGCGACCAATCGCGTCGCGACCCCCCGAGACGTCGAAAGTTATTTCGGCGCGAAGTTTTTTTTTTATTGCCGCTGCTGTTTTTCTTTTTGGAAATGCGACACCCGTCCGCGCGTCCTGCAACCGAGTGATATTTGCAAACCGAGCTACGAGCACGAACGAGAGTTGCTCTCAGGAGTTGCTCTCTTTTGGGAACAGCTGTGGTGAGCTTAATCCTGTAGAGGAACGCGGAGAAGCCAGAGCCTATCCCGGCAGACACGGGATATTGCTGCGGGGTTCCGACAAGCAAGACCTCTGTTTTTTCGCCGTTAAGCTATAGAAAATTTGAATTCAGCCAGGCCTTCACAGTAGACAGTGAAGACGACATGCAAAGACCAGACGCATTGATGGATGACTTTGCATGGATAGAGATTTGGAGGTCATCGGCATAGCAATGATAGCTAAGATTGAGGCTGCGCAGGATATGGCCAAGAGGTTGTAAGTAGATGCTGAAGAGGAGAGGGTCGAGAACAGAACCCTGAGGGACTCCAAACAAAACAGGGAGAATCTCCGAGTTTTGTCCTTCAAGGCTGACAAACTGCTTCCGGTTGGAAAGATATGATCACAGCCAATTCAAGGCAAATCCAAAGATCCCCATACTCTCAAGTCGCTCAAGTAAGATCTGATGATCAACGGTATCAAAGGCAGCACCCAGGTCCAGAAGGACAAGAATACTTGGCAAGCCTTTATCAGCAGCAACGAGAAGATCATCAACTACTTTTACCAAGGCAGTTTCAGTACTATGGCCGAGTCTGAACCCAGATTGAAAGGGATCGAGGAGGTCATTGTTAAGAATGATGTTTCTGGAGTTGTGCAACTACAGCACGTTCAAGGACCTTAGAGATGAACGGTAGATTTGAGATGGGACGATAATTATCAGGGATTCTACAATCGAGGCCAGGTTTTTTAAGCAGGGGAGTGACTGCGGCACATTTGAACAGTGGGGGAAAGATTCCAGAGTGGAATGAGTTATTGAACATATTAGTGACGTACGTTGCAAGGGGTTTGAAATTTGCCTGGATGAATTTGGATGGGAAAGGATCCATTACGCAGTTTGAGGGCCGGGAACTGGTAACTAGGGAGGAGACCTCAGATTCCGTTAATGTGGAAAATTTCAGGAATTTTGATGTCAAGGAAGGTGGAGGAACGATTATTGGGCTATTGGTTGGTGATTGAGGCTGAGTAGAGATACGATTGGCTTCGGTTTTTTCAGAGTTAAACTGAATCAACTGATCCGCCTGATCTTTATTAGTGACGGGAGATGAGGTTGAGTGACTGGTAGGACGAAGGAGCTGATTAATGGTCTAAAAGAGAAACTTGGGCTTGCCACAGTTATCGGCCAGAATTCTGGAAAGATGGCTGGTACGGGCACAGAGAAGCGCCTTCCGATAATGGAGGAGTTTTTCCTTAAATATTTCACTGTGGATGATGAGACCAGATTTTCTCCAAGTACGTTCAGCCCTGCGTACATTCGCTTTGAGATCCCGGAGTTCAGCAGTATACCAGGGGGATGGATTTCTGTCCGAGATATAGCGCACTTTAATGGGGCCAATCCATCACGTAAGCTTAAGAGCACATTATTGTAAGATTCTGCTGTAGCATCAGGGGCAGAGTGAGCCGAGGCAGAGGCTGACATACTCTCAATTGCAGCGGCAAATATGTCTGGAGTGAGGGCACTAAGGTTTAGAAATTGGATATGGCGCTTGGTGATGGAAATGGGAGGCACTATTTGGAGATCAAAGTACACAGCAGAATGATCAGACAAACCAGGATCAGTAACGGACATGTTGGTTACCGAGATGTCCCAGGAGCAAACCAAATCAAGAGTATGGCCGCAACTGTGAGTGTGAGATGTCACGTGTTGAGTGAAACCCAGTGAGGTCAGAGTGGCCATGAGAACCCTTGCAAGAGGGCTCTTTAGAGAGTCAACATGGATGTTGAAATGACCAAGAATCAGGATCCTTTCAGAACAGGAGCACATCTTAGAAAGCACCTCAGACAGTTCATTGACAAAAGAAGTGTAGGCTCCAGGTGGGCGGTAGAGCAGCACCAACTTCACAGGTTGACATATGCTCGAATGAATTGAAGGTCGGCGACGGAATCAGACGATTAGCGGTAGAAGCATGGTGGAGAACTGCAAGGCCGCCACCACGGCCATTTGAACGAGCCTTCTGATGGAATGTAAAGTCTCGCCGTAAAGCCTGGTTTAATGTGAGAAAATCGTCTTGATGATGCCAGGTTTCTGTGAGGCAAAGTAGGTCCAGACTGTTGTCTGAGATCAGTTCAGCAATGAGTCGGGCTTTTTCAGTGTTCAGAGAGCGCACATTGAGCAGAGCAAAGTGGGTTTCGGTTGCAGGCAATGTTTGTACTGGTAGAGGAACATTAACCAGCGGAATTTTAATCAAGCAACGTCGAGCTGCAACCAATCTATCTTGTTTTTCCCTCCATAGCCGATAAATAGGGCTTAACACAGGGATGGCGGTAGGGAAATCAACTGTAGGCAGGTCAGTGGCCTTTTTTGTGCCAGCGCCTCGATGGATGTAACAAGGGCGTCGGAGTATCCTAAGCTCACGGCAAACAGCCAGATGGCTGGAAATACAGTGAACTGGTGAAGGAATCAAGCTCTTCAGAGCTGCAGAAGTGTAAGTAATCATATCTGATGTAGCACATCGCTACACTATAGGCTGAATGGGTAGATCAAATATACTATTGACAGTAAATGTTAGAGATAGGAGTCAAAGTTTTAGAAACTGGAATCTCACAATATTTGAAAAAGCAAAGCAAACCGCACAAAAACCGCACAAAACGCGATGTAAGACTATAGTTTAGTACTGCTGCGAGGGTTCACGCCCAGACAACTTTTAAAACACCCCGTCTGAAACTAGCGGTGGCAGGGCCAGAGGCCGGGAGACATGATGAGCCCCTTAACTGAATGAGCCGTCGGTTAATTTTCACATTTCTTGGCAGCCGTCACGGCTCCCTTTTGAGGAAGTCGGCGTTAAAAAAAATCGGCACTCAAATCGAGCAAAGCGCCGGGCCACGGGGCCATGCATGTCTGTCAGTGGTGTGCTACTTTTTTAGATTAATGTGCGAGACTTTAAGCAGCGCCGGGGTTAAGGAATATAATTACAATAAAACTCCTTTTCTACATTGCACGCTTCGTGTTATGCAGATCGTTGCATTTGAACGAGCGGTACGGTGGCGTAGCGGTGAATTCTGCAGCGGCCTCACAACAAGAAGTACCTGAGTTCGATTCCTGGCTGGGTGGAGTCTGCATGTTCTCCCCGTGCCCGCGTGGGTTTTCGCCGGGTACTCCGGTTTCCTCCCACCGTCCATAGACATGTTGCTGTTGCCTAGGTTAATTTGTTGAATTAGTAAATTGACCCCGGTGCCCTGCGATCGACTGGCGTCCCATCATGGATATAACCCTACCTTGCGCCCGTTGTCTGCTGACTCCTCCATGTTGGACAACTGTTAAAAAAGAGCTCAACGGATCCTTCCAGCTAAAATAACAACTGACTGACTCCCACCTCTAACACCGTCTCCCATCCTCTTACACTGACTTTACCCAGATGGTAGAGGCTTATTCAGTGGCGCTCGTATTGCTGACACAACAGAAAATCTGGTATGGATCAACCCCACTCAGGAATCTAACTCAGGTGCTCTCGTTATTAAAACGGAGGTATCCCTACAGATTTAAACGGGCGCTGGTAAGAAATGAAATGCTTGGACATACAACATGCGCGTTTAGAAATCTCGAATTTCAGGAGCTTTAATTGTGAAAACAACGACTGAATATTTGTACTCAAGCCTTGAGTATTCCATTCTCACGCCGGCAATAAACTCGATTGTGGCATTAGGCCGGGCGCCAAACATGATGTCATTGTCTCGGCCAAAAAACAGGGGAGCAAAAAAAAAGTTGGCAACATCTCCAAGAACGCACGTAAATTCGGCCCGCTTAAGATCAGTAAATTAGTTAATAACCGCGTAAAAGGTTTACAATTTTACCCCAGTGCAGTAAAACACAGCGGCTGCAGCCAATTCACGAACCCCTAATGTAATGAAAAGACAAACAAGCTGAGTGATCGTTGCTCCGGGGAGCGCTTTACTTAAGGGGCTGAAAAGTCTGTTCATCTTCGAGGTGTGTGAATTGTCACCGAACCTCTGGCAGGATCTACCTTTGTGAACAGGTCTGGAGTCGAGCGCCCCTGCTAGGGTCTCCTTTGGTGAACAGGTCTGGAGTCTGGCACTCCTGCTAGGGTCTCCCTTGGTGGTGAACAGGTCTGGGCGGAGGTTCCTGACAAATAACGATTCGACGACCCTCCGACTAAAGGAGGTTGGCGTCAGGAAAAGGCATCTGGCCTTAACCAGCCGTTTAAACCGGAAACAACAACGCATAACACAATACGGTTCTCTTGGGGGGGGTCTGCGTTTTGTATTCTCTCTCGAGTCAAGGTTGAAGTTAAGTTCCCCAACATTTCACGAGCGGCGCATGGCAGAATACTTGACTGCCTCGGTGCCCTATCAGGGGCAAGGGAAAAAAAACCCCACGCAACGTTTCATTTTTATCTCTGAACCGAGCCACCGACTTACCCCCGCGGTCACCTAGTATCGAATGTACCAGCCACTTAGCCAAACGCCAATCTCCGAGCGCGTTTTTCCGAAAGCTCCCAAACTTGTCAACAAAGGCGGCACGATAAACCCCGTCGCCAATTTGAACACGTACAGTGCTTGCCGTTTTATCTGGGTCGAGGCTAATCCATACTGGGGATTAATCGTGCCGGCCTCCGAAGCCTGCAGTTAATTGGCAGGAAAACACTCGTAAGATGCACGAGAGCGGGGATTTAGCGGGGCACGCAAAGGAAAACACGGCGCGGAGCGGTATCGCCCGGATGTTATAATACTAATAATTATAGCGATTTATAGAGCGCCTTTCACCCGAGGGTCACAAAGCGCTGTTCAAGGGCCGCGGAGAGAATGGCATTTCAATAACGCCAAAAAAACAATAAAAACCAAAGCAACTAAAATTACATGATTGAGGCTGCTTCCAATACACTGAAAGGTCGTGAAACTGGCAGTGTTAAGCGCGGCACAAATCTGCCAGCGTCCCCTAAGATGGCCGTTACTTCCTTAAAGACAAACACGGAGGGAGACAGGGAGGGAGGGTGAGCGACAGGGGGAGACATCGGGACACACAGACAGGAAGACAGAGACAGACACGAGGGGGAAACAACGCCAATCTAAATTAAACAATTAACACTGAACTATAAGAACATACACACAGACACATGAACAGCAAGGAAATAACGCAGCCATCCATAACAACAACGTCCAGCCATCGTCAGAAACCGCTTAATCCCGTACAGGGTCACAGTGAGCCGGAGCCTATCCCGGCAGACACAGGGCACGAGGCAGGGGAACACCGAGGATGGGACGCCAGTCCATCGCAGGGCACCTGGGGAAATTTAGTCAGGACGCCAATTAACCTTGCAGCATGTCTTTGGACGGTGGGAGGAAACCGGAGTGCCCGGCAAAAAAAACGATGTTTTTTAGATGTTTATTATTATTACGGCAGGAAATAGCCAGTGAGCTCGCAAGCTCTTTGTGGGATTCCTGCGTCACAACAAACACGCGAATTGACAAAAAATTTTTTTTAAAGTAAATAATAAATCCAACATATAAAATATGGAGCCGGAACACATGTGAGGCAAACAGCCGAGGGCGGCACGGTGGCGCGGCGAGTAGCGCTGCTGCCTTACAGCAAAAATCCGCCGCGTTCGATTCCCGGCTCGGGTGCCTTTCTGTGTGGAGTTTGTGTGTTGCCCCCCCTGTCCAGCTTGGGTTTCCTCCGGGTTCTCCAGTTTCCTCCCACAACTAAAAATAGACTCGTTATTGAATTGATCGCTTCCATATCTGTAGCTTGTCCGTGACCAGGCGTGGAATTGGCGCGAATCATAAATTGTACTATTATTATAATGTATTATCATTAACTAAAAACTCAGTGACTGATGTGTACTGACGTAGGTTTTCACGACGGTTGCTCTTCGGAGCTGTTCTTTCGGGATAGCCGTGTCACTGAGCTCTCTCCCTCTCTCCCTCGCGACATTTCGCCTCCCACGATTCATGAGGTTTCCAACGTGGGAGGCGAAACTTCGCGAGGAAGATAGGGGAGAGCGCTTGACACGGCTGTCCCGAAAGAACAACTCTGAAGAGCAACCATCACGACTGAAGCGTTTCGATTCCGGATTCCGTCGCGGTGGAATTCGGCTCCGGGTTTTTACCGTGCACACGTAGCACGCGGCGCGTCTAATTAAACGTGGAAACCAATAGGAGAGATAATCCTTTAAAAATACAATGTATAATCCTTCATTTTAAACCGGCACGGCGGTATAATGTTATGGTAATATTTTGTACGCCATACCCCATCGCATTACATTTCAGTGATACATTAGGCTCTACAGGAGGCCGGTTATACCCCTAGTGATCAGCGCTACTCTCGGATCTGTTATCCCAGATCCTATTATCCGATATTCTGATCATCTACCAAACCTCATCATCATTATGATCAGTACCCGCTCAATCCAATGCAGGTGGCTGGATATGTCCCTAGTGATTAGCTCCAATCTGTTAACACAGACCGTATTATCCGATATTCTGATCATCTACCAAACCTCATCATCATTATGATCAGTACCGGCTCAATTCTATGCAGGTGGCTGGATATGTCCCTAGTGATTAGCTCCAATCTGTTAACCCAGACCGTATTATCCGATACTCTGATCATCCATCAAACGTCACCATCACCATTATTCCGATCATCAGTACCCGCTTAATCCTGTACAGGGTTTGCGGTGAGCCGGAGCCTCCAACGTGGGAGGCAAAACGCCGCGAAGGAGAGAGGAGGAACGCTCGACGCGGCTATCAACGAAAGAGCAGCCGGACGGCACTGCTGCATCGAGACATCACGGAGAAAGACGGCAGCGGCTCGGGGGACACCTTAATCATCCAGCAGCGGATCGATCAAGACAACGACGCCGTGACGTTACCTGGAATTGCTTTCCTGGAAACGCCAAATTCATCCTCTTACCACCTCACCCCCGTCTCGTTTGACAAATAAAGTCACCCAGAGGCGGCAGCAGGTTTGTCTCGCTTTCATAATTATCGACGCGAGCTCACATTTTCATAAAGTGCGCGACAGTCGACGCCCGTTAGGCCGACGGGAGCGGGTCGGGCGCATGTCGGCTCGCAAGCGATCGTCGGGAAAAGAGTCACGGATTAACGAACTGACGCAACCCTTAAAGGCCAAGTCTTACCTACGGCTTAACGCACCCCTTCGTATCTCCACGGCTCCCCCCCTACCGCCCCCCGCCCAAGGAGGACTTCCGTAAATGAGGATTTGAGCCGAAGCTGGCCTTGGGAGACCCGGGCTTGCGGGGGAAACTGCCAATCCTCGGCGCGAATTCGTCGGTTTCGAAGAAATGCCATTCGCGCGGCTGGCCTTTCCAAAGTCGCGGAGTAGAACGGAAAATACGGCGGCTACTAAGCCCGGAGTTACGTTCATATTGCATAAGCCAGGCTAGCCGCTGCTCGACACATTTTCAATCACTTAGTGCGCGCCAGACTTCCGAGAAAGTCTTTGCGCTTAAAATTGGATGCGACGTCGAGCATTTTTTTAAAATCCCAGTCGGCGGCTCGACTCGGCTCATCATCCCTCCAGGCGTGAATAAAATTAGTACAGCTTTGTGAGGAGTCCGACGGTGGTTCTGCTATGGATATACTCGTCCCTCACCACAATAGGGAACGTGGAATTTCATTCACTGGCTCTGGGTGACTGGGCAGAATGCGCTTTGGAGCGGAAATGTACTGACGTTAGTCATTTGTTGGGCGGCGCGGTGGCACGGTGAGTAGCGCTGCCGCCTCACAGCAAGAAAACCCGGGTTCGAATCCCGGGCTCTGGGTGCCTTTCTTGTGCGGAGTTTGCATTTTCTCCCCGTGCCCGCGTGGGTTTTGGCCGGGAACTCCGGTTTCCTCCCACAGTCAGTCGCCCTCCAAGAACAAAGGAGGACAGAGGAGCGACGCTCACCACAACAAGGAACGCTGGGCAGCCATAACACAGCGAGTCGGCACAGCAGGGAGCGCAGGTGGTGCCCCTGCCAATCTTCTCAGTCAGTTAGCGCATGGCACCTGCGTCCTGCTGTACCTAACCTGGCACAGCACTCAGCCCATGGTATCTGGGTCTGTCCCGTGACCAGCGATTTTAAAAGTGTGTGTGTGGGGGGGTCTAGGGGAGCACCGCAAACCCCCACCTTCGCCCCCCCCCCCGCACGTGCCGTACTTC
>JAZEWU010000041.1:433216-445209 GCA_036362915.1 Geotria australis
GTGCTATCTGATATCCCAGTGCGGACACACACACACACTGTGTCGCGCTGTAATCCCATAGTCCCTCAGAATTGGAGCTGTCGGCGCTGGGTTTTTTTTTTTAATATAACGTTACGCGCGCTTCTCCGCGTGCGTTCGGACGCTGCGAGAGGGTCGGAGATGATTTTTTCTAGCGATGTTTTTGTACGTTACTAGCAAAGCGCCCGCTCTACGGGGCGATCTTGCTCCAGGCGTGCAACGCGTTCTTTCGACGTCTCTTGTCGATGATGTTTTCTGCTGCGGACACCACTGCTTTCACCTGGATTTCTTCCTGAAGCCTTTTAACGAATACAGCGGTACCTCGCTTTACGGTGAAGTCACTTTGAGATGGACGCTCTAGAAGAATGTTAGTGTCACATTACCATTGAATTTCACGTTGCGATCTATACGTGTTACGATATGGCTGCGCGTGAGCGTGGGTGGCGCGGCAGCCAATCAGCGATGCAAACGCATGCCGCTTGTGTAGCTTCTCAGCCAATAGCAGCGCTTGGGTAGCTTCTCAGCCAATAGCAACTTTCAAGGTCTTGGAACGAATTACCATAAAACAATGGACAGTATTATTGGTCTCGATTTACGACGGTTTCACATTACAATACGTGTTTTTGGAACGGATTAATATCGTAAAGCGACGGACCACTGTATTGGTGCTGGCTCTCTTACGTTTCAGAAGAGTCATCGATAAGTGGAAAGTAACTGCGAAATAATGCTGTTAAAGGACGGCTTTAACGCCATTATCTTTACAGGCTTAGCAAATAGGCGCTCAGTAAACAGCCGTACATCTAAAGTAAAAAAATATAAATCACAAACAGGCAATCATTGGGGTAAACGGCCGTGTATGTTATTCGGGAGTGCTCCTATCACAGAGGTTGAAAGGTTTGACACCTCAAGCTGCTTAGTAATTTGCCGGTAATTACCAAAAGCCTAAAATAGACTTAAAGATGCAATGATATCACCATCTTTGTCAATTGTGAGTTGTTAGTGTTACAGCCAAAAAGATAATACATTCATTCATTCATTTTCAGAAACCGCTTAATCCTATACAGGGTCGCGGTGAGCCGGAGCCTATTCCGGCAAACACAGGGCGCAAGGCAGGGCTATACCCAGCATGGGACGCCAGTCCATCACAGGGCACCGGGGGCAATTTAGTCAGCAGGACAATTAACCTATGCAGCAGCACGTCTTTGGACTGTCGGAGCAAACCGGAGTGCCCGGCGAAAACCCACGCGGACACGGGGAAAACATGCAAACGCCACACAGAAAGGCGCCCGATGCTACTCACCGCAGCACCGGTGGGGGGCTTTCGACTTGGTTACATAAATCCCATCGATCAATAAATCAATCATTATTTCATTACGAACTCAATTACATAGTGTAAATATTTAACCAGGTGTAACACACAAGAAGCACCAAACGCCTGTCAGGGCCCCCGTTAGATAATAATTATAATTTCTAACGCGCACACATGCATTCAATGTCGAAGGTATATTCATCCGAAAAGAGAACGACTCGGAGGCGCGCTTCTTCTTCTTTGCGATTCTTCGAAGCACGATGGCTAGCT
This sequence comes from Geotria australis, assembly GCA_036362915.1. Taxonomy (NCBI): domain Eukaryota; kingdom Metazoa; phylum Chordata; class Hyperoartia; order Petromyzontiformes; family Geotriidae; genus Geotria; species Geotria australis. The sequence goes on from JAZEWU010000041.1 coordinate 434,814, forward strand.
TCTGGACATCGTTGTCTTTCAGCTTGGCTTCGAAGTGTTTGGTAGAATTCGCAGGCAATACCAAGTACTACCTGACAGGGATCGCGACGTGAACGCTTCTACTGAAAGCACAGAGAGGCGGAGGAGGCAGCCGGGCGGTTTGCCGGCGCCAACATATTACCACACACTGCTTCTTATATATTGACCAAATAATTAATGAGTTTTTTTTAAATGCCGAAGTATAATCTGAAAGAGATCCGTTATGCCACCAGCAAATTCACAAAACAGGACGGCACAGTGGCACGGTGAGTAGCGCTGCCGCCGCACAGCAAGAAATACCCGGGTTCGAATCCAGGCGCGGGTGCTTTTCTGTGTGGAGTTTGCATGTTCTCCCCGTGCCCGCGTGGGTTTTCGGCAGGGCACTCCGGTTTCCTCCCACAGTCCAAATACATGCTGCTGCATTGGTTAATTGGCCTGCTGACTAAATTGCCCCCGGTGCTCTGTGACGCACTGACGTCCTTGGTGTAGCCCTGCCTTGCGCCCTGTGTCTGCCGGGATAGGCTCCGGCCCACCGCGACCCTGTATATGATTACGCGGTTTCTGACAACGAACAAATGAGAAGTGATGGTCTCACTCTCAGCAAGCACAAACGACGCGACGACGAATTCCGCAGTGGTTGAACAGAAAGCAAAGCCAGGAAGATAATGCTGTTCATTAGCCATCCGGTGGTTATAGCAAAGCCCTGAAGTGGGTGTTTTGTTTCATCTTGTAAGTGGTTATTTTTCCCCCAGCATGCCAGGTCCCACGTTGCCCTTATTGTGAACAGCCTGATCTGCACGTCTTGCACGATGTTGTTTCCAAGCGGTGAGCTCATCGGCGAGAAATTAATGCTCGTTGATTTGTGCGCTTAAAATGAGACGCACGAATACAAATCCGGGAGGTAACTACCCCGACCGCTCTCCATCGCCTCGAATCCCTAAAGAGGTGCAAATGTTCTAGAAGCCACTTGAAATAGCCTGTAGCTGTTAAAGCCATCCATCCAACATCAAAGCGACCAACCAACCACAAAATGCACGGAGACTCTACACTGGCTACCCGTCCACAAAACAGCAATAATATGCCACCGCGCTATCCACACAGGACACCCTAAATACCTCGCGTCACTACTCCGGCCACTCGCCCCAACACAATCCCGCCACTCTACGCAGCTCATCACAGCACCTACTCCACACACCGCGCTCACGCACAACATTCGCACGACGCCGATTCTCGGTCGCGGCACCCACAACCTGGAACTGCCTGCCACGTCTATTACGCCTAACACAGTCCCCCACAACGTTAACAAAAACGTTTAAAAAGGTCACCTCTTCACCGACTCACAACAAACCGACTGAGCGGGGCTCCGCGCCTCCGAATCAACGGGTGCAACGCGCCCGGAGAATACGCGCGCGTTACAAATATATATATTATAATTGTCAGAAACCGCTTAATCCTGTACAGTGTACAGGGTCGTGGTGGGCCAGAGCCTATCCTCGGCAGACGCAGGGCGCAAGGCAGGGCTACACCCAGGATGGGACGCCAAGTCCATCACAGGGATACCGGGGGCAATTTAGTCCGCAGGCCATTTAACCTATGCAGCAGCGTGTCTTTTGACTGTGGGAGGAAACCGCAGTGCCCGGCGAAAACCCACGCGGACACGGAGAGACCGTGCAAACGCCACACAGAAAGGCCTCCGAGCCGGGATTCGAACCGGGATCCTTCTTGCTGTGAGGCGGCAGCGCTACTCACCGTGCAGCCCATGGGGCAACATCAGACCATTACAGGGGAGCCGTTTGGCCAAGCACCGTTGGGCATACAGACAATCCAACAATGGTTTCACAGTTGATTAGTCACGTATACAAGAATGCTTGTTTACTGCTTGGTGCTCTGTTCAAGTAAATCTATTAAATCTAAGATTAGAACTGAAGGCCATTATTACAGCATTCAGTTGGAGGATTCGGTGGTTTTTAATCAAGTGTGTGTGTGTGGGGGGGGCGGTCATCATTGATTTCTGCGTAGGGCCCCAGTATCGCTGAGACCACCCTTGAATCCAGCGTTTGTGTCCCCGACGCCACACCGGTCAACACTCGCACACTATTGAAAAGAAGCTGTCCTTATTTTATGAATCAATATCGCTGTGTGGAGTTTGCACGTTCTCCCCATGTCCGCGTGGCTTTTCGCCGGGCTCTCCGGTTTCCTCCCACAGTCCAAAGACACGCTGCTGCATATGTTGATTGGCCTGCCGACTAAATTGCGCCCGTGGCCCTGTGATGGACTGGCGTCCCATGCTAGGAATAGCCCTGCCTAGCGCCCTGTGTCTGCCCTGATAGGCTCCGGCTAACCGCAAGCCTGCACAGGATTAAGCAGTTTCTGAAAATGAATGAACAAATGAATATCGCTGACAGGGTGCGTTGGAAGCATCGTCAACGTGGGAGGCAATACGTCGCAAGGCAGAGATGGAGATCGCTCAATGACACGGCTATCCCAAAAGAACAGCTCTGAAGAGCAACCGTCGTGAATCGAGCTGCGAAAACCTACATCAGTACAGGGTGCGCGTTTCAAAAAAGCCCGTTCCTTCTCGAGGGAGGTCTGCGTGGGGTCCTTCGGCAGCTGTGTTCCGCAGTTGTGTTGAACAACCCCTAATCCCACCTCCCATTGCCCCGAACCCCCCAAACACTCTCCATCATCCCTGAACATTTCCTCATTCCAGTCACCCTTGACGCACCGCGATACGGAGACCCAGACCTTGACATGACAAAGATGCCACAAACCCAGACACCAAAGATAGAAAATACAGTATAAACAGAGATGTATATATTTCCCACCCCCCCATTTCTGATGGATCTTAACTGTATCGTGGTGGGTGTGCGTGTTGCAATAAACCCCAGAGCTATGTCGCCTGGAGTCTAGCACTCCTGTTAGGGTCTTCCTTGGTGAACAGGTCTGGAGTCTAGCACTCCTGCTAGGGTCTCCCTTTATAAACAGGTCCCGGGGAGGTTCCAGCCAAGCAACGATCCGAAGACCCTCCGACTAAAGCGAGTTGGCATCAGGAAGGGCATCCTGCCATGAAATATTCTGATTCAATACCATCCACCACTGGGGGGCAACAAGCCAACTTGGGTCAACCTGGATACCGGCCGTTCAAATTGAAAAAAGGGTCACATTTTGAGTGCCAAAGCCTAATAACGGCACATGCATGCTACATAAACAAACCATAATCTCGCTTAACCGTAAGCATATCTGAAATAAGTCACGCAGATGAACACATTTTAGAATCACAACACGATAGTCTCAGCAGTCAGTCAGTTTGTATCTAAGAAACCGTTTAGCTATGTAGCGCTTGTTAACAGTTGTCCAGTGGGGAGGGGTAAGCAAGGTAGGGCTATAACCAAGATGGGACACCAGTCCATCGCAGAGCACCGGGGGTAATCTTCTCGGCAAGCCAATAAACTTAGGAAACGGCAGCATGTATTTGGATAGTGGGAGGAAAACAAAGTACCCGGCAAAAAACCCACGCGGACACGGGGAGGACATGCAAACTCCACACAGAAAGGCGGCAACCGAGCCGGGTTTCTAACCCGGGCCCTTCTTGCTGTGAGGCGGCAGCGCTCATCACTGGGCAACTGTGCCACCCTATCATCACTTGCAGTGCCAAGCCGTTTCTCGACAAATCATTAAACGGGCAAAAGCCTATGAGCCAACATTCTCAGGAATCAATACTGAGCCGTAACACGATGAAACAGACAATGCAATTCTCACCGATTTGCCATGGGATCTAACTCTAATACGCCAACGCAGTGGATCACTCCTCAAATACCCCTCTCAGTGGGCAATGAAGTCCCAAAAACGAAGATTAAGATGAACACGTTATTAAGCTCGGCAGCATGTCTTTGGAGTGTGGGGGGAAACCGGAGTGCCCGGTAAAAACCTACGCGGACACGGGGAGTACATGCAAACGGCCACACAGAAAGGCACCCGAGCCAGGGATCGAATCCAGGAGCGTCTTGCTGTGAGGCAGCAGCACTACCTCACTTCCAATCTGGCCGGTAATTGCGATTCGCTGGGTTCTCAGCGCGAGAATCAACCACCGCACCGTCACGCCAACCCCCCCCCACACACGGTGCAGTGTTGCCGTTAAATTTCGAAATTGATGATATCCTTTAAAGGATTGGCTCCATAATGTGTGGATATCTTTTTATACTTCCAGTGGGAAATCATGGTACATCCCAATTACTCGACTGCGATCGAATTAAAATGAACCAATCCGGGAAAAAAATAAAAAATAAATTCGAGGAACGCTTTTTAACCCCCAATTGTTTTCCTGTTGGTGTTGATCAATAACGAGCGATTTTAACTGTTAAGTAAATTATCTATCTCGTGACCAAGAAGAAAAATAACGGTCTTCATTGAACTGAGATGCTCGCTCAAGAAGGTGCCGGGTTTGAATCTCGGCTCGGGGGCCTTTCTGCGTGGTGTTTGCGTGTTCTCCCCGTGTCCGCGTGGGTTTTTGCCGGGCACTCCGGTTTTCTCACACGGTCCAGAGTCATGCTCCTGCATAGGTTACTTGGCCTGCGGACTGAATTGCCCCTGGTGCCCTGTGATGGACTGGCGTCCTATCCTGGGTATAGCCCTGCCTGGCGCACTGTGTCTGCCGGGATAGGCTCCGGCTCACCGCAACCCTGTACAGGGTTAAGCGGTTTCTGGCAATGGATGGATGGATGGAGACACTCGCTTTCCACGCAAACAGAGACCTCCATAATGGCGTGGCGATGACACCATTTACAGACAGTGCACATTAAAAATTGCTGCGAGGTTCAAAAAGCACATTCGCCGGATTCATAAATATTCAACGCTGCGGAGAAAATGGTTATGCATGTCAATTATCAGGCGAGACCCCAGTGCTACGCCGACACACTCATCCAAGGCCCCACTACCCACAGACAGTTTGGAAGCTTTCTGCCACGGTCATGGCTAATGCCACACTGTTTACATATCAAATATCGCAGTATTGCTATACAAGGAGCGTCATCTAAAAGTCCGCGACATCGACCCCGTTGAAGGCTCGTGCCAACGACAGGACTCGATCGAGGCTATGAGAAGGAAAACCAGAGACGTAAAGAACTCTGACACGCTTCTAAATCCAACTTAGCAACGGGTCACCTATCCTGCAACGTTTGTGGCACGAGATGCACACACACACAAAATCGGTTTACATGATTCACATATGAAGCGATGATACCAGATACGTCACACTCAAGAGAGAAAGAGCGATTACAATAACAGACGTAAAACATGAAGCCTTTCGTTAATAATAATAGCATTGTATAGAGCGCCTTTCACCCGAGGGTCACAAAGCGCTGCACAGGGCTGCGGAGAGAACTATATGTCAACAACAATAGAGAACGGAAAATCAGCAACCATTTTGTTTTGCCGATGTTCCATCCATCCATCCATTGTCAGAAACCACTCAATCCTGCACAGGGTTGCGGTGACCCTGAGCTTATCCCGGCAGATACAGGGCGCAAGGCAGGGCTATACCCCTGATGGAACGCCAGTCCTTCACAGGGCACCGGGGGCAATTTAGTCCACAGGCCAATTAACCGATGCAGCAGCATGTCTTTAGACCGTGGGAGGGAAACCGGAATTGCCCGGCGAAAACCCACGTGGACACGGACAGAACGTGCAAACTCCACACAGAAAGAGACCCGAGCCGGGATTCGAACTCGGGGCCTTCTTGCTGCGAGGCGGCAGCGCTACTCACCGCGCCACCGCTAGACTAAATACTAACGGGTGTAATCACGTAACGGCGAGCAACAATTGCTTCGGAAACTGAATCTTTCATCATCTCATTATTAAACGCTACCAAGGCCTCACTGCGGCACACAACGCGATTTACGCTCAGGACTGTAACTGTTTCAAATCCTGGCGAGACATCAACTCGGCCCATCGTCATTCTTCCAAGGTCATAAACAACATGAGTTTCCCTCTGTGAGGTCCACAGACGGTTTTACTATGGATGGACTTTCTACTGCCGTGGGAATATGGAGTTTTGTTCGATGGAAAAACGTTGTCGATGGAAATGTGATTTTGTGTCGTAGGACTCCCGCATCCAGAGCTTATAATAATAATACAATTTATAACGTGCACAGATTCCACGCCCGGCCAGAGGAAGACACAGATACTGAGTTTATGTACTGATGTTGGTTTTCACGGCTCGATTCATGACCGTTGCTCTTCAGAGCCGGTCTTTCGGGATAGCAGTGTCGAGCGATCTCCCTCTCTACCTCACACGCGGCCATACACAGTGCAACGTTCACTCTCCTACGGCACCGGTGTAAAGGCTGATGGGAAATGACAAGCCCGCATGAAGACTTCACATTGGTAATGTCTATAGGTGTGCTCAGAAACGCATCGGTCGAAATGAGAAACTCGAGCAAAGCGGTTAATTCCCAGCGTGCGCGACTCCACAGTCTCTCTCTGGGGAGCGATGCCGTGATCAATCAAGCCCACACGCGGAGTGAATGATGCCGATTGATTAGGAGTCACTCTGCAATGTCTCCACCTGCTCCTTAGGCACCGCTCCTCCCCCTCTTCTGTATTCAAATCCGCGGATAAAAATAAAATAAAGATTAAAATAAAAATCCATCCATCCAGTCAGAAACCGCTTGAGCCAGGACAAGGTTGCGGCGAGTCGGAGCCTATCCCGGCAGGCACAGTGCGCAAGGCAAGGCTAGACCCAGGATAGGACGCCAGTCCATCACACGGCAATGGGGGCAAATTAGTCAGCAGCCCGATTAACCTATGCAGCAGCATGTCTTTTGACGGTGGGAGGAAACCGGAGTCCCCGGCTTAAAACCCACACGGACACACGGAGAACATGCAAACTCCACACAGAAACGCCCCCCGCCGAGCCAGGATTCGAACCCGGGTCCTTCTTGTTGTGAGGCGGCAGCGCTACTCACTGCGCCACCGTGCCGCCCCCACAATAAGAGTAAAATAAAAATCTGCAATACAAATGTAAATATACCTTTTTTACCCCCATCCCGTGCTAAAAATATATGACCGTGACCATCTGGTGGTCCCTCCCCGGTCGTTCCCCACTCTCACAAGGGGGCATTCCCCGCAGTTTTAAGTCAAATCCTCTAATTCACAAAAAAGCCATGTGTGACCACGTGGATGCCGAGTGAATGTCACATGAACAGTGCCGGTGTCAGAATACGTAGCAAGGGCAGGGCCGCTGAGATGGTGGGTTTATACTCCGGGGAAATCCATCCGTCCATCCTTCGGCAGAAACCGCTTAATCCTGTACAGGGTCATGGTGAGCCAGAGCCTATCCCAGCGGACACAAGGCGCGACACCCAAGAGCTGTTCTACTCTCCTTCGCGACGTTTCGCCTCCCACGTCGGAAGCGCCGTCATTGGGAGGCGAAACGTCGCGAAGGTGAGAGGAGGAACGCTCGACACGGCTATCCCGCAAGACCACCTCTTCAAAGCAATTCTCAAACATCGAGCCGCTACAAACCTACATAAACACAAACATGTTCTCCACTTACAGCGTGAACGTGTGTTCCCGATTTTAACTACCGCGGGCCCTTTTTAACAAGCAAGAACACAATTCTGAATTCGCAAAGGTGTTTTTCTCCCGAGTCTCGGCAGCTAGAAACACGAGCAGTGTATTTACGATGACTTGCTTCAGCAATTTACTCGATGTAACCAAGCCAGGTCAAAAGACAAACAGCCTCCGCTGCTCGAATGAGTGATTGAGCGGCACCCCTGTCTATTTATGGACAGGACCAAGTCAGGAGCAATTACACAGTCCCATGATGGAATCCGCGACGTAACTGGCGTCAGATAAAACATATACTGTACAGTACTAAGTTCCTCTGTCTCCCCCTCCTCGCACCACTGGGTGGAAACAGTGATTTCTATTGAAGACGTGTCACCCCAGATCTATGTTACCTGGAGTCTAGCACTTCTGCTAGGGTCTCCCTTGATGAACGGGTCAGGCAGGAGGTCCCTGATAAATAGCAATCCAAAGACCCTCAGAGCTGTTCTTTCGGGATTGCCGTGTCGAGTGCTCTCCCTCTCTCGCTCGCGACGTTTCGCCTCCCATGCTTCCGTCATGCGATGCATCTGAAGAACAACCGTCACGAATCGAGCCGTGGAAACCTAAACCAGTACAAATCCAAAGACCCTCCGACTGAAGGAGTTTGACGTCAGGAAGGGCATCCATCCGGTCGTACAATTCAGCTCGAACACCCCCGCCATTTTGGCGGCAACCGGCCAACCTAGGTCAACCCGGACAGTGACCATTTAAAAACCCAACAGCAGTAACATTCAAATGAAGATTTGTATTTTCAGCGCGTGACACGCGGAGGTTTTGAAACGAAATACAAGAAGCGCCCAACCTCGCGGGTTTCTCCGGCGCTCGCCGAGATTTCCCCAAAGAGTTGGGTTCGCATTCGACGCTTCGCACGATCACAGCCACCTTCATGCTACAGCCGTAGACTCGGGCACGAATCTCACTGCCACGCATCTCACGTGTATGTGATCAATACACTTGACCGACCGACTGACTGACGCACGGCTTTGTCACTGGGGTTGTGTGTGTGGGGGGGGTATGTGCTGGGCGACAGACGGCGCGGGGTAAAATCCATCGCGGGTAAAATCCATCGCTGCACTGTACCTAATATCCGCACGTCTGATTCGATGTGGGTTTTGACGGCTCGACGAACAAGAACCGCCCTCGGGAGCCGCTGTTTCGGGATAGCCGTGTCACCTCGCTCTCCTTCGCGACGTTTCGCCACCCGCGTCGGAAGCATCGTCAGGCTTCCGATTGGCTCACTGGGTATTTTCTGCTGGAATCATAAACACATATCTATCCAGTGTTAGAGATATGAGCCAGTGTTGTATGCGATGGACTGGCGTCCCATCTTCGGTATACCCCTGCCTTGCGCCCTGTGTCTGCCGGGATAAGCTCCGGCTCACCGCGACCCTGTTCAGGATTAAGCGGTTTCTGAAAATGGATGGATGGATCTATCAAACAGTGTTTATTATTATTTTTTATACGGTGCAGGAACGATGGGCTGAGTCGACTCCCGTTTGAGTTTTGATTATTTTGATTTGACCTGCCAGAAGCAAATATATGGGAAGAGGAAATGAAACCCTGCACGAATGATTCATGACTTCACGTGCATCCTCAAAATAATCTGATGCAATCCCATCCAAAACAATTGTTGACTTTGGCTTTAAAGTCCCATTCGTAGGCAGCATCGAAAGGACAGACGTTACAGTATAGGGCACTGGTTCAATATTTAACAAAAATAAATGAACATTATTTTGTAAAGCGCTGTTCACCCAAAGGTCACAAAGCGCGATACAAAATTAGGATTAAAAAAACCCCGGTGTTATTTCATAAGCAGAAGTATGTTTTGCTTCACACTAAATTGCAGAATATGGTGGCACGGTGGCGCGGTGATTAGCGCTGCTGCCTCACAGCAAGAAGGCCCCGCGTTTATATCCCGGCTCGGGTGCCTTTCTACATGGAGTTTGCATATTCTCTCCGTGGCCACGTGGGTTTTCGCCGCATAGGTAAATTGGCCTGCAGACTAAATTCCCCGCGGTGCCCTGTGATGGACTGGCGTCCGATCGTGGGTATACCCCTGCCTTGCACCCTGTGTCTGCCAGGATAGGCTCCGGCTCACTGCAACCCTGTACAGGATTAAGCGGTTTCTGACAATGAATGAATGAATGATGGACAAATTGCAGAACATCGTGAAGCAAGTCTTTTGATTGCAAAATCATTCGACCAGGTAAAATAAACACCAGAGACCGACCACCAGGCATCCCATTAAGACAGCAGGGCTCCTGGTAAAAAAATAACAAGGTCCTGCATGTAGATTGATGTAGAAACCCGGTTTTAAATGCCCAGTCAAGAACACAGTGCATTTTGCTTCACCGGGTGCCCAGACACTGCTTGCCGTCACGTTCAAAAACGAAAAAATTAACACCCGTTGCTAAAATAATATTTTCCCGAACAATTGTTAAGCCCTCAATAAAGTAATAAGACAAAACCACAACCTTTTAATTCGGAATTAATTTGCTGTAGCATTTTTACAAAAGCTATTTTCGCATGTAATTCATAATCTGTCAGAACGTTGGCTGAAGATAATTGAAGTTTCTACAGAGACTTCGAATCGAGTAAGGATCGAGGCTCGTTTCAGATTAGAATATATTGTATGCGGCCACTCCGGTTTCCTCCCACAGTCCAAAGACATGGCCTGCTGACCAAAATTGCCTCCAGTGCCCTTTCATGGATGGACTGGTGTTTCATCCTGGATATAGCCCTGCCTTGCGCCCTGCGTCTGCTGGGATAGGCT
>JAZEWU010000041.1:445292-455365 GCA_036362915.1 Geotria australis
CATTACGGCGGCGCATTTGCCGATTCATTAAAATGTGAACAATTAACACCGGGGTCAAATTGCTTGCTTTGCTTCATTGACCAAATGACTAACATTACGTGTGCAAAGCTATAGCAGCTATCCGAGATGTTTGAAATCAGGACGATGGTACATTCATTCATCCATTGTCAGAAACCGATTAATCCTGTACAGGGGTCGCAGTGAGCCGGAGCCTATCCCAGTCGACACAGGGCGCAAGTCAGGGCTGGCATGCCAGTCCATCACAGGGCACCGGAGGCAATTTTGGTCAGCAGGCCATTGAACCTACGCAGCAGCATGTCTTTGGACTGCGGGACGAAACCGGAGTACCCGGCAAAAACCCACGCGGACACGGGGAGAACATGCAAACTCCACACAGAAAATGGCCACCGAGCCAGGATTCGAACTCGGGATCTTTTCGCTGTGAGGCGGCAGCGCTACTCACCGCGCCACCGTGCCGCCCCCGGGACCACCGTAGCGCAAACGTGAAACATCACAAACAGGGGGAAAAAATAAATAAACTATCAAACAAGGGTCACAAAACATCTGGACCACCCTGCGCACGATTCGGACATCATTACAGCTCCGCGCAACGTGCGCGGCACGCGAGCCGATGCGCGGCACGTTCGGCCGCGGAACAACTTTGGACGGTTCGCGCCCACTGGCCACACAATCTATACGTTTATTTATACACGCGTATCGCCGGTTGTTGGGTTCTTGTTGGGAATTGCCCGCAGCCTACTTCGTGTGCGTTTGTAAGGACGACGCGCCGATGCTGCGGACAGGCCGGGCTTGTTGTCTTGTTTGTTTCACCGTCGCCGTTCGTGCGACACAAACCCTGCCCTCAGAGCAAATGACCGTCAACGTTCGAGAAGCGATCTGTCCCCAGGCCTCTCGCCTCCGAATCAACGGGTGCATCGCGCCCGGAGAAAATGCGCGCGTTACAAAAGTAGATTATTATTATTCTTATGGAGGAGGTGAGCGTCGTCAGGACTAACGAGGGTCTCCTCCGTCGCACCGTGGCGTTTGACGCTTGTTATCAATATATTAGGATGTTATCGGTCAGTTAACTAATTCGTTAGGGTTAGCCTTGCCTTGCGCCCTGTGTCTGCCGGGATAGGCTCCGGCTCACCACGACCCTGTACAGCAGGGGTGTCCAAACTACGGCCCGCGGGCCAACTGCGGCCCGCCATCCATTATTAATGTATATTTTTCTGTATGTGGCCCTCAGGAAAAAAGTTTGGACACCCCTGCTGTACAGAGGATCAAGCGGTCTCTGAGAATGAACGAATGAAGGTCACGTGCACGGCCGCGCAATGTTAACTAGCTGCTGCACGTTTGTGTGTGTCGAGCTGTAATCAGTAAACGCATTTGCGGCACATTTTATTTCTTTGCAAGGTGGGCCTGACAGAGAAGCTCATTATTTAATTAGGTTAAAACTAATTGGCGGTAATTATGCTAATAGTTAACAATGCAGAGAGCGGCGGATAATTATGCGGGGCGGTGGAAAAAAATGCTGTTCTGATAATGATCAGACAATTTCCATTTATTTATTGAATAACGTACACATTTACTACAGGGTTATGAGTTATAAGGAAAGCTGAAATATGTATATGGCCCTATTAATAAATATATTTCAAACATGAATAATCCAAAACGCTGGAGTTCCATATACAGGACTGTAATATACGACGGAGGAATGTAATAGTCTGTATGCAAGTAATCTGTACCCAACATTAGCACCTGCAATTTGTATGCTAATATAATCTCCGAACACATTACCACAATACATTGCTTCATGTTTTCAATCATTAACAATATTCCAAATGTGAAACTTAGGTCACAGCATGAATTGAAGTAATGAGTATTTAGGAACTTTCTCTAAAACAGCAGACACTCGCATCACATCAAGGCCCTGAATGAGATGACACCAGACTTTCTCTTCCTCAGATGTCCGTGATTATCTTTGATAACTATCTTGTGATTGTGGTGCCGCCTCACAGCAAGATGGACCCTGGTTCGAATCCCGGCTCGGGTGCCTTTCTGTGTGGAGTTTGTATGTACTCCCCGTGACCCACGTGGGTTTTTCGCCGGGCACTCCGGTTTCCTCCCATAGTCCAAAGACATGCTGCTGCATAGGTTAATAGTCCTCTATGGGACACTTTAACATTGGCGTCTATGGGCGTACTTTAACATTGCTGTGTCTGGGAGAATTTAACATCGATACAGTCTACATATACTGTAGTTACTCGTGCGGTTTGCAATTAAGGTGTAACGTGCGATTGTAAATCTCCCTGCTTTTATCCTTCACTCTTTCTCACAGAAGCCTGGCATCATCAAGACGATTTCCTCTCATTGAATCAGGCTTCACCGCGAGACTTTACATTCCATCAGAAGGCTCGTTCAAATGGCCGTGGTGGCGGCCTTGCAGTTCTCCACCATACTTCTGCTGATATCCGACTGATTCCATCGCCAACCTTCAATTGATTCGAGCATATGTCTCTGGATTGGAGGTCGACTCAACCTGTGAAGTTGGTGCCGCTCTACCGTCCACCTGGAGCCTCCACTTATTTTGTCAATGAACTGTCTGAGCTACTTCCTAAGATGTGCTCCTGTTCTGAAAGGATCCTGATCCTTGGTGATTTCAACATCCATGTTGTTTCTCTAAAAAAACATCTTGCAAGGGATCCCATGGCCTCTCTGACCTCACTGGGCTTCACTCAACACGTGACATCTCCCACTCACAGATCCTCCAATACTCGCTTGCTGCATGTTCCCAGGTCGCACCTCCATTCGATGGGAGACAGAGCCTTCTCGGGCGTTGCTCCAAGACTCTGGAATGCTCTTCCATTGGAAATTCGTTCAGCGGAGTCCTTGGACATCTTCAAATCTCGTCTCAAGACTTACTTGTTTCGTAAAGCCTTCAAGCCGTCGTGCTAGGACCACTTATGCGGCTCAATGCTGTCTGATTACCGTTCTCTGTCGTTGTTGGTTTGTCGTTCTCTCCGCGGCCCTGTGCAGCGCTTTGTGACCCTCGGGTGAAAGGCGCTATATAAATTTATATTATTATTATCTGTCTTGATGTTGTTGACATGCCGTTCTTTCCATAGCCTTGTGCAGCGCTTTGTGACCCTCGGGTAAAAGGTGCTCTATAAATGCTACTATTATTATTATTAAATTCCCTCCCTATGCCCCGAGATGTAACTTTCTACCACTCGTGTGTCGCTCCTATCTGCGCTTGGGTGCGGATAATAGAATGAATGACGTACTTTATACAGTTCGATTCTAGGTCAGTCCAGGTGCGCTCCAACCCATGAATAATAATGTCGTCAATCTGGTACATCTGTAAGCATTTGCTGCTCTGCGCTTCGGTGCACATAAGACGATGAATGACGTGCTTCTGGGAGGCCCCTCCCGGTATAATTCAGAATCAGGTCAAACGCACGGATGAGTGTGGATAACAGAGGGAAAAGACCACCCTATATATATAAAATAAAGACTTAGAATTTGGACGACAGCTCCATACATCTCCAGAACCTTTGTTCGAGGTGCACCATGAGGCTGATTGTAAATGATGTGGGTTTGCTCTCCAACACGCCAGTGTGCTGAATTCATCCATCCATCTATTATCAGATATCGCTTAAACCTATACAGGGTCGCGATGAGCCGGAGCCTATCCCAGCAAATACAGGGCGCAAGGCAGGGCTATACCCAGGATGGAACGCTAGTACATCACAGGTCACCGGGGGGGGGAATTTAGTCCGCAGGCCAATTAACGTATGCAGCAGCATGTCTTTGGATTGTGGGAGGAAATGGGAGTGACCGGCGAAAACCCACGCAGACAAGGGGAGAACATGCAAACTCCACACAGAAAGGGACCCGAGCAGGGATTCGAACGCGGGGCCTTCTTGCTGTGAGGCGGCAGCGCTACTCACCGCGCCACCGTGCCGCCCATGTTTGAATTATGTACTCAGGTGATATTTATGGCGCAACTGTAAAGGTTTGATTAGTTGAATGCGCAGTTCAGCGCTTGATATTTTTTTTCATGGTGGTGCAGTCTTAAATGGTAATATTGCATTAAAGTACAGTGCGACGATTATTAAACAAATACCTAGCATTCAAAGGCCAACGTGTTTGCCCTGAGAGTCTGAATGCCACATTTACAAGATCGTGTTGTTGTTGTTGTTTTCAGAATAACCGACAGGTCTGACAAAGTCCACTCACACTGGTCGGGAATTCAGGGTCTCAACATTGCTGGCCTCGTTATAACGTAGACACAACACACTGGCTGATGCAACACACCACTATTGCATGTCCATTTCAAAAAAATATATAATCTATTGGGATCTGTAAGGAAGCCACTTACAATTATCATTTCAGTGTCATGCCGGAGCGGATCTAGGGCTTCGTGCACTCATGCCATTTCTAGACCCATTCACATGGCAAAGCTTCGCACAACACAAATGTTATTCGATGGCATATTGCACTTCAAGGATACCTCTCCAGGCTCAATGATTTTACGCTCGCACACTGTACGGCATTTACTCGCGCTTCTTCCGCCATCCGACGTCAGCAGAGGTCGCTTCAGGATTTTGATTCTTTTACACCCTTAAATTTTCTGTTCGAGCATCACGAACGTATTTCGATTACATTCTCAAGGTCGCGAAAGCGCTGCTTGGGAAAGGCAGATAACAGAGAATCACTGGGGGGCACATAAAAAGGAAACGGGATGGGCCATCGTGTAACTTCACTTCAAATGTGTAATCGTATATACGTTACAATCCAAACTTTTCTACGAGTAGAAAGGCCGTGTTTTGGTAGCCATATTTGTTTGCGGCCATCTTGGGAGTTTGCCATGCGTCCACGATATTTTATGATACGTTCATACAAAATTCAAATAGCAAGAGTGATCATAAGTGAAACGGACAAAGTTAAAACAAAGGCATTCGCTTCACACTGAGCAAGAAGCATAACATATTTATGACGCTACTGACGAATAGCAGACCTCGAGGTGAAAAATAATTTTCGACACGAATATTTTTTATTTTTTGCTACCGTCCATTTTTCACTCTTGTAAAAAAAAAAAACTTACAGTAATTCAGTCATATTTCTCGTTGGCTCAAACTCTGCCAAGTGTAATCGAGTCATGGCAAGGATTTCTAGAGTTTACAGCCTCGTTTTGTGATGCAATTCCACAAACAAATGACATTTGCCCGTAGAATCCTTTCCATCATTTTTCAGAAAGAAATGTTAATGACTCTGCTGATATTGGGCGGTGATATTGATATTGCATTCATATCGATCTTGTAATAAATACAAATTGATTTCCAGTCATAACAGGAATCCCGAACTTAATTACATCTCCGGAAATGTGTACGTATTTAAAGGACCAGATGCAATTAAGCCTTTAAATAAGAAAATCAATAACGGTGCATATCTCATCTCATTTCATTGTCAGAAACCGCGTAATCCTGTACAGGGTCACAGCTGGAACCTATCCCAGCAGACACAGGGCACATGGCAGGGATATACCCATGATGGGACGCCAGTCCATTACAAAGCACCTGAGGCAATTCAGTCCCCAGGCCAATTAACCTATGCAGCAGCATGTCTTTCGACTGCGTGAGGAAACCGGAGTGCCCTGCGAAAACCCACGCAGACACTGGAAGAACGTGCAAAGTCGACACAGAAAGTCATCCGAGCCGGGATTCCAACCCGGGGCCTTCTTGCTGTGAGGCGGCAGCACCACTCACCGCCTCTTTCCCCCAATATGCGAATCCACCCAGACAATCCTAACTCCCCGCCATTCTCTTCCGCCTCCGTCTCCCTCCGCCCGCCGCTCCCTCGCACTAAGCTTCCTCTCTATTTTTTTTTCCCTTCAGATCACGGCGAGTGGAATACAGCGGATTATGTTTATTAAGCCCAGCGGACCCTGCCCTTTTGTGGGAGCGATTCGGCTGCCCCGCGTAAACAAAACGTTGGGAAAAAAGCATAAAAAAAAAAATCTGACTAATAAAATGTATCAAAATGAAAATCCCCATCCTCGGTATATCCCTGCCTTGCGCCCTGTGTCTGCGGGGATAGGCTCCGGTTCACCACGACCCTGTACAGGATTAAGCGGTTTCTGAAAATAGATGGATGGAAAATGAAAATCTACGCGTCGTCGTTACAGTGTCCCGCAATCCGGCCGGGAACATTGTTCCTCTCATTTGGTATCTAGGGCTTAAACACAAGATCTCTGCAGTGCTGGCTGGCTCAGTGCTCCGAGGCGGACATCTGTCCCCCCCAACCGCGCACCTCCCCCAACACAGTCGCCTCAACCGTCCGCAAACCGTAAGCCCATTAGCGTCAGCAACGCCGCTGCGTTTGTCCACTCGGCACAATTTAGGCAGGACCCTCGTAATGGTACGATTTGCCGGCATCAGCAACCGAGGGTGCGCTTCTAAAAAGCGCTCTTCACATTTTCCGGGCCTCTTTTTTTCACGTTCGCATCGACGGTGCGGCACGCCACAGGGGGGCCCGACGGCTCACAAGCCGGTTGCCCCGCGCGAAACACCGACGGTTTACAGTCTTTCGGCAGAAAGGCACCGTTAAGCGTCGCGCACGGAGGCAGTCGCAAGGGTTAACGGCGCGTCCCGCTTTATTCTGCGGAGGTCAAAAATAACGCAGCCGCTCGCGTAGCGCGAGAATTTGGTCCCGGGGAAAGCTATGACGGTACCGTACTGTGCGCTTTTACGGGCGAGGGAAAAGGCCTTGCCGTTAATATAAATGGACGACAGGGACGCTGGTAAATTTCAAACGCTGAATCTTTAATCGGAATTACCGGTGCCTCCCGTGGCCGAATTAACTGGCGAAATTGTTGTCTCGAATCTGCAATTAAGCCGGCGGTTGCATAGGCGACGCACAGTCAACGCCAACAGCTCGAATGTGCATCGCAACGCTACGCTGGGTAGGTGCAGAAGCGTGCAGCGTGTTAGTAACAAAGGCATCGCAAGTTGTCCACCTGGATTTTACATACAAATTTTAAACAACAAACGCGAATAATTTTACACGCGCTTTTCAACATCGGCGTGAACGTCGTGACGTGTTAGGAGACAGCCGTGAGAGATAAGTGCTTTCTATCACTTTAAGTATTTGCTACGTAAAGCCGTGCTTAACATGAAACTGCATCGGCGTACTGTGCTACATTCGATGCACACGCTGTGGGAATGTATGAACACGGGACGGTGATGAATTTAAATTTCCCGAAAGAAGTACTCTCATCTAAGGTCACGACATCGCAGGAAATACGTTTCAAATTCTAAACGTAGAAATAGTTTCAAGAGCGCCGGCTACGAACAACATTACAGTATTATCAGACGACTGTACGCGCCGGCAGGCCGTAAATCCCAGTGATGGATTGCTTTGAGCTGTAAGCGTATGCGCCAGACGGCAAACACATATCAGCGTACCCACCGTCAGTCTTGAATAGGTACGAACGAAAGTGCCCCGAATACATCGAAATCTTCACAACGGCTACAATCGACCGTCGTCCGATTTGACATCTCATCAGTTTGCGGGGGGGTCACAGGTCAAGTCCTTCATCTTTGGGAGTGCATTCACCGATTCTTACGCGAGCAATGTATCACGAGCGTTAGCATAAACTTAGGCCAGCCGCTTTGCGACCGGTGCGTCGCGGCATTTTCTGATGATAATAATAGCATTTTATATAGCGCCTTTCACCCGAGGGTCACAAAGCGCTGTACAAGGGCCGCGAAGAGAACGGCATGTCAACAACGGAAGAAAAAAAAAAACAACCAATAAAAACGAAAGCAACAAAAATATATAATTAAGTCTGCTTCGAATATACCGAAAGGTCGTGAAACTGGCAATCTTAAGAGCGGCAAAAATCTGCCAGCGTCCCCTAAGATGGCCGTCACAACCTTAAAGACAAACACGGAGGGAGACAGGGAGTGAGGGTGAGCGACAGGGGGAGACACAGGGACACAGAGACAGGAAGACAGAGAGACAGACGCGAGGGGGATATGTAAGAATCTCAGCGTTTGCAAGCTCGGACACACTCTCCGCGCCGTACGGTGCTCGATTCATCCTACATCAGTAATATCCTGCTGAATGCCACTAAAGTCCAGTTGTAATTTGATTTAATTTCCATGACGAGGCTTAACCGTATTGAGCAATGAAGTACATTTCAACCAACATTATGTATATCCTGCAGAACAATAGTGTGCTTAGTATTAAGCCTTGAGGAACACCATTAAAGATGAAGGGAAGGCTGATGAATTTTCGACTGCAGTTTGTACATTCTATCATTCCCCTCTACATAATTTGCAAGCCAGCCCACTGTCCCAACGGATAATGCCATAAGCTGATAATCTGGAGGCAAAATATTATCAACTCAATGTGTTCTTTTGGAACATTAAGCAGAAGCATAAAGACCATAAAATCTCGACTATAATATGCACTTTCTTTCATCGGAAAGCCATCTTAAAATTGGGGTGCGTATTATGAGTAGTGGTAAAGAACAGACACTTTCTGTTTACGCGATAGATCCTCACTAATTGGCTGCGTCGGGTGGAGGTGGGTTTACGACATCTACTTTGTCACACAAACCAACCGAAAAGTACGTTGCTCCGGTACAAATTGTGACAAAAAACATCGCAGCATTTTACGCATTTTCTCACAGATGAGTCGGTCGACGAACAGGAGTTCAAACCGACGGATAATACGACGAAAACCCATATCACGCACACATCCGTCTTATCCGCAACGGGGGTTTGCCCCAACCCTGCCCCGTTACGGGATAATGAGGTTCCACCGCGCAAACCGCGAGCTGGGGAAAATCCTGGCCTCCTGCCGTTGTGCTAATCAAAAGGAAGCGGGAAAGAACACACACTCAATTTACAGTGATGTAATGACAACGCCGGCGGTTACTGGTAGGCCAATTGGTCACTCTATTAAAACCTCACGATATTTTGAAACCAAGCTCAACATGTGTGCGATACTTACTCGGGCGGTGGGGGGGGGGGATTCGGTCACAACAGCAAAACTGGGGAACTTTCTAACCACAAGGCATCGCTGACTTTTTAAAGTATTCTTTTATACTGATGTGGGTTTTCACGGTTCGATTCACGACAGTTGCTCTTCAGAGCTGTTCTTTCAGGCAAGCCGTGTCATTGAGCGATCTCCCGGTCTCCCTCGCGACGTTACACCTCCCACGTTGACGCCTGATGATGCTTCCAACGTGGGAGGCGAAACGTCGAGAAGGAGATCGTTTTCTTTGATGTTCAGGAGTAAAGTTTCCCTCTTTTGGGAGCCATATTTGACCACTCGGTTTCAGTGACGTTTTTTGCGGTGTGTATGTAGCGCACGCTGTGTTCCATGCCGCTAGGCCCATAACAAAAATACGGTGATATGTACTGATATAGGTTTTTCGCGGCTCGACGCATGATAGTTGCGTTTCGAAGCTGTTCTGTCGAGATAGCAGTGTCTCTCTACTCCACGACGTTTCACATCATCAAGATGTCACCAAGGGAAGAGAGGGGGTGCGCTCGACACGGCTGTCCCTAAAGAACAGCTTTGAAAAGCAACCATCGTGCATGGAGCCGAGAAAGCCGACGTCAATATTTGCATAATTTTAATAATTTTTTGATCGGAGATTGTACTATATACCAAGGGGGCTGACGCAATGTTACTTTAATTATTATTTTCTGATGGCTAGTGAGCACATAATCGTTACACCTCTGCAATACAGATACAGTATGGTAATTAAGTTGATCTATGTCCTCCGAATAAACAACAACGAAGTGCATCTTTTATGAAAGTACACCTGCCAAATAAAATTCTAAATGTTCTCTAGGCTATCCCACGGGGGATGCAATTCATATTACAGACGGAAGTGCGTGTTGGCTCCCATTTACAAACAGGCTGTGCTGTAGGCATATGTGGAATTTCCCACAAACTTGGAACTAATTTGACCAGTTAATTATCCGAGCAAGTGAGGTTATTACGCTCCAAAGGCCACTAAAGCCTGTAATTTGCCAGGCTTTAATGTTTCA
>JAZEWU010000041.1:457992-468594 GCA_036362915.1 Geotria australis
CGGCGCCACAACCACCACCACCACCACCTAGCTCTCGTTTCTCTCTCTCTACACACACGCGCGCTCTCCGTGTCTCAAAAACCGCCACCATTCATTCGACCGTTGCCCGTCTGTCGAGCTGTCGAGCTCCAAGAAACAAATAATAACAATCGACTTGCAATGGATCTGTGGATTCTTCGGCCCAGCCGTTCCGTTTCACAGAGCCCGCGCGGCCACGTTGCGATATCACGCGTTGTCTTATTGTTGTGGCCGGTATGCTCCGACATGAGACCTCTCCGTGTGTGTGTGCGCTCATATGCGGCTAGAGCAACATCCATTGTTGGTTGTATTGCACTTGCACGCGTCTACTACCGCATAGATGTACCGTCAATTCGCGTGTTTGTTGTGTTGATGCGGGAATCCCGTAAAGAGCTTTCAAGCTCACCGCGTGTTGTTTTTTTCTGCTGTAACAATAAACATCTATCCATCCATCCATCCCCCACCCCTTACATTTTGCACACCCGTCGCACCGGTTAATTTGGTGAAGTATGGTCAATATCGCTCCCCCCCTCCCCCCACTCGACACCCAACTTTCACCCTCCCACTATCATCAACGACGAGCAATCTTGGCGTTGAGATACGAGGTTCCTGTCTGTGAGATTCGGGGTCCCTTATCCGTGGTATTCGAGGTCGCTGGCTGTGTGATTTCCCAAAACGAGGAACGGATTGACAAAACGTTTTCAGTACACATGGCACGTGTTCCAGCAGAGAGGAATACGACAATAGCTTTCCCTTTCATTCACCTCTTTCATTCCCTCCCTGCGCGAGATCATCACCGCCCCCAGCATCCATTCCCAACAGAGGGTCCACAAGCCAGGTTCGACACCCGTGAAAGGAGGTGGATTCGTAGATCCGCGAAATCTTATTCTTTGCTCCCCTCTTCCAAGAAAACAAAAACCCCTCCACCATCCCCCGCACTCGCACACCAAGCCACCACACAGCGGCTACAAAGACAAAGATCCCCCCGTACAGCCTTGACAGACTGTAGGTTCAAGTGCCGTTAGCGAGTAGCACCGATATATATAGAGAGAGAGAGAGAACAGCGAGGCACACGAGCCAGCACCAGCGCCGCCTTTGTCTCCCCCGGCGGCGATGTTTTACACACCGCACCAGGTACTCATCGGAGGCCGAGTCGACCTACATATGCGCACGTAGAGCACACGGAGTGTCGCGTGTTCCAGCCTCACGGTCTTCCCCACGCGGGCGGGCTGGCGAACGAGCGAGCGATCTTACGCCGAACGAATGGCAATCGCCAGCACACAGCCGAATTTCTGCTGGATGGTACACCTTACTACAGAACAACCGCAAGCGCAGCTCCGAAATAATGCCGTCCTCGATGCTGATAAGGATGACGATGATAAGGATGATGATAACGATGCTGTGTGTGTAAGGTTACTCACGCGGCGTCGCTGAGCCGTGGCCGCGTTGCCCCGGCAGAAACCGCCTTCACTCGGCTTAGCCTCTCGTCGCTGTGAAAAGGGAGAAAAAGGCAGCGAATAAAGGATTGGTGGGGTGCGGAGGGGAGGGCGGTCGGACGACGGGAGACAGGGAGTGACGACAGGGGAGGGATGGAGGCGGAGGATGCTGCTCGGCGAACGCGGAGTGAAGTGCGAGCGCCTCCAAAGGGCATCCGGCGCAACTAGCTCTGCTGCAGTGGCGCGCACAGCGTGGGATGCTGCATCACCATCCATCCATTCATCCGTCCCGTTGTAGCGATGGAGGTTTGCCACGGCTAGATTCGTGACGGTTGCTCTTGGACTGGCGTCCCATCAGGGGTATAGCCCTGCCTTGCGCCCTGTGTCTGCCGGGATAGGCTACGTCTCACCGCAAGCCTGTACAGGATTGAGCGGTTTCTGACAACGCATGGATGTATGGGAAGCACCAGGGGTGGCGGCAGGGGTGATATAAACTCATTACGTGCATCGTACAATTAACACCACCGAGTCTTAGCTGCGCGTGTGTATCGTGAGCTTATGAATCGATCCATCGTTCACCCATATGCAGTATTATATAGGCTCATTATGATCCTGCTTTGGTTGGGGTAATTTATTTGCTTATATCTCCCGCGTCTAGTCAGCTCTAATGAGACATATGAATGCTTATGACTGTTCATTTATGTGTTTGTTGTGGGTGCACGCAATGAACGTAAAACATGCCGAGGCTAAATCTCGGAAGCCTTGTACACCCGCATTTCACGTGATGGACTGGCGTCCTATCCTGGGTCTAGCCCTGCCTTGCGCCCTGTGTCTGCCGGGATAGGCTCCGGCTCACCGCGACCCTGTACAGGATTAAACGGTTTGTGACAATGAATACATTAATTTTACTCGCGCTACCTCATTTAGGAATGCATTTATTAGGTTAATTTCAAACATATATATTATATGTAGTTACGGATGCTGGCTGGGGACCTGTTACTTTGATGTCGTGCACTAAAGTTATTTTTATCACGGTCCATTTTCAGCATTTGTTATTGCATTCGGAAGTCTGGGGTCAGCGCCAAGGAACGATATAAATTCACGGATGCAATAAACACACAAGTTTATCATTTATTTTCGCACAACCCCCCCTCCCCCCGGCCCACACTCCAATAATCCCGCCTAGTGCCCCATAAAAATGTAGAAAGCCTCAAGAAATATCAGAATACATATTGGAGGGAGTAAAACGTGAAGTCATTTAATATCTCACATTAGAGGCCCTCGCCGTCTGGCTACGTTAGCTATTTCAAGTAATAATAATAGCATTTTTATAGAGCGCCTTTCACCCGAGGGTCACACAGCGCTGCACAAAGGGCCGCGGAGAGAACGGCATGTAAACAACGACAGAAAAAAAACCAACGAATAAAAACCAAAGCAATAAAAATAAAATGATTAAGGCTGCTTCGAATACACCGTTTGGTGACCTTTGCAGTAAATTCTAAAGCATACCATCTCGCTGTAACATCTGCATCATTGACAATTTCAAGGGTAGGCTCTTTCTTGTTTATTTGAACGATATATTCTCAAGTGAATCCACACTGCTCTCTAAATACACCTATCTAAGTTTCAAACGGACACTAGATTACGAATGGCACTTAAGAGGTGCTCGTTCGCGATTGGCCGTTTAGAAGCGTTCCTGCTCTCTCTCTCTCTCCTTCGCGACGTTTCGCCTCCCACGTTGGAGGCATCATAATAATAATTTCATCCATCCATCCATTGACAGAAACTGCTTAATCATATACAGGGTTGTGGTGAGCCGGAGCATATCCCGGTCAGACAATGGGTGTAAGGCTGTGCTATACCCATGATGGGACGCCAGTCCTTCACAGGGCACCGGGGGCAATTTAGTCCGCAGGCCAATTAACCTAGGCAGCATATCTTTGGCCCGTGGGAGGAAACCGGGAGTGCCCGGCGAAAACCCACGCGGACACGGGGAGAACGTGCAAACTCCACACAGAAAGGCACCCGAGCCGGGATTCGAACTTGGGTCCTTCTTGCTGTGAGGCGGCAGCGCTACTCACCGCACCACCGGGCCACCGCGCCGCCCTACAAAACCTATCGTTAGCGTGAATTATTCCCCTCGGTCCACAGTTACATTTTTCAGGGAGGCTATTTGCTTAAGGCATGTATTCGGAGAGATAAAAAAAACCCCAGCTCATTCCTGCCAGACGATCAGAAATGTTACGGAATTTTCCATCAGACTAAGAGTGCCTATGTGTGTGTTTGGCATGTGTACGTGTCTCGGCAAGCCAACCAAACGATGACTGAGAGATAGTGAACATACATACATGCAATATGAGGTCCCCCAGACCCGTACATTTGGTTTCCTGGGGAGTTTAATGCCTTTGGCAATGAACGCATTGGCATGCACACTGCTCACTGATTGAGTGACATTAAGGGCATCAGTGTTAAGCACCGAGCGGGCTGGGATTTCTGATATGCTAGGATGTGGGCGGCACGGTGGCGCGGTGAGTCGCTAGCGCTGCCGCCTCATGGCAAGAAGGACCCGGGTTTGATTCGCGGCTCGGGTGCCGCCTTTTTCTGTGTGGAGTTTGCGTGTTCTCAACCCTGTTCTGCGTGGTTTTTCTCCGGGTTTTCCGGATGCCTACCACAACTGAAAAGAAAAACCACTCATTAATTAATTGGCCGCAGTGTGTGACAAAATGTTAGCGCCGGCAAAACCGCCTGGCCAATTAACCTATGCAGCAGTAGCAGCATGTCTTTGGATTGTGGGAGGAAAACGGAGTGCCCTGCGAAAAACTAATGATTGAGTTAATTCACGGAACGTGGTCAGATAACAATTAAAATGTAATGTGTATGTTATAGTATTAGCCACATTTCTTAAAGTTTTAAAAGGGCTGCCTCTTGAGATGTAGAAAGGTGAAAACGCTCTTTAAGTTCATTGCCGCAGCGTTTCCCATTTACAGCCTATAAACATTTTACACGGCGAGCCTCGCGTAGTATGCTTGTGACGAACATCTCAGTTAGACCCGAGCTACTAATGCGTTGATATTAGTATTGTCCAAAACTGCTTGCCTTTCGGCAACACTTGGCTAAACACCGAGACTAGGCTACAAAGAGAGCCGTCTCCGGTTCGGGCCAATCATTTTCAAGGACAATGCATAAATTATGACAGCATAATATTTTAATTTATTTTGCCACAAGCATGTATGGCTTCTTGCAAACTGGACCATTTGCACAAAGATGTCCATTTGTAGTTTTTCTTAGATCTCAGCACTTGTCTCATTGCCAGAAGAGGTAAAACCGTGTATCTTTCTCACGTTATCTCCTATTCGGCTCATACAGGTGTGTAGTGTTTTTTTTAGAAAGATATCCCTCAACGAAAACGACTAAAGGTCTACAGCTTCAGTAACTAACGTTAGCACGGGGATAAAATGGCTGCCGTATTGATATTGATCGGTCGAACAAACATGCAAAACAAATCCTACGTTACGTAAGCGGCTTCAGAGAAATGCCGCATCCTTGTGTTCACGTTCAATATTCGCGTAAGTTTGTGAGGTGACATTTACAGACTGCGTTAAACGATTCTGTGAGTGAGTTGATCAGTACGAAAACATCAGTGCATTGCATTTGGACAGTTCGGAATGCGGCACGTAGCATTTAATATTATAGTAATTAGAAAGTCGTAGCGAATGTAGCTCTCCGGGGTGTTTTCCAGTTGTTGCGGTGGGCCAGATCCTATCCCGGCAGATACAGGGCGCAAGGCAAGGCTATGTTCTCCCCGCGTCCGCGTGGGTTTCACTGCGGTTTTCTCCCACAGTCCAAAGACATGCTGCTGCATAGGTTAATTGGCCTGCTGACTAAATTGCCCCCGGTGCCCTGCGATGGACTGGCGTCATATCCTGAGTATAGCGCTTTGTGACCCTCGGATGAAAGGCGCTATATAAAACGCTATTATTATTATGTGCCCTGTGTCTGCCGGGATAGGCTCCGGCTCACCATAAACCTTATACAGGATTAAGCGGTTTCTGTCAATTGATGTATGGGTGTATATAATCGGACAAGGTAACAGACAAAACACGGGCTGGGTTTTCCCCCACAGCGTATTATATCTTACCAATACATATATATGCCAGACTGAGGTAAAAACAAATAAAAAGCGACTTAAAAAAAAACTTTAACAGAAGAACAAATCTGCTTTTGGACGAGGTTTTACTTTGCTTGGTGCTAAAAGTTTGCTCCGAGCGCAGTTGGAAACATTCATCACACGCGGCTGGGATTTCCACTGCATACCAAAACAATCCTGCATCAGGAGGAAACCGCAGAGAGGCGGAGGAGGCAGCC
Organism: Geotria australis; assembly: GCA_036362915.1. Taxonomy (NCBI): domain Eukaryota; kingdom Metazoa; phylum Chordata; class Hyperoartia; order Petromyzontiformes; family Geotriidae; genus Geotria; species Geotria australis. Next base: position 463,812 of record JAZEWU010000041.1, read on the forward strand.
AGGCGGTTTTGCCGGCGCCAACATATTGCCACACACTGCGTCCTATATATTATGACGTTATCGGCCAATTAATTGATGAGTGTTTTTATTAAGTTGTGGGAGGAAACCGGAGAACCCGGCTAAAACCCACGCGGACACGGGGGGAGAACACGCAAACAACTCCACACAGCAAGGTGGCACCCAAAATAAGTAAATGTTTATTGTTGGTTGATTTTAAATTTGTTTAGATATGGATCTTGTATTTATTTTAAATTATTGTCATCAATTCGCGTCTGTGTTTCGTCGCAGGAATCCCGTAAACGAACCTGCAAGCTCACCGAGTATTTTTCTGCTGTAATAATAAACACCTAACATCTATCAAAGCCAGGAGTCGAACCCGGGGCCTTCTTGTTGCGAGGCGGCAGCACTACTCACACCGCCACCGTGTCGCCCGTGGATTATTTTAACATTCCGCGGGGGGAGAACGTGGTGCAAACAACACCACGCAGCAATGCGGCACCCAAAGCCACGAATCGAACCAGGTCACTTCTTGCTGTGCGGCGGCTGAACTACTCAAAATGCGGCCGCATTTACATTCAGGCGCGCACGCAAGCGCACGGGACGCTCGCGTATTAACTGCGGCAGTACAATGACCACCTCCAATTTGCCAGTCTTCGCCGAGCGACAAAAGCCACAGCTGTTGTCATTTGCATTTCAACGGAGTGCTTGCATGGAGGAGTTGCTTTTCTTGGAAGTATGTGCGTTTGTGGCTGCAGTTGGGGGTGGGGTGGGCAGGGTTGCGGATCAAACCATCGGCCCCAGTGAGGGGGAACATTCTAACGATGAAAAGCTGATGTTAAGGTTTTTTCTCGTGGCCCGATTTATGAGAATTTGCTTTGCGTAGCTGCTCGGAAACAGTTATGGAAAGCTAGTGTCAATGAAAAACTGTCAATCCCGTCCCTGCTCAGAATGGAAACGTAAGTCCAACCATCCATCCATCCATTTTCAGAAACCGCTTAATCTTGCACAGGGCTGCGGTGAGCCGGAGTCTATCCCGGCAGACACAGGGCACAAGGCAGGAGTATACCCAGGATGGGACACCAGTCCATCGCAGGGCACCTGGGGCAATTTACTCAGTTGGCCAATTAACCTGGCTGCATGTATTTGGACGGTGGGAGGAAACCGGAGTGCCTGGCGAAAACCCACGCGGACACGGGGAGGAGCACATGCAAACTCCACACAGAAAGGCCCCCGAGCCAATATTCGAACCCGGGACTTTCTTGCTGTGAGGCGGCAGCGCTACTTGGAAACGTAAGTTATGGGGAAAAAAAATAGATATGGCAAGAACCTCGATGGTTTGGTTGCGAAACGTCGATGTTATAATAATAATAGCATTTATAGAGCGCTTTCACCCGAGGGTCACAAAGCGCTGCACAGGGCTGTGGAGAGAACTACATGTCAACAACGACAGAGAACGGAAAATCAGCAACAAATACATATTTTTTTGGTTATTTTTTTTATGATGTTTGACCTCTCTGCTTGCATCGCAACATCGATGTTTTGTTTTCCACGATTTGCTTTCAAAATTGCCCCCCGGTGCCCTGTGATGGACTGGCGTTCCATCCTGTGTATAGTCCTGCCTCGCACAGTGTGTCTGCCCGGATAGGTTCCGCTCACCGCAACCCTGTACAGGATTAAGCGGTTTCTCATAATGCAAAGATGGATGGATTTGCTTTCTATGTTACGCACAAAAGGTCGATTTAAAAAAAAACAAACACAGTTTCTTGATGAGAAAATACAGCACTAATATTTGTTGTGGACTCAATGCCTACCACTCCAAATGTTAATTTGTTTTCTGTTCCAGTGCCCGGGGAATTTATCATCGCTCTACCCCTCTCTATGTGCCAGGAATTACAACCTAGCAGCTTACTGGGCCCTTCTCGCTGAGATAAATAAAATCTAATACATATTTTCCAAGACGTCAGCGATTATGGCTTTCCTTCCACTGAGCTTTGTCCATGATATTTACTCAAGGACATGGCACTACATATTCCTAGACACATACTTTTTATTCATTCATTCAGTGTTAGAAACCGCTTAATCCTGTACAGGGTCGCGGTGAGCCGGACCCTATCCTGGCAGACACAGGGCGCAATGCAGGGCTATACCCCGGATGGGACGCTAGTCCATCACAGGCCACCGGGGGCAATTTAGTCCGCAGGCCAATTCACCTATGCAGCAGCGTGTGTTTGGACTGTGGGAAGACACCCACGCGGACACGGGGTGAACATGCAAACTCCACACAGCAAGGCACCGGAGCCGGGATTCGAACCCGGGTCCTTCTTGCTGTGAGGCGGCAGCGATACCCACTGCGCCACCGTGCCGCCCGCAGCAGTGATGCGAGCAAAGCAATTGCAGGTCCGCACCTGTACCTTTCCCCACCTATGATAACGGACCCGAGAGGATTTCTAATGGCATCACAATTAGCAAGACATCAATCATGACACCCTCGTGCCAGCGATATGCCGAGTGTGTAACTCAACGGCCGAGACAGATTTGCGACGTATTATTTTGATTTCCGAAGCGGAAAATGTACCGAGCTGGATTTCGTTACCTTAACCCGTTTTAAAGCTCAAAAACATAAATATATTTTTTTATTGCGGTGCTTGGAGCTGGTTTTATGGTGAACAGATACCTTTTATTGCAACATAAACCTCCGCACAGGTCTAAGGAAAGTCATCGCTCGCTCTGCTTCCCTTCACAACCTCACGCTTCTATACGTCGATTCATAGCAAAACGTCACGGTTTCAATAGTCCGCTGATTGCTGAGCAAAACATTGTCCTCGTATACTCCTCTAAATGCTGTATAGGATATAAACACGATGCGGCGCAAGTCGCGTGTACGACGCTTTCTCCATCCATCCGTTGTGAAAAGTGAGGAGCACAGAAATCCGGGACAACCTCAGAGTAGAGTCGCTGCTTCTTCGGACTGAGAGGAGCCAGTTGAGGTGGTTCGGGTATCTGGTAAGGATGCGCCTTGGAAGGCACGGCCCACTGGGCGGAGACCTAGAGGCCGACCCAGGACACGCTGGACGGATTATAACCTTCGGCTGGCCTGGGAACGCCTGGAAATCCCCCAGGAAGAGCTGGAATCTGTTGCTGAGGAAAGGGATGTCTGGTCCACTCTCCTTGGACTGCTGCCACCGCGACCCCCACCAGGACAAGCGGTTTGGAAAATGGATAGATGGATGGATGCTTAATCCTGTACAGGGTCGCAGTGAGCCGGAGCCTATCCCGGCAGACACAGGGCGCAAGGCAGGGCTATACCCAGCGTGGAACCTCAGTCCATCACAGGGCACCGGGGGCAATTTAGTCCGCCGGCCAATTAACCTACGCAGTAGCATGTCTTTAGACCGTGGGAGGAAACCAGAGTGCCCAGCGAAAACCCACGCAGAAATACAAAGTAGTTGAAACAACATCATTCAAACATCTCATCTGCACGGCTCTAACTTTAATACATTTTTCTTTTTATACCGCGGCTTTACCGCTGACAGTTTTGGTTTTTAAAGCGTTCGACTTCTTATTAGATTAAACGTCTTCCAATCATCTGCAATTCAGCTAGATAAATCCATGAAATAAGTGGCGCGCTCTATATTTATACACTAATGTTGATGTGAATTAATTAGCCACGCTACTGTCAGTCAAGTCAATGATGACTCATCCAATGTTCTGCAATATTACAGTCATGAGCTAACCCACACTGGAACAAAAGAATATTAATACAGTTTTGTAAATGCGCCGCGCAAATTTCACGCCTGGCCATGGGCGAGACATGGATGCGGAGGCGTAGCGAGGAAGCCGCAGAGAGAGGGGGGGTAGTCTGCCAGACAGTCAGCCGGCGCCAACCTGGCAGACGCTGCGTCCTATATTATGAAGTTATCGTACAATTAATGAACTAATGCTTTCTAGTTGTGAGCAGAAACTGGAGAACCCGGAGGAAATCTTCGCAGAACAGGGTGAAAACGCGCATAATCCACACTGAAAGGCACCCCGAGCCGGGATTCGAACCCGGGTGCTTCTTGCTGTGAGGCGGCAGCGATACCCACTGCGTCACCGTGCCGCCCAGTAATGAATATGTGGGAAGTAAAGCTGGAATAAGAGACAAAATCCTTGGTGTTGCGCAGACTAAATCTGTGCACAGGAAGGATTCGAACCGGTACCCTCAGGGCAAGCATCAATGACAATTTGTTTTCATGCTGAAGTGCCGATATCAAGCACCTATGAAGGTCGACACAGCACACGAGGAGGTGGGTGACCAGCACCACGCTCGGCAATGTTTACACACCGCACCTGGTACTCATTTGTGGCTGAGTCGACCTAGGGACCGGTTCAGAAAATCGTCACTGGTGTTGGCCGTGAGCGGGATTCGAACTCGGCTCGCCGGCTTTTGTAGCCCAGCGCGCTTACCACTGAGCTACCGCATACAAACACTTCCTTCATTATACAAAGATTATGACGTCCTTCATACTGGTGTAAACATTATCAAGTCATAGGAGGGTCTGCAGTGGATTTGCCTGGGAGCCAAAGGTTAAAAAAAAAACATTGTAGGATAATAAACGCAAATTATAATTGCTTTTGTTAATCTCAATGGATTAATGCTGTAGAAAGCCAGAAGCAGGTGATCCTAGGGGAATGAGACTGGGTCTGGGAAATAATAATAGCATTTTATAGAGCGCCTTTCACTCGAGGGTCACAAAGCGCTGCACAACGACAGAAAAATACAACTAATAAAAAAACAAAGCAA
>JAZEWU010000041.1:482191-499160 GCA_036362915.1 Geotria australis
TTCCATAGCTGGTCTTTCGGGATAGCCGTGCCGAGCGCTTCCTCTCTCTCTCCTTCGCGACGTTTCGCCTCCCACGCAGGAGGCATCTTAAGAACGCCGGAAGATGCCGGTCCTGAATGAACGGCTACGGAAAGCGATTCTCATACATGGAACAATGAAACCCGTGCAGCGCTTTGTGACCCTTAGGTGAAAGGCGCTCTATGAATGATATTATTATTAATACGTAAATATGTTTAAAATAATAGTAATAATAATGATTTAATAATACGCCGCGACCCTCACCAGGAACAGCGATTTAGAAAATGTACGGATATATTTTCAGCTCAATTTGCAAACGATTATTGGGAGGAAAAAAAAGACACGTACAAAAAATAATTAAAATGTGATTTCAAGTAATTTTCGCATCGCGAGGTTGTGGCTATGGTACCGGTTTAGCGTGCCGTTATTTTACAAACGACGATACGAGGTACTTAACAGTGTTACTTGAAGGCAGTTTGATATGTTTCAGCAAAGTCCTGCTGCATTTGCGGGTACTTGTAAGAATCCGCGTAGCAGCCATCAAGCTGACTAAATAATTAAATGTGCCGCGCAGTCCATTGGTATGCTGGGCTGCGAAACGCAACAGCAAGTACCGCATTCGGCTTGGCTGTGGGACACAGCCATACGCCAAACGTATTTATTATCAAATAGCAATTTGTTTATTTTGGCAAAAGAGATGGTTATCCATTACACGAGCATGCGTGGCTATGCTTTGTTATAGATAGAGGGCATCTTATAAATGGTCGCTTTAAGATAAACTATGATAAATACCGTTTGGTGGCCAAACGTCACGTTGTAAGTGCAATTTATGAGCCACGTGCCTTTACACTGGGTGAATTAATGTTGGCCTTCGTATATTAAGCGCCCATCGTGTTAACAATAAACAAAAATAAGCCGTCAAATAAGTGACCAGGAATTGGAAAGCACTAAATGGGATTTCGGTTTGCAATATTTCAGGATGGGCGGTGTACCTTTGGCATCGCTCTCTTTCTGACTCGCGAGCCCAATGCAGGAAACCTAGCTCGTGCATAATGCTTTATCATGACTCCCCGCATTTAAGAAGTCACAACAGCGGTCTGGCTTACAGATTAAATCCAGGGGAAATCCAATTACCAGAGCAAACATGATCATTTTTTGACACTAACGTCTGAATTGAAATAAAACATTGAAAAGCAACACCTAACACGTGGAGAAACAGATTTTCTGTTTATCCCTCGTGGTGATTTTAGAGTCTTAAAATGTTACATTTTCAAATGTGGACTGGAAAATCCAGCATGTTTTTTGTTGTTGTTGTGAAATTGGTCCTATTGCTATTTTGTAATATTTGCACTTTTGGGTCGAAATCGTATGGGGAAAGTATCTTTGATCCAGATAAATGCCCTCTTCTTACAAAACCAGGAATAAAATATATTTGGCTAAGACGGAAAATTATGTCTCTTGAATAATGTTACATACCGTTTCTTCTGCACGATGTATTAAACGTTGTTATTTATTTTTCCCCCCCCACACCAGATGCACGTAATCCAATTAATTCGCGCAAATGTTTGGTGTGCAGCCAACGTTCAATTGCCGAATGTAGCTTGATTAATGAGACTTGGCATGGCTCACTTTGAAAAATCTCCATCCAATGGTCACGTGGTGCTCATATGAATCTATAGTATTGCAATGACTTCTAGTGTGTTGTGCAAATAGTTCTCATATTACTACGATCAAAGGATACTGTCCCTTAGTGACAGTGATCATATGGCACCAATATGTTTAATCGAAAGTGGTCGGAGAGTATTGAATTGCTAACATTAAGCATTTCCAATATCTACTTTTCAGAACATGACACATTTTTCAAAACATCCTAGATTTGAAAATATAATTTCATTCCTAAGGAAATAAAAAAATAAAAAGACCCTTAAACCATTTCTGCCTTTCCATCAATTCCCGGGCTCCCTGTGGAATGGCTTCTCTGGTGGTCAGTGTAAAATTGTAAATTCTCATTCATCATTTCTCAAAATTATCGTGCTCCCAAAAGACCCCATTTCTGTCCAAACAAAAAAGATATTTCTCAGCGTAAAAATGTTTCGTCGAGTATTGTAGGGTACTTGTTCGTTATTGTATTTATCTGCTTGCCGACACGTGATTAGGCCTTTAAATTACGGGACCAATTTCGTCAAATCAACCTAATTTTCGTTTTCATTATGTGAACAACCTGTGATTGCAAGTCTATTTTTTTCCATAGTTTAGCACAACAGCTTTGTGTCCTCTAACCTATATTAAAGGCGCTTCATCAAGGGTGTAGGGCTCTTCTTTCAGACCAGTCTTCACAGCAAAGTTCATATATAGATAGATGTTTATCATTACAAGAGAACAATTCCCAGTGAGCTTGCAAGCCCTTTACGGGATTCCTGCGATACAACACACTAGCAATGTGGCACAAACACATTACCATGCAATGTGTTTCCATGAAAACTCAGACAGCTATGGATAGGGAGCATCCGTCAAGAATTATACATAATATAACACTTGATGATTTTTTTATTTATTATTTTCAGTACTCATGGTCAGCGAAGGAGAGAGGAAGGGCGCTCGACACGGCTATCCCGAAAGAACAGCAGCTTTGAAGGGCAATGTAAATATTTTTCAAAAAATAAAATCTCTGCTCGAGTCGAGATTATCTTCCGGCGCCAGCTTCTCATCAAACGGCTCTCTCTGTGACTCACTGAGATATGCATAGGGCACTGCAGCCTCTGTGCTTGCGCTCACGAAGATAGGGTCACACCTATTCATATTAATAGTGAAAACGCGGTCTCCTCTGTCTGATGGCATGCGAATAGCAGCCAGCAGTCAGTTTTTATTTAAGCTGCAAGGAAACAGCTTCGGAACATCGACGTTCGCGATGCCCGATGAAGCTGATTGCAACTGTCAGCAAAACATCGTATTTCATGGTAAATGTTGGAGGGATAGATGTTTATTATTTACAGCAGAAAATGCCCGGTGAGTTTCCAGGCTCTTTGCGAGATTCCTGTCTCGCAACAACTACGCGAATTGACAAATAAAAATATAAAAAATCACGAATTAACACAGTTATTTAACGCAAATTAACTTAATGTTTATGGGTACACTCTCCAACAGACCAGTATGCTGAAGTAGTAAAATATTGACAGATTTTGTTCAGGTGAGAAACTTTCTTTTGTTAGATTCCTTGCATTACCTTCCAATTTTATCTGTTATTTTTTGTTGGTTAATTCGCACGTTTGTTTTTATTGTAGGAATCCCTCTTTCAGAGCTTTGCAAACTCACAGGATATTTTTCTGCTGTAATAATATACATCTAATAATAATGAACATATTATAAATTGGCTGTGTCGGGTGGAGGTGGGGTTTACGACACTTATTTTTTTACGTGACCCAACCCAAAAAAGGAATAGGTTATGGAAGGGACCGCTGAGCTATGTAGCTCTTTTAAAATATTGTCCAACGGGGAGGGGGTACGCTGAGAAAGGGCGCAAGGTAGGGTCACACCCAGGATTGAACGCCTGTCCATCGGAGGGCACCGGGAGTAATTCACCCAGCAGGCCAATTAACCTAAGAAACAGCAGCGTGTCTTTGGACGGTGGGAGGAAACCGGAGTGTCCGGCGAAAACCCACGCGGACACGGGGTAAGAACATGCAAACTCCACACACAGAAAGGCACCCGAGCCGAGATTCGAACCCGGGCCCTTCTAGCTATGAGACGACGGGCGCTATTCGCCGAGTCACCGTGCCACCGCGCCAGACCGAAGTGATTGACCCAGTAAGCCAAACCTTATTTCAATGCCACCTCGCCCGCGGAGTCTGCAGGGAGGCACTTCGGTGTTCAATTCCAGCCAGGAGAGGAGAGAAATCATTAACATACATTCTATTCCGGTGACAGGTCACCGGGTTCATCGCTTTTGTCGCTCGGCCGATGAACACAAATCTTCCCTCGATGCGACGGTATTCAAATGGCAGGCCCGGCGCGCGCGGTCGCGTTTGATGGACTAGGTTCAACTCACCGCGCTCAAAGTCCACGACGTGAAATTATAACGGAAATAATTTGCTTACGAGCCCCGGGATGGCTGTCGCCGTCGCGTAATTACGACGCTTTGCACCCGTCGCGTTTAACGGTCGCGTCGCTGAGTTGTCAAACGCGAACTGGAATTGTAGCCGTCTCAAACAATGCAAATAAACTGGAAGAATTGTAACTCCTCGCGGTTCAAATTGACAGTTCACGTAGTACGGTAATCACTTTTTTCTGATATTTAATATAGTACGTTTTTTTAATGTTCGTGTTATCTGGATTGTTCAAGGCTGAATGTTTTCCACATTCAAGATAACTTTAGGGCGGCACGGTGGCGTGGTGAGTAGCGCTGCCGCCTCACAGGAACAAGCACCCTGGTTCGACTCCCGGCTCGGGTATCTTTCTGCGTGGAGTTTGCATGTTACCCCGTGTCTGCGTGGGTTTTCGTCGGGCACTCTGGTCTCCCCCCACAGTCCAAAGACATGCTGCTGCACAGGTTTATTGGCCTAAGGATTCAATTGCCCCCGGCAGAGCTATACCCATTCTGGGTATAGCTCTGCGTCTGCCGAGATAGGCTCCGGGTCACCGCGACCCTGTACAGGATTAAGCGAATTTCTGACAACGGAAGGATGGATGAATGGTTTCGTGAATGCGGTTGATCATCGTTTAACACACCGAGACAGGCGTAGTGTTCAACAGATTTTTTTGGAAGAGAGCGAGAGAGAGAGACAGCGCACTTGCTGTCAAGTACGCGCAGTGCTTGTCGATTTGTACACGCAGCACGTGGGGTTACTTTCCATTATCGCTTGCGTGATGTTCATCGTTACAAACCGAACACTACCACACGTTGCTCTACCGCGGGCGAGCAACGGAAATAACGTAACGGTGTACCCTGTTAACATTACAAGGTGCAAAACCCTCCCTGCCGGACGTGTTTATTTATTCATACTTGTCAGTGCCTACGCTATAAAAGAAATCCGGCGATACATTATTAATCATCGTGTATCCCTTGCAAATGTAAATATGATTATTAGTTGACGTGGCCCGTCAAAACAAGACGTGTAGTATAGGAATTCGGCTGAATCATCCTACCGTTACACTTTCATTTTAATCTTTCGAAGGCGTTATTTCGGCGTAATGCAGAGAACGACTTGGAGGCGTGAGAAGCCACTCGTGAGAAAGGCAGCCAGGCGGAGAGCCGGCGCCAACTCACCTCTTCGTCCAAGCTCTGCAGTCATCTATATACTAAGATATTATCCACCCATTCATCCATTGTCAGAAACCGCTCAATCCTGTACAGGGTCGCAGTGAGCCGGAGCCTATCCCGGCAGACACAGGGTGCAAGACAAGGCTAATTAACCTATGCAGCAGCATGTCTTTGGACTGTGGGAGAAAACCGCAGTGCCCGGCGAAAACCCACGCGGACACTGGGAGAACATGCAAACCTCACGCAGAAAGGCACCCGAGCCGGGATTCGAACTCGGCGACCTTCTTGCTGTGAGACGGCAGCGATAGCCACTTGCGCCACCGTGTAGCCCTTAAATATACTAATAAACACCTAATCCAATTAAGTTTAGTACCGCCAAGTATATATATATATAACAATAGTTTATACGTAGTATAGGTACCGGGGCAATTTATTCCGCATGCCAATTAACCTATGCAGCAGCATGTCTTTGGACTGTGGGAGCAGGGGCGTCCAAGCCGCGAGTGTTGCAGGAAAAGTGTGTGAAAGTGCGGGTGTCGCAACACCCGCGGCTCCGACGCGCCTGTGTGGGAGAAAACCTTCGGCGTGGAGCTCATATCGAGCCGCTTACAGAATGCAATCTCCCCCCCGCGCTCCCAATCAAGGCGCATCTCGGACCCGCGCGTCTCTTTGTTTGCCTGCGACATCGCTGTGTTTCAGATTATGTTGACACACCGACAGTCTGCATATTTAAAATAACCCGTCACAAAGAAGATTGCTTTGAAACTAAAAATGTATTTAAAAAAAAAACACCGGCAGGGCAGTCACCGTAAATAAATCATTATTTTGTTTTTTTCTGTCACCGAAACCAATTCTTTTTTTCGCCCTCTCCCCCATTCAAGAGAAAATATATATTTGTCGTTCTGTATATTATGAATCAATGTGTCCGTGTTTGAGAATTCATTCATTCATTGTCAGAAACCGCTTAATCCTGTACGGGGTTGCGGTCAGCCGGAGCATATCCCGGCAGACACAGAGTGCTGGGCAGCGCTATACCCTGGACAGGACGCAAGTCCATCACAGGGCACCGGTGGCAATTTATTCCGCAGGCAATTAACCTATGCAGCAGCATATATATGGTTATTATTATTATTATTTCAGTATGACTTTGGACTGTCGGAGGAAACCGGAGTCCATCCATCCATCCATTTTCAGAAATTGCTTAATCCCGTACAGGGTCGCGGTGAGCCGGAGCTTATCCCGGCAGACACATGGCGCAAGGCAGGGGGACGCCAATTAACCTGGCAGCATGTCTTTGGACTGCCGGAGGAAACCGGAGTGCCTGGCGAAATATATCGTTCTCTATAAGGAAGTGATGGCCATCTTAGGGGACGCTGGCAGAATTTTGCCGCTCTTAAGATTTACAGTTTCACGACCTTTCGTTGTATTCGAAGCAGCCTTAATCATAAAATGTTTGTTGCTTCGGTTTTTATTAGTTCTTTTAATTTTCTGTCGTCGTTGACATGCCGTTCTCTCCGCAGCCCTTGTGCAGCGCTTTGTGATCCTCGGGTGAAAGGCTCTCTATAAAATGCTATTATTATTATATATAACAAATCAATGCGTCAGTGTTTGAGAACTGTCGCAGGAAAAAGCTTCTTGTTTACGTCACGTGGCCGGTCATTCCCATGCGTGGGGTGTAGCGGTGTTAGGGGGTTTAGCATTCATTGCAGTGTGCGGGCTTCATATCATCTCACAGAGTTAGCTGCACTGCGAGGGATATTGTGTGGCCTGCAATATTCCGATAGATCCGAGTGCCTATGCAGCGGTAACATCTGCACCTCCCAGAAAGTCCTGACCGAGGCGGTTCGATTCCTCGGGTGCCTTTCGGTTCGGAGTTTGTGTGTTCTCTCTCCCACCCCCTATTCTGCATGGGTTTCATCCGGCTTCACTGGTTTCCTCCCACAACTAAAAGACGTTCGTTAATTAATTGGCCGATAACATTCGTGTCTGGTGAGTTGGCGATGGCTAATCGCGTGGATGACTCACATCCACATCTCTCTGCGGTTTCTCGCACCTCTGAGTTGTTCTCTCTTTGAACGAATACATTCGACATTGAGTGAATACTGTCCCACACGGTGTAGATTGTAAAGTTAACACTGATGTAGGTTTTCACGGCTCGATGCATGATGGTTGAATTTCAAAGCTGTTCTTTCGGGATAGCCGTGTCACTGAGCACTCCGTCTCTTTTGCGCCATTTCGCATCCTCAGGCAAACTGAATATTTAAAGTTAATAGTTTGATGGTTTTCATGTAACCGTTACTCTATACCGTCAGTGGACGAATCTAATATGACTTTGAACATTCATTTATTCGTCAGAAACCGCTGCATTCTGTACAGGGTTGCGGTGAGTTGGAGCCTATCCCGGCACGCACAGGGTGCAAGGCAGGGCTATACCTAAGTTGGGACAACAGTCCAACACAGGGCACCGAGGGAAATTTAGTCCACAGGTAAATTAGCCGATGCAGGAGCATGTCTTTGGACTGTGGGAGGAAAACGGAGTACCCGGCGAAAACCCATGCGGACACGGGGAGAACATGCAAACTCCACATAGAAAGGCACCCGAGCCGAGATTGGAACCCGGGACCTTCTTGCTGTGAGGCGGCAGCGCCACTCACGGCTACACCACCGTGACTTTGAACATATTTTATTTATCGAATTCATGTTTTCTTGTGTTCACGTTCAATCGCTGTATATTTACTGCATATTGCGTTTTAAAACGCCAACGTTTGTAAACTAGAACGTATCGCTGGGGGGGGGGGGCCTTTGGACAATGGCGAATTATTCAAAATGATGGAATACGTCATACAAAATATATGTTTATTACAAACAAATATTTGGGCTTTCAAAGAACACAAAACATGTATTCCAGTTCTCAAGGCGGGGAGGGGGGGAGTGGTCTAGAGAACTTTTGCAATGCCTCTTTGACGTTAGCCGTCACTCATCATAAATAGTAATTTAAACGTGCTTCGGCCTTTTATGTATTTACCAAGTAGGGGGCTTGTGCTGCCCCACAAAGCCGTGTCACCGTCTTAACTCGGGGTGTCGACGCCGTTCTGCGGCGCCTTATTAAAAAACGCGTTGTTCAGTCGTGGAACAGAGCGAGACACTTTATGGCACGCGGGAATATCAATACGCGGCAAATGAGTATCGATGTGCAAATTGTTTAGAAAATATCAATGAAATAGATGGTGCCCAGCGCCCATTCAGAATGCAGGGCCGACTTTCCATGCCGGTTGTATACAGTGAGCAAATTCATACATTCAATGTCAGAAACCACTTATTCCTGTACAGTGTTGTTGAAGATTCCAACAGCCACAACACGCAATGGGGATACGCCAACAACAACGCAGATGGAGATGCAGTAGAAGCATGGGCTGAAACCAGCCAGCTTAATCTGATCCACGATGCCACACAACCAAAGTCCTTCAACAGCGGGCGATGGAAAGCAGGCTACAACCCCTTTGCTGAAAGTACCATCGAAGTAGACGAGAGACTTATGACATCTCTATCAGAACACCGGCAACAGAAATGGCAAAACCTGGTGGAGACAACAGATATAACGAAAAACAGCAAAAATGCATGGAGCCTCATTCGAAAAATCAGCAACGATCCATCGACCCCAACACAGCAGCAGTATACCACCACCACCACCAACCAAGTTGCACACCAGCTGCTGCTCAATGGGAAATCCACCAGGAAACAGCCAAGACCAAAGGTAGAGCGAGTAAAGTACTCCCAAACTTCTGGACTGACTAAGCCGTTCTCCCTTGAAGAGCTCAATATCGGCATCAACACCCTTAAGACCGGTAAAGCCATCGGACTGGATAACATCTTCACGGAAGAGATCAATTACTTTGGACCTCTGACGTGGAAATGGATCCTTGAGTTGATGAACAAGTGCATGCTGACAATAAAATCTAAAAGATCTGGAGGAAAACCAAGATTATTCCTCTGTAAGGACCGATGTCGACTCTCTTGTCAGGATGAGCCGTCGGGTCTTTTACCACCTTCCAGGGCGTAAAGTCGAACGCCACGGACACGAGAGCACACGTTGGTTGGTATGACTCAGGAGCCACCGGCGCACCCCTCTCCCACACAGATGAAGGTCGAAGCGCGGACATCAAAGGCAGAGTGTCGTTTAATTCACCAACGCAAAGTGTCGTTTAATTCACCAGCAAGACTTCTCACATGAACAACAGTCCGTCACTACGACCACTCAAGCTTGCTATCACCGAGTTCCTAGCTCACAGGCACGCCGTTTAGTTACTAGCTAGCAGTGGAGCGCAGCAGCTCACACACACACTGGCCGGGCCGTGCCAGGCACGCCCCGGGACACGCCCGGAGCGTGCCCTGTTCTCTGAACCTCTCCCAGAACCTCGTTCAAGAACTCTCTCCAACGCATCTCCCGCCGTACGTGGGCGTCCGCCCTTTTATGCTGAAAAGCTCTGACGTCAGCTCTGACATCACCCCTCCCCTGCTGTAAATGATTCATAACCTCCACTCTAAGTTTAGCCACTATAATCCCTTACACAATAGAGAAAGCAGCGGGCTTCTACCGAGTAAACATTAGGTCACCCTCAATGTTCCCAACACAATGAGGGGAGTGAATTAATCCCCCCCATTCCTCCCTCGGCCCCCTCTTTTCTTGGCTAGACGGTGGGCTTGCCCAGACATGAACCGGTTTCCTCATTCTCCGTAGGGCGGGGGATTGACGCGGTCACTTCGTCCACCAACTTCTGATCACATGCGGGTCATTACACCTCTTCTCAAACCGGGCAAAGATCCAGCGTATGCAAAGAACTTTCGCCCGATCTCCCTGCTATGTCACCCATATAAGCTGTTTGAGTGCCTGATCCTAAACAGGCTTGCTCCTGTTGCTGAACCAGCCATCATCTCCCAACAAGCTGGATTCCGACCTGGCAAATCTACAACAAGCCAACTTCTAAATCTTACTCAGCACATTGAGGATGGGTTTCAGAAAGGACTGATAACAGGAGCCGTCTTTGTTGATCTGTCTGCCGCATATGACAGTGTGAACCACCGCCTCCTCCTGAAAAAGATCTTGGAGTTTACAAAAGACCTGGCGCTTACAGACCTCACTGGAGCCCTCCTAAAAGATAGGTGCTTCTTTGCCACATATGCTTGTGGCAAAACCATGCAAGTTAATGCTATGTTAATGCATTGTCCTTCAAACTTATTGGTCCAACACCAGACGGCTTTCTATGTACCTTGGTCTGTGTTTAGACAGTTTCTGCCACAAGGCAGACGTTCTCAGGACAATGCAAACATCACTGCATCTGTAGCTCGAGTCGAGCTGTTAAGACCACTGTTTTCTCATTGCCGGTAAGGGTAAAACCTCGTATTTTCTACATTATTTGTACAACGGCAAAAAGGTCCAAAGCTGAGTGTGTTAAAGTTTCCGAAGAATAGTAAGTGCGTGGGAAGCAAAGCTGAAATAAGACATACACGCCGTGGTGTTGTGCAGAAACAATTTTGCGCTAATGAAGGATTTGAACCCGATACCCTCAGTGCAGACATACATGCGGACACGTATATACTGTATATGCGGCTGGAATTGGATGCAAAGCAATGAAACTGAATGTGGCCCCTAATCGCTGTCAAGAAAATGAATTGGTGGGAACGCTATGTCCTAAATAATCAAACGGACTCTGCATCTATTATGCATTCTCCATCGTCGCGGATGTTCACATTTATTTTTTGCTAACCATTATTTGTTTTTCCGCCAGAATTTTATGCTCCGAGCAAGATGTTAAACTTTTAGAGTACATTCATAATTTACGTGCGTAAGAGTCTATTCAGATTTGGTCTCGTTTTTACTCGTAAAAGGATTTAGGCGATTCGTGTTTTGCGGGGATATTATTGTTGTTATCATGTGTGAATTAATAATTGTTATTTTTTGAGTTAGGCCTTGTATATCTAATGCGTGTCGTTTAACCCTCCTCCACCAAACACAGTTAATTAATAAAAGTGTCACGTGAATCAAACGTGGCCAAATTTATCGTTGCTTCAGCCGCACCATCATTCATTCATTCATTGTCAGAAGCCCCTGAGTCCTGTACAGGGCTGCGGTTAGCCGGAGTCTATCCCGACAGACAAAGGGCACGAGGCACGGCTATACCCAGGATGAGACGCAAGTCCATCACAAGGCAATTTAGTCCGCAGGCCAATTAACCTATGCGACAGCCTGTCTTTGGACTGTGGGAGAAACCAGAGTGCTCGGCGAAAACCCACTTAGACACGGGGGGGAACATGCAAATTCCACACAGAAAGGCACCCGAGACGGGATTAGAACCAGGGGGCTTCTTGCTGTGAGGCGGCAGCGCTACTCACCGCGCCGCCGTGCCGCCCACGGAGTATGTTGTGCTTTATACATGGCTCTATATTCAAGCAATTATCGACTTTCCATTTGGTTGCTTGGCATTGCTGAGAGCGTTGGTTCCCTCCCTCTCTCTCCCCTTCGAGACTGTTATGTTTGTGGTACAAACATAACAAATGTCAAAAAATTCTGCTCGCTTTTCAACATTCTGATTGGCTGAAAAAAAAACCCAAATCAATCGGCACATTTTCCCACCTAGGCTCCAGCGGGTTGCAGAGCGTATAGTGGAAAACCGGCGTTATACTTTCATACGATCCAATGCAAAACAAACTAATTACGAATTATAATACCAGTCGCGAAAAACCTACGTATACAATTATTCAGGTTTGCTTGAATAATAATAATACAAATTTTACATTGCTACTTGGAGGCGAAATTATACAACGCGCCGTGCACAACTCAAAATAATCAATAGCGTCACTGCGCAGAATATAAACAACAACATAAATAAGCAATGACTCCTTCGTATAGTCATCGCTGCCCGTAAAATATCAAAGTACCCCGTGCAAAGCTGGCTCCAGTTAATTACATAATTGATCACGCGTAGACTGGTTTAGTGGCGAGTCTTTGGATCGTATAGAAATCCAGATATTACTCCGATCACATCCAGCCAATGGACAGCTGCGTAACGGGGGTTGCTGTGCAAACCGGACTCTTTTCAAAAAGATGTCCATTTGGTGTTTTAAAGATCTTAACACTTGTCTCATTGCCATAAAAGGTAAAATCTCGTATATTTGTTACATTATTGAAGTGAGTCTGCTTTGTTGATTCTGGACGGCACGGTGGCGCGCTGAGTAGCTCTCCCACCTCAGCAAAAAGTACTTGTGTTCGAATCCCGGCTCGGATGCCTTTCCGTGTGGAGTTTGCATGTTCTCCCCGTGTCCGCGTGGATTTTTGCCGGGCACTCCGGTTACCTTCCACAGTCCAAAGACATGCTGCTTGCATAGGTCAATTGGCCTGCTGACTAAATTTCCCCCGGTGCCCTGTGATGGACTGGCGTACCATCCCGGATAAAACTGCTGCCTTGCGCCCTGTGTCTGCCAGGATAGCCTCCGGCTCACTGCAACCCCGTACAGGATTAAGCGGTCTCTGAAAATGATGCTGCTGACGATGAGAAAAATATCCTTGTTATGATTACAGCAAAATTACAAAGCAAAGCCTAGGAATGAACGTGGCCTAACATCATCATCTCGCTCACAATCATTCGCCGAATGAAGGTATTTCCCTTGATCGTAGCTTTGCCCCTGGTATCCAGGCCGGTTCAATAGTGCACTGTATCCAATTACCACAACACATAGTCAATACTGCAAATTCGCGCGCGTGCTTGTGGAATTATGCATTACCAGGGGTCTCTCTGTGTCTCGATCACTCAATACCAATTCGTTAATGCTGCATTAGTGCAATGAATATCAACTCGTAAGCTTACATCCTCGATGTGAGAATTCTCCGTGGTTCGACTGTAAATTTCTGGTTTATCTATTGTTTATTTTTGCTCGTAAAGTTGAAATTAATGTGACTTTACTTATGTAGGTTTTCACGGCTAGATTCATGGTTGTTGCTCTTCAAATCTGTTCTTTCGGGAAAGCAGTGTCGAGCGATCTCCCTCTCTCCCTGGCCACGTTTCGCCTCCCACGTTGGAAGCATAACGCCCGATGATGCTTCCAACGTGAGAGGCGAAACGTCGCGAGCGAGAGAGGGAGATCGCTCGACTCGGCTATCCCGAAATAAACAGCTCTGAAAAACAACCACCATGAATGTAAATTGGTATGAAAATTGCTTTTGAAAGCTGTTTGTTCGGTATAGCCGTGTCGTATGGCTCCTAAAGCCATGCGAGAGGAGGGACGAACACTCTGCCCACTGTGTGTGCGTGTCAGTGTGTGTGTACCTGCATAGGTGCTCGCTAACGGCACTTGTCCCTACAGTCTGTTCAGGCTAAATAGGGGATCTTTGACTCTTTGACATAACGTCAGGCACGTATTGACTCGGCCCAACCTGCTGTTTAGCGAAATTCTAACAAACACTTCGAGGCCGAGCTGAAAAGACAACGATGTCCAGAGGCTGACCAACGTGCTTCGAAGAATCGCAAAGAAGACGAAGCTTTAATGACGGGTTACCCCGTGTAGTATTGGCGACAGGGTGCATCAAACTCGAACGGGGTAGTATTACCAGATATAATCATGCTCCGTGTCTGAGTGACATGATGTAAATCTGTATTGATGTCGGTTTTTTTTACGGCTCGATTCATGACTGTTGCTCTTCAAAGATTTTTGGATAGCCGTGTCAAGCGCTCGACACGGCTATCCCGAATGAACGGCTTTGAAAAGCAACCATCGTGATGTAAATCTCTCCCGCGCGACAGCTTGAAAGGCGGCTCAGACCAGCACAGACAGTGAGCGAGCAGAGAACTATTCATTTTAATAACACATTTACGTGACTAATTGAGATTAATCGGGCTTATCTGCAAAGCAGCAGCCACCACAGATGGCTTATCCCGCGAAATTTCACTTTGAAACATCTTCGCCCGCAACTCGCGATCTGATTTCAGATGCGGCGTAACGCGTTGTCAGACATCCCAAGCGGGAGACTTCGAGACTCGAGCAACAAGCAAGGAGTGCGGTAAGCTGAACTAACGACTGGTCCATCCGCAGAATCTTCAACAGTGGATCTTAACATTCAGGCGCGTCGCAGCCGCGGATGTTGCATGACAAAGTGGGGGGGGGGGATGGAATCTTGTTTCTGTGAAAGTGCGGGTGTCGCAACACCCGCAATTGTGACGTGCCTGTTAACATTTAATATATAGAGAGAGATTGGGAAAAGTGCAGATTCTGTACGGTGGTTCGATTTAAAATCGTGGCGGCCGTGGTTCGCAAATGCAAGCTGCTGGGCATCGTGTAAAGCACGCACAGACAGGGGCATATGTACGGAAAATAGCGCCTATGGCAAGCACTAAAATTGCACCAACTGGTCGTACTGCCAGTTGGTACTGAGCAGTGGTACTGAGGTATTTGGTCATGTATCTCCCAGCACTATTTTTACCAAATCATTTATATAAGTGGTTTAACAATGTGGCCATCCTACTGCTTCTCACACATGATAATCAAAAGACAGATCATCCATCTATCCATTTTCTAAACCGCTTGTCCTGGTGAGGGTCGCGGTGACAGCAGTCCAAGGAGAGTGGACCAGACATCCCTTTCCTCAGCAACAGATTCCAGCTCTTCCTCTGGGATTCCCAGGCGTTCCCAGGCCAGCCGAAGGATATAATCCCTGCAGCATGTCCTGAGTCGGCCTCTAGATCATACATCTGAGCAAATTCTTTTTTCCACTATCCGAGGTTGGCTTGTCTGACTTTAATAGAAACTATTCAGTGGCGCCCCCCTTCAGGTGGCGCCCAGGGCACGTGCCATACCTGCCATACCTAGCTACGCCACTGCTCACAGATAATGTGCAGCAAGCACAGGTGTCACACTAAGAATACGCGAGTGTTACATTATTATTGGGGGTCTTAGATAAAGTAGAATTTTAAAGGGTACACCTTGTGCTGCGTTTAGATTCTAAAAGTGATCCTGTGTTTAAGAACGTCGGAGACCAGTGACATAGCGGCACTCACTGTATTGACCCAAGAGGGATGAGCGACCGATCTGACCCCTGACCCGCAGTTAAACGCTACGCTTCCAAGCAACGTACTCTCTCTACACAGTGCAGGATTTTATTATCATTACTCTTTACGTCCTACATCTGAGGAGGGGTGCATTACACGTATTGCTTTTTTGCGCTTTTGATATCTCTTAATGTACACGTGAAATGAATCAAAGCGCATTCGCCGTGATTCATTCGACTGTACTAAGCGTCATCTTTCAGTCCATTAGCCGTATTAGTAAATTGGATACCCGTCGCAAAGATTTAGACCTTGTCAGATATGATGAAAGAGTGGCCCAGAGGGTTTACATCAGGCAGCCTCAACCCGTTTATCCCGCACAGCCATTCGCCGTAGAATTCCCGGCGGTCAACAAGATTATTTATTAATATTATGATTACATACATTATTACTTTAAGTTGCCCCCCTGCCGCATCCTCTGGACAACACGCCGCTTAATCCTGTACAGGGTCGCGGTGAGACCGGAGCCTATCCCGACAGACACAGGGCGCAAGGCAGGGCCATAACCATGATGGACACAGTACTTAAGTTTGCGCGTTTGAGCCAGAGACACTGTTTGCTTCTTTCCAGCGTATAAAAGTACGTATTCGCGAAATGAAAAAGGACACATTGCGAAATACGTCGCAAAAGCATAGGTCAAATGTGTGCAGAAAGAACAGAGCGGGAAACACATAGTTGAATAACGAGGTTAAGAGCAATCGCTCGCTCGTTGTCGCGTCTAGAACAGTCACATCCGATAGATAGATGATTTTAATTACAGCAGAAAAATACCCAGTGAGCTTGCAAGCTCTTCACGGGACTCCCGCGACACGACAAACATTCGAACTGTTGACTCAAGGTTTGAGATCTCGACTCACACGGAGATGCATATACTTAGATAAGCGTAGACTCACAGACACACACCGGCCACCGGGGGCTATTTAATCCGCACGCCAATGAACCGAGGCAGCATGTCTTTGGACTGTGGGGGAAAACCGGAGTACCCGGCGAAAACCCACGCGGACATGGGGGGAAGAACATGCACAACTTCACACCGAATGGCACCCGAGCCGGGATTCGAACCCCGGAACCTCTCCTGCTGTGAGGCGGCAGCGCTGCTCACCGCTATGCCACCGTGCCGCCCCACAGTATTGAAAGTCACTTTTTCCTTCCACTTCGGCTCACATCCCACACGATGCTCCGATCCCGTGGAGCCACCAGAAGTCACAGGGAGAAGGCGGGGACGCTGACCCGATTATAAAACCACGAGTCTGTCCCCATCCAGGACTGTACTGGGAGTCTGCCAATTTGAACAAAGCACCCGTCCATTATTTAAATCTCATTCAGCCGCTCGGCTCATCCATTGTGTAAGAAGAAAATAAATTAGTTGCAGCATCCTAGCAGTGACAGGTGCACGGTTTAGCATACGGGAGGGCGCGGTGGCGTAGCGGTGAGTAGCGCTGCCGCCTCGTGGCAAGAAGATTCCCGGGTTCGAATCCCGGCTCGGGTGCCGACTTTCTGTGTGGAGTTTGCGTGTTCTCTCCACGTGTCCGTGTGGGTTTGTGCCCGGAGCTCCGGTTTCCTCCCACAGTCCAATGGTATGCTGCTGCATAGGTTAATT
>JAZEWU010000041.1:503617-520496 GCA_036362915.1 Geotria australis
CCTCATTCGGATCCATCTCCACTCTCCTCGTTGGCGTACTAGTGATTCCTTCATGCATGTATGTATTCATGGTCAGAAACTATTTAATCCTGTATGAGGTTGTGGTGAGCCGGAGCCTATCCCGCCAGACACAGGCCTCGCGCCCTGTGTCTGGGACGCCAGTCCATCGCAGGGCATCTGAGGCGATTTTTAGTCAGCAGGCCAATTAACCTGGCAGCATGTCTTTGGACGGTGGGAGGAAACCGGAGTGCCCGGCGAAAACCCACGCGGACACGGGAAGATAACATGCAAACTCCATATAGAAAGGCAGCCGCGCCGTTATACGAACCCGAGACCTTCTTGCTGTGAGGCGGCAGCGCTACCCACCACGCCGCCGTGCCGCCCGTGATGAACTTTTAAATCAAAAATTAGTCTACGCGACCGAGCTCCTTGCTAAAAGCAATTTGAATTCTCGCGGAGGCATCAAAACATCGGGAGGCAGACGAACTCTGTTTAAGTCTCCCCACGATAAATCAACAAATGCCGATTCTGTCGAGGGTTATGGCACAGCCGAGATGGTGGGAATCAAGGTAGAAGCGTTCACGTCGCGATCCCTGTCAAGCAATACTCGGTATTACCTGCAAATTCGACCAAACACTTCCAAGCCAGGCGGCTGAAAGACAACGATGTCCAGAAGCTCAACAGATGCCACTCAGTCTGGAGCAAGAAGAGAGGCCAATGCCCGCCGCCTTTAAGGCCAGCACTGACTATTATATCTCTGAATGTTGAAGGACTGTCTATAGAATAACTTGTTGTTGCAATGGGAAACTGTCAATCATCACGCTTTGAAGAATCGAATCGAGATGGTTACCGACTACGTTGCGCTTAAGTCTCCCCCACTTTCTTTACGGATAAAAAAAAAAAAAATATGCTCCTTGCTCGATCAATATTTCATACACCTCTTCTCTCTCCGCCTCGTGTCTCATTCTTGTTTAACCCTTTGGGGAGAGTGGGGGCCACCCGTGATTGATTTCCTGCTTACGCATTAATTCCACTAACCTTTTCTGCTCACAGCATTGGCGGCAATTTGAGTCCAGAAGCTCGCCGTATTTTTGCGGGTTTCGCCCTCCTGCCACGGGAAAAGAGGGCAGCCGCTGGCGACAATAATAATAATAAGAAAACTTAATATAGCGCCTTTCACCCGATGGTCACAAAGAGCTGCACAATGGCCGCAAAGTGAACGGCATGTTAACAACGAAAGAAAAAACAACCAAAGCAACAATAAAAACCAAAGCAACAAAAAAAATGATTAAGGCTGCTTCCAATATAGTGAAAGGTCGTGAAACTGGCAATGACTTGCTCTGTCCGCTGCTAGTGGAAGGGCTTCAGCGAGAGGGGACTCTTGGGAGTTCTAGAGGGGCTGGAGAGCAGCACCTCTAGAGCTGTGTATGTGTACCATTTTCCATCCATCCATCAATCGTCAGAAACCGCTTAATCCCGTACGGGGTCGCGGTGAGCCGGAGCCTATCCCGACAGACACAGGGCGCAAGGCAGGGCTACACCCAGGATGGGACGCCAGTCGGACAATTCTCATATATCGAGCATTGTTTCAACAAACCGACAGCTATATTTGCAGCACGTTTAGATAGACTAGCTAAGCTGTTTGCACGTTTCAAAGTTGAACGGTTGGCGGGTCAGTGTTAAGAGCGATGTATTTACACAGCAGCAGTTTCACAGCGAAAGCTGCAGATTCCTGCGATTTACTTTCGCTTCGACCTGACTGCAAAGCCTTTGTACTGATGTAGGTTTTCACGGCTTCGATTCATGATGGCTTGTGACGGACTGGAGTCCCATCCTCGGTATAACCCTGCCTTGCGTCCTGTGTCTGCCGGGATAGGGTCTGGCTCATCGTGACCCCGTACAGGATTAAGCAGTTTCTGACAATGGATGGTACGGATAACATCTATCCATTTTCTAAACCGCTTGTCCTGGTGAGGGTCGCGGTGGCAGCAGTCCTAGGAGAGTGAACCAGACATCCCTTTCCTCAGCAACAGATTCCAGCTCTTCCTGGGGGATTCCCAGGCCAGCCGAAGGATATAATCCCTCCAGCGTGTCCTGGGTCGGCCTCTAGGTCTCCTCCCAGTGGGCCGCGCCCGGGAGCCTGACGGGGGGCATCCTTACCAGATGCCAGAACCACCTCAACTGGCTCCTCTCGATCCGAAGAAACAAACTGATTCGAATTCGATTCTTCGAAGCGTGATGGTTATATGACAGTTTCCCATTGCAACAAGTTCTTCTTTAGTCGCAGACAGCCCTTCAACATTTAGAGATATAATAGTCAGTGCTGGCCTTAAAGGCGGCGGGCATTGGCCTCTCTTCTTGCTCCAGACTGAGGGGCTTCTGGCGTCTGTTGAGCTTCCGGACATCGTTGTCTTTCAGCTCCTCGGCTTCGAAGTGTTTGCAGGTAATACCAAGTATTACTTGACAGGGATCGCGACGAGAACGCTTCTACATTGATCCCCAGATAAAAAAAATTAAATACAGTTATGCATTGCGATGGTAAAAACAAAAACAAATGATAATGGGATAAACACCCGCTCCATCTTTGTCCGACTGTTTTCGTCACCAGACTGTAGCTGACTAATTGAATTTGTTAATTTAATGTACAGGCATTTTTTTATTTTTTACAAATTGCATTTGCCGTGACGGGAGCCTGTTACCTGTAATAATTTTAAAGACTCGTATTAGAACTGTAATAAACTGCTCTGCATGGTTTTAATTGTTTCGCAGTTAATTGGTTTATAAATTCGGCGCTTTTGTCGGCGGCATAAAAAAAGGTAACTTTATTATCGCAGTCTTGTTTAATGAATAGCAATGAGGTGTTTCAGAAATGCAAATCAGTTACAATGTGACACAACATTATTATCAGCCAGTGAATAAAGCCGCAGAAATTCACTAGTGGTGACTATCAACAATATAAAAAAATATGCCCGTTAGGATTATAAAGTTTAAAATCCTATCTCAAGGATGGTTTTACTAACAGACCAAGTCAGGGTGTGTTAATGTTGCATAACGTGTTATTCACTAATTTTCTGTTATTTCAATTGGTTATTTTAATAACATCAGCAGCAAATCTCAGGATGGTTGATATTTTTTTTAACGGTTTATGTCTAAGCTTTTCATTGATAATTGCTCTTCGTAGCTGCTCTATCGGAATAGCCTTGTCGAGTGTTACTGCTCTCTCCTTCGCGATGTTTTGCTTCCCACGCTGGAGGCATCACCAGACTTCTAAATGATTCTGCTTTTCATTTCTAAAATCCAAATTGTCGTAAAACGTACAATGTTGCAGTGCATATAATTTGCTGAAGGACCCTTTATAATAATATTAGCATTTTATAGAGCGCCTTTCACTCGAGGGTCAAAAAGCGCTGCACAAGGGCCGCGGAGAGAACGGCATGTCAACAACGACAAAAAACACCTAATAAAAACCAAAACAAAAATGAAATGATTAAGGCTGCTTCGAATACACTGAAAGGTCGTGAAACAGGCAAACTTAAGAGCGCCAAAATCTGCCAGCGTCCCTTAAGATGGCCGTCACTTTTTTAAAGACAAACACGGAGGGAGACAGGGAGGGAGGGTGATATGTGTCTTCTTATATTAGCCATGCAATCTCAGTGCTGCCGTTCCATTTTTGGTGAACAGTTGCTAAGGTGGATGAACGTTGGCATTAAACAAACCAAGCATGATACCAGAGTGACATTAAAAAGATCCTTGCCGGCTTACATTTCACAAGCTGTGATAGTCAAGCACATTAATGAGCGGCTCAGCTACAAGATTGTAATCCTCGACTCTCCACAAACACTGGATTCAGTGGGGAGAACACATTCAAGACACTCCCGGACGCCCAATGTCCACACACTTCCTCTGAAGTTCAATTAACAGCGCGCGTAACAGAGCACCGTGCAATCACAGTACAGCAACAAACTGTTCCCTTCCGAACCATGACTCTGATCGAACGTGCTGTGGGAAGTGTTGAGAGCCAGGCAGCCACGGGATATCTTGACAGCTCTCTCTCTCTCGTTACAAATGAAGTGCTGGGGAAAATGCTTCAGGTTAAGCCGACCTCTGGAAAAGTTTTTATTTTTACTTCCCCGAGCAGAGGGACAGTTGAAATTGTTGCAGCAATTTTCAGCCCTTAGCAGGGGCCGGAATTAAACGGGCATCACATTGATAGGGAGTGCAATTGCATACATGACGATGCCACTTTCACATCAAGTGTGAGCAAGAAAGTAAAACGCGGATCTCTGATAATGCCGACTTTCAGATGAGTGTCGATGCGAGACGTCTCACTCATTCATTCATTCATTTTCAGAAACCGCTTAATCCTGTACAGGGTCGCGGTGAGCCGGAGCCTATCCCGGCAGACATAGGGCGCAAGGCAGGGCTATACCAATTATGGGACGCCAGTCCATAGCAGGGCACCAGCGACATTTTAGTGCGCAGGCCAATTAACCTGTGTGGCTGCAGCATGGCTTTGGGCTGTGGGAGGAAACCGGAGTGCCCGGCGAAAAACCCACGCGTAGACGGCAAGAACATGCAAACTCCACACAGAAAGGAACCCGGGCCGGGATTCCAACCCGGGTCTTCTTGCTGTGAGGCGGCAGCACGACTCACCGCGCCATATGCTGCATAGTTTAATTGGCTTGCAGACTAAATTGCACTTCGTGCCCTGTGATGAACTGGCGTCCCATGCTGGGAATTGTTTTGCCTTGCGCCCTGTGACTGCCGGGATAGGCTCCGGCTCACCGCGACCCCGTACAGGATTAAGCGGTTTCTGACAATGGATGGATAGATGTATCTGTACTCCCGGTCATCATCAATGGCGGTGCACGGTAAAAATCGTGCGCCTCGCCGACTGAAATCGTGTTCTCACCGCGTGAGCAACTGGTAACGTGAGAACTCTATGATCCCAATAGCGCGGCAATTACGCGTGCAAATTGGCAGCAACACCGCAACGAGCACTCAATAACACCGCGGCGCTTCTCTGATAAACAATTTGAGGTGCGTTGCACAGGTGCGTTTTGGATTATGAGCAACGGAAATCGATAGGTGATAACGTCACCGGAAATACCGTGCGACTTTGTTAGTGTTTTAGTAATGAGCGCTGGTGGACGTACCACGCTTGCTTTTATGTTCCCAGGTCGCACCTCCATTCGATGGGTGACAGCCTTCTCGCGCGTTGCTCCAAGACTTTCGCTGGAAATTCGTTCAGCGGAGTCCTTGACCATCTTCAAATCTCGTATCAAAACTAACTTGTTCCGTAAAGCCTTCTAGTCCTCCGGCTCGAACTGCTGATGCGGCTCAATGCTGTCGAGCCAGGATGTTGGCTCTCTTCCTACCTGCACCTTCACGGGAACATTTATTCCTTCCTCTGGCTTGGACTGTTGGTGCGGGTCAGTGGTGCCGTGCCGAGATGTTGGCTCTCTCTCTCTCTCTTCCGATCTACGTCTCCTCAAGTACATCTGTTCCCTCCTTGCTTGTTGTAGAATTATTATTATTATCCTGTTGTCTTTATGTCCTTTGTCTGTCTTGATTGTATTGACATGCCTCTCTCTCCACAGCCCTGTGCAGCGCTTTGTGACCATCGGGTGAAAGGCGCTCTATAAATGCTATTGTGACCCTCGGGTGAAATGCGTTATATAAAATGATATTATTACTATTATTACCAATCACACCAACACGGTACTTCACAAGGAAACGGTAGACGCGACCGATGTGAGTAGTTGAAATTACACGGTAGAATTTAATGGATGTATTTTCAGGGCTGGAATTGGAAAAATAAAATCACAGAGAATGCACCCGGGCCCCGTGTCCACTTTAGAGCTACACAGAGACTCATCATGAAGATACGTAGAGACTCGGAGATACATAGACACACATATGTTCTAGAGGACCTCCCCCAGAAAATGTTGAATTGATCTTCTTCTTTGCGATTTATCGAAGCACGATGGGTCAGCTTCTGGACATCGTTGTCTTTCAGCTCGGCCTCGAAGTGTTTGGTAGAATTCGCAGGCAATACCAAGTATTTCCTGACAGGGATCGCGACGTGAACGCTTCTACCTTGACCCCCGTTGAATTGATGAGAACACATTTCCTGCATTTATGTGACTTCTTGGATGCAAATTTAAGACCGTGAAAGCCTAATACGTTCCCTCTAGGATTCTCACTCCGTGCATCTACGCCCAATTCCACGCCCGTGTTTATTTTAACCAACAAAGTAAAATGCGTTTTAGTTATCACAACGGCGACTTAAGCCAGCCAAGCCTAATAACAACATACGCCATTTTTTTATTTGTTGTTGCGTGTGTCTGTGTGTTCTTTTGCTTCAATGTTGATTGTTTAATTTGAATTGGCGTTGTTTCCCCCTCGTGTCTATCTGTCTTCCTGTCTGTGTCCCTGTGTCTCTCCCTGTCTCCCTCCTCGTTTGTCATTAAGGAAGTGACGGCCATCTTAGGGGACGCTGGCAGATTTTTGCCGCTCTTAAGATTGCCAATTTCACGACCTTTCAGTGCATTTGAAGCAGCCTTAATCATTTAATTTTTGTTGCTTTGGTTTTAATTCGTTGTTTTTTCTGTCGCTGAAATGCCGTTCTCTTTGCGGCCCATGTGCAGCGCTTCGTGACCCTCGGGTGAAAGGCGCTCTATAACATGCTATTATTATTATTATGTTGGTCACTCCACAGTCACCCGCTGGCAAACCACACTGGAAGTACGACAAAGTAAAACCAGACGTAAATTGTCAGTAAACCGCTTAATCGCTATACAGGGTTGCGGTGAGCCGGAGCCCATCCCGGCAGACGCACGGCGCAAGTCGGGGGCTAAATAAACCATGAACGTGTAAATAATGCACCGCTTTTTTTGGGGGGGGAGGGGAGGGGGGTAGGCACAGCACCCGGCGCTTCTTTTGATATCGAGCGACAGTCGCCGGCGCTGATAATGTCTGCGGCGCTTATCAGTATTCCGCTCCCATCTGGCTGTTATTCAACAGCTCAACAGTTGGTGTTACGTAACGGTCGGTGCGTGTTGTCGAAAGTAAGGTAATGTTCACATTAGTGCCGTGCCGATAATAAGCACGCGCGGCAGCTCGAGTGCAGTTTATTCAGGGGCTCGATCGAGCATGCGATGCTCTCTTAGGTTCTGCTCAAGGTAGTTTGATTCGATTCGTCAAAGTGTGATGGTTATATGATAGTTTCCCATTTGCAACAAGTTCTTCTTTAGTCGCAGACAGCCCTTCCACATTTAGAGATATAATAGTCAGTGGTGGCCTTAAAGGCGGCGGGCATTGGCCTCTCTTCTTGCTCCAGACTGAGGGGCTTCTGGCATCTGTTGCGCTTCTGGACAACGCGGTCTTTGAGCTCGGCTTCGAAGTGTTTGGTAGAATTTGCAGGCAATACCGAGTATTACTTGACAGGGATCGCGACGTGAACGCTTCTACGTTGATCAAGGTAGTGGGGATGATTGTGAGTGGGCGCTGCAGCCTCGCAGCAAGAAGGCACCCGGGTTCGAATCCCGGCTCGGCGGCCTTTCTAATAATAATAACAATACAATTTACAACGCGCACAAATCCCCGTGTCCGCGTGAGTTTGCGCCGTGCACTCCGGTTTCCTCACACATTGCAAAGACATGCTGCTGTTGCTGCTGCTGCATAGGTTCATTGGCGGCCTGTGGACTAAACTGTCCCCGTTGCCCTGTGATGGACTGGCGTCCCATCCGGTGTATAGCCTTGTCTTGCGTCCTGTGCCCGTCGAGATAGGATCCGGCTCACCGCAACGTTTTACAGGATTAAGCGGTTTCTGACAACGGATGGATGTTTCGTAATCGCTCTCAAGACTAGCTGCTCGTTAGCCTGATCATGCCTCCAACCTGGAAGGAGAAACGTCGCAAAGGATAGCTCAGGGACACTCAGCGACACCGATATCCCGAAAGAACAGCTAGGGAGAGAGCAAGTTTTATATTATTATTTTAGTTTGTCAAGATTCCGTGACCTCATTCCCAAGGCGGCTGCGGGTAATGCCCATCTCTCCGGGTGCTTTGGAACCAATGGTTCGTTCATTGTCAGAGACCGCTTAATCCTGTACAAGGTTGCGGTGAGCCGGAGCATATCCCGGCTGACACAGGGCGCATGGCAGGTCTACACCCGTCAGGGGACGCCAGTCCATCACAGGGCACATGGGGGGCAATTTAGTCAGCAGCCAACTCAACCAATGCGGCAGCATGTCTTTGGACTGTGGGAGGAAACCGGAGTGCCCGGCGAAAACCCACACGGAACGCATCCGCCACAGCAGTCATAAGAGCTGTTCCCCAGAGATGACGCGAGTGCCTGTAAACTCTGCAAGACCTGGACACTGTGTGTCCTCCCCCATGCCGTGTAGCCTTGAGGACCAATGCTGCCCGTCACTTCTGCTCCATTGTGTCAGTGTAGACAGAGAGACAGAGACAAGACGCGGAGTTCAGTCGATCCCGCTTTACCACTTTCAAATCCAAAGCTCCCCCCCCCGACACAATGTCCCATTTGTTCTTGAAAGTCATGTTCCGTCTGGTCGCTTGGCAACACCCAATTTGCGTTGCGCTCTATTGTATATTGGGAGATTATATCAAGTGTTCTGTCGAATGTGTGCACAATTTAGTCCGAGCGGTCCTTTAAAAGTAAAAATTCGCATTTAAATGACTCTCGCGCTAGACCGCGTACGGAGTTTTAGCGTTTCGCAAGCTCACAGACTAATTTGACGGCGCATCTAGACAGTACTCTAATCATACATAGTCTAGCTTTTTCTATAAGTTAGGTCACGTATAAAAGTTTATCAGTGTCGGAAACCCGCTTTTAGCGAGCCCACGACACCTATAATGAAGGTACGATTTTCGCTGATTTTTGTTCCTGATGAAGCTGATCGCAACTACCAGCGAAACGTCGTAGCTTCATTACAGGTGTCGTGGGCTCGCTAAAAGCGGGTTGGCGGCACTTATATATACTTTTAAACGTGACCTAACTCGTAAAAAGAGCTAGACTACGGATAACATTGGTCATGAAAGCCTTCGTATTAAATTTACTTTCATCATAATCCCAATGCGTTCCCAACTCAAACCGTGAATGACGGGCGTTCCCGTGGCACCAGTCATTTGTTGTTTTAAACCAGACTTCGCTCGCTCCGGGTAGTAGCGTTCGAATTTCGGCTCGGGTGCCTTTCTGTGTGGATTCTGCATGTTCTCCGTGTCCGCATGGGTTTTCGCCGGGCACTCCGGTTTCCTCCCACAGTCCAAAGACATGCTGCCGCATAGGTTATTTGTCCTGCGGACTAAACTGCCCCCCGGTGCCCTGTGATGTACTGGCGTCCTATCGTGGGCACAGCCCTGCCTTGTGTCCTGTGTCTGCCGGGGTAGGCTCTGGCTCACCGCCACCCCGCATAGGATTAAGCGGTTTCTTGTAACGGACGGGATGGATAGACAACACTGTCCTGGTGGTTTGTGCCTCCGACGCGTCAACCCTGCATTGTGTGACAGTATTTAAAACGCGTAAGGAGGATATGGTTTGGAGGCTCCGAATCGCGAACCAATAAATATCTCCCGATCAGGATTCAAATTGGAGGCGTAGGTCTTCGCCGGGTCCTCAATTAAACGGAGGGTGACCCGCGCTGCAGCGGCAACAATGCTATTATAATATTTCACACGCAATAAAGGAAACAGCAATTCAACATTACGAGACTGTGCGCCCCCCCTATTAGGACGCGATGCACGACGGAGAGAAAATTAAATCTGTGTCTTCAGCTCCCACCGCGGGAGAGTCTCGCGGCGGGAAAGTTATTTAAATTCTCACGAGCTACGCGTCTTGGATACCAACGCGCCGACTTGGATTAAATAAATAAATGCAACGCCGCTTCGTTTTTTTTTGGGGGAAAACGGCTCGGTTTCAGACGGGCGGCACGGTGGCGTGGCGGGTAGTGCTACCGCCTCACATTAAGAAGGGCCCGGGCTCGAATCCCGGGTCGAGGACCTTTGTGTGTGGAGTTTGCATGTTCCCCCCCCCGTATCCGCGTGGGTTGTCGCCGTGCACTCCGGTTTTCTCCCACCGTCCAAAGACATGCTGCCAGTGCTTTGTGACCCTCGGGTGAAAGGCGCTATATAAAATGCTATTATTATTATTATACTCGGCAACGATCGTAACGATGATGTCGATAATGTGCGTTTAATTGCCAGCATTGAACCACTCTCCCAAACCGTAACGAGCTAAATGTCTCGGTGTGATCGCGAATGACCGCGCGAAGGAAACAGGCACGTGTTTTCGCGCAGTAATTGGGTGATTTGCGTTTTGTGGGTAGTCCCATCCCCGAGAGATAAGTTCATTACGCTGAAAAATCAAAATGACAAGTGGTAACCAGGGTTAACCGACGAGTTGAGTTGCAAATCGCACATTATAATATGTTAATAAGAATGTGTTAATTTTATTATCACGACACATGTCCACGTACAGTTGACTGTGCCCCCTTCTGCAGACAGTACATTAGTCGGGAGGAGGACGCTTTGAGAGGCGCGGGAAAAGTTATTGTGTTATCAGGCTGACACGTGGCGTGTGTTTGCAGACGCTGTGTCTGCAGCGTTAATAAATATAAAGCTGAAAGAAGATTCGTGTGGATTCAAATGTTTGGTGGGTGAAGAGATCCATCACGACGGACCAGTAGCGTGCGGGGAGCACAAGGAGGGACACAACGCAGAACTTGACCATCCAGATGTGTTGCGACCCCTAATTTAATATGACCCGTAACACGCTTTTCCTCTGCTCATTTTATTCCTGTTTTAAATGGACTGGCGTACCGTCCTGGCTATAGCAGTGCCTTGCGCCCTGTGTCTACCGGGATAGGCTCCGGCTCACCGCAACCCTGAACAGGATTAAGCGGTTTCAGAACAACCTAGCACGTGCAGTCCTCGACATCAATGCGTGCGCCCAACCAACCAACCACAAAATGCAAGGAGACTATTAGTCACCGCCTACCCATCCACAAACGCATCGCTTACAAAACTGCAATAATTTGGCACCGCGCTATCCATACTGGACACCCTAAATACCTCGCATCACTACTCCGGCCACTCGCATCAACACAATCCCGTACTCTGTGCAGCTCATCACAGCACCTACTCCACACACCGCGCTCACGTACAACCTTCGCGAAACGCAGATTCTCGTTCGCGGCACCCACAACCTGGAACAGCCTGCCACACCTATTGCGTCAAACACAGTCCCCTACAGCCTTCAAAAAACTCTTAAAAAGTCACCTCTTCACCGACTCACAACAAACCGACTGAGCAGGGTGGCTCCGCGCCTCCGAATCAACGGGTGCAACGCGCCCGGAGAAAATGCGCCACGCGTTACAAACAGTAGATTATTAATGAATGAACTACACGGACTCTCTCGTGAGGCCCTCTCGTGGCAAGCAGACCTTGACAGTGGCACTTAGCGCCTGAACGTCACTACCTTATGCAAGATTAGCATGCTGTCCACTGCGCTCCTGCGTTATATTAAAGTACTGTAAACAAATTTATAAGGCGCCCAGATTCCCTGTCAGCTTACAAACCGCTGGGAGGATGTTACCCAGCGGTAATTATTTCGAGAGTTTGAACGCGTGAAGACTGCAATTTGGCAGCTCTTTTGTGTACCATTTAACCGGCATATTGAGCACTTTGCTATGATCTTGTTTGCACAAAACACACTTGTAGAGAATTAAGGGAAATTTTATTCAGAAGAACCGTGTACAGTAAGCACATCCCCCCCCCCCAGTCACAAGCTATATATTATTGTAAGTATGCACAAGCAGCTTTTCTTAGAAAAAAAATCGGTGCTCAAGGCAGACTGAATGTGTAAAAGTGAACCTACGATTTATCCAAGGCAAAGACAAAAAATAATGAAGAGAGAATGGACCCAATTCCGTGCGGATAAGAGTGTTGGCCGAGTATCGCTGCCAAATAGTTGGCAATTTTCGTAAAAAATGTGACAGTTGCACTATGAAATGCCTAATCCCGTATTATTTCATCGAGTTGGATGTCACAGTCTTACCCTTTGTTCCTTTGAGAAGAAAAACCCGCATTTACACGTTCAACAAAACTACTAAACTAAAACAGAACTGGCGCAGAAGTAAACTAAAATAGAGAAATCAATGCTTATTTACAGGACGGACCAATATGTTCTCTGGCTGTGACCTGCAGAGTGGGATTAATAGGCAGGGATAGTGTCCACGGACAAATAGAGATTCAACCCTGGCATTAACGGAGGATTTTTTAGCAGATCTATATCCATCCATCGTCAGAAACCGCTTGATCCTGTACAGGGTCGCGGTGAGCTGGTGCCTATCACGGCAGATACAGGGTGCAAGGCAGGGCTATACCCAGGATAGGACGCCAGTCCATCACAGGTCACCCAGGGGGCAATCTAGTCCGCAGGCCAAGTAACCCAAGCAGCAGCAATGTCTTTGGATTGTGGGAGGAAAACGGAGTGCCCGCCGAAAACCCACGCGGACACCGGGAGAACATGCAAACTCCACACAGACAGGCACCCGAGCTGAGATACGAACCCAGGGCCTTCTTGTACCCCGTGATGGACTGGCGTACCATCCTAGGTACAGCCCTGCCTTGCGCCCAGTGTCTGCCGGGATAGGCTCCGGCTCACTGCGACCTTCTACTACAGGAATAAGCGGTTTCTGACGATGGATGGATGGATGGAATGCGTATTGGTAAAGGAATGGTTTAGTCTCCCATCGATTCTGCTGAGAGAAAATACCCGAATCAATATCGAATGCAGTTATAACTCGCCCTTTGTTGACAACGATAGGATATTATTGTGCAGGCTGGAAATTGCACGAGTCATCCGAGTTCACGGCGAGGCGTAAACAAAATAATAAGCGCCATTTACCATTTAATTGATCGCCTGCATTGGGATCGTACGCGGATACAATAGACATTAGCGTGGGTGGAATTTGGCGGGAAGGCCGTTCTCTCCACAGCTCGGAAAAAAAAAAAACCCAAAAAAAATTATTGCTGATTTTTTCCGTGCTCTGTCGTTGTTGACATGTCGTTCTCTCTGCAG
Organism: Geotria australis; assembly: GCA_036362915.1. Taxonomy (NCBI): domain Eukaryota; kingdom Metazoa; phylum Chordata; class Hyperoartia; order Petromyzontiformes; family Geotriidae; genus Geotria; species Geotria australis. The sequence goes on from JAZEWU010000041.1 coordinate 516,725, forward strand.
CTTTGTGCAGCGTTTTGTGACCCTCGGGTGAAAGGCGCTATATAAATGCTATTATTATTATTAGGCTTTCATGGTTTCGAGGGAGATGGCTTCGTGACACGGCTATCCCGAAAGAACAGCTCTGAAGAGCAACCGTACCGACGATGATGCGGCTGTCTTTTCCAAGTGACACGATTATGAATTCGATAAACACGCGTGGTTTTTGTTCAAATCGCCGAGTTACACGACACAGCATAACACGTTTTAAAACGTGCTCTCCTTTTTTTTACAACGCCTTGTGACCCTCTGGTGAAAGGCGCTATATAAAACGCTATTATTATTATTAAACCTCTCCCGTACTGCGTCCTCCCCCACACTGCTCTATTTAAGGCTTTTAGGCTTCGTGGCATCTTGAGCCAGTGCATTGCTCTCAATTCGAGAGGGTTATGCTAATGCTTCGGCGTGGGTCTCAGGAGGACTAATTTTTCATCCTCTTTTTTGCGTGCAACCGCGCTTCTTCAGCAGTCGGTTGGCACAAACGTGCCCCGCGATGCCCATTTGCTCTAAACATAGCTCGGCCAATCGCAGGCAGCGAGATGACAGCCACTCTGCCCACCTGATGCGCGCTCGAAATGACCTTGACGATGGAAGCTTGGTCAGCACCCCTATTAACCCATGTAGCAGCATGTCTTTGGACTCTGGGAGTAAACCGGAGTGCCCGGCGAAAACCCACGCGGATACGGGGGGGAACATGCAAGCACAGAAAGGCACCGGAGTCGAGATTCGAACCCGGGAATTCTAGCTGTCAGGTGGGAGTGCTACTCACCACGTCACCGTGCCGCCTGTCATTTTGTATTAGCAGACCCAAATTCATTACTGCGTGCAAAATAGTAAAGAAGAGATGAGTACATTATTTTAAACATTGAAATATGTCGTATAAATGGGTCAGTCGATTGGCAGGTGTCGTGTGTGGTGGGGTAAAACGTGGGTACTTCCAGCTCTTCCAAGACATCTGGCCAGCGTGGCAGAGCAAGCATAAATACCCTCAAGGGGGCTCTTGTAAAGTAACATACCGATGTGCGTCAAGAATATTCAATTAGTTACTTGCTATGACACGTGCATCAGAATCAGACACTTTTAAAGGGAATTCAACTAAAGCTAAAGTTTGTGCAAAGAAGCGTGGACTCGGGTTCGAATTGTCAGAAACCACTATACTTGTACAGGGTTGCGGTGAGCCGGATCCTATCCCGGCAGACACAGGGCACAAGACAGGGCGACACCCATGATAGGACGCCAGTCCATCACAGGGCACCGGGGGCAGTTTAGGCAGCAGGCCGATTAACCTATGCAGCAGCATGTCTTTGGACTGTGGGAGGAAACCGGAGTGCCCGGTGAAAACCCACGCGGACACGGGGAAGAACGCGCAAGGGATGTCTGGTCCACTCTCCTTGGACTGCTGCCACCGCGACCCTCACCAGGACAAGCGGTTTAGAAAATGGATGGATGTAGAGTGAAGACGCTCTGGTTGATAGAAATATCTGCAAAGCCACTCGCACACGCACTGTTCCCCGTCAATGTCTGTACGCATTGCACTCACCTCAAGCGATATGACCAATCTCAATTGCTCGCTCGAGAATGGAGAGGTCCATCATCTAATTGAAAGGGAATGCGTGTGACGACCCTTGCGACCTGCCCACGACCCCCGGACTGCTTAATGCAGCACACGACTCTCTACAACCGTTGTAGTTTATCACACACACACGTCCAAATCCCGGTCACAATTTTCCTGGACACAGCATTTCAACTGGGTGGTGTTGGCCGACGTACGTGTGAAATGTGGCCACATAAATATGTTGAGATTGTAGAATTATTATTTGTAGAATTGTTATTATTTTATCTGCTATCTTTATGTCCTATAATTTATTGCTATTGCTTGACTCAGTTAATCTGACTTGATGTTGTTGACATGCCGTTCTCTCCACTGCCTTGTGCAGCGCTTTGTTACCCTTGGGTGAAAGGCGCTCTATGAATACTAATATTATCACGCTTGACGGCGGCGCTGTGAGCAGAGCTGCTGCCTCACAGCAAGAAGGGACCCGGGTTCGACTCCCGGCTTGGGTTCCTTTCTGTGCGGTAGTTTGCATGTTTTTCCCGTATCAGCGTGGGGTTTCGCCGGGTACTCTGGCTTTCTCCCACAGTCCAAAGATGTGCTGCCTCGGTTGCATGCAGCTCTCACTAAAATTTCCACCGATTGCCCTGAGATGTTGTAACTTGCTTACCCCTCCCTGCTGACACTTTACTCTGCGCATTTCCGACGCAAGCGCTACTGCGATAGTAGCTTATCCAGAAACGATTTTGTGAGAAGCTACAGATAACTTTAGGGGAAACACATTTACAGTCTCTTTGCTCTCCCGGTACGACAACATCTGCAGGAAGGCACAAGCTCAGCAATATATTTTGATATGTGCTTAAGAGTGCTTTGCCGAGCGTGATTCCCAGGATGGTCACATATTGCCTGGATGCTAAAGGAGGCTTGAGCTGGGACAGAAAGCAGAGTGTGAAATATCTTTCAAGCTCACGTGGGTGAGACCCTTTCGAATTAAAATAACTAATAATAATTTTACATTTATAACGCGCACATATTCATTCAATGTCAAATATATCCACTAGACGAGAGAAGGACTCAGAGGCGCGAGGGAAGCGCAGAGGCGCGGAGGCGGTAACCAGGCGGTTTTCCGGCGCCATATTGCCACAAACAGAATAAAAACCCAGTGAGCTTGCAAGCTCTTTACGGGATCCCCGCGACACAACAAACACGAGAATTGACAAAAGTATATAAAAATAACGAATTAACCAAACAAAAAAAAACCTCTGCATACAGCATTGCACGTAATAATTTCGAAGGGGGGTATAAACGTTCAGCAGAGATAAAGAGGAGGGTGGGGGGTGGGAATGTAAGCCCTCTTCAGTCCATCTAACGACGCCTGACGCCGAGGGGCTGCCTTGAGTTCAGCGAGATGAAATGTTTGGTTACTTATGGGAAACCGTGAGCAAAAAGCCACCGAAGTGCTCTTCTGTGAAATGACATTACTCCAGCCTTGCGCCCGAGGCTCAGGCCGCGAGTTTGAAGTTTCCTCGGTGAGCGATGTACTGAATGCTACACAGCAACGGGTAACTCGTTGCTGTGTAGCAACGCAAAGTCGGTTCAAAAAGTATGTTCTCGTGAACGATGCGAATGATTATTTACGGCTGCTTTTCAGAGATGTTCTTTCGGGATAGCCGCGTCGATCGATCTCATTCTCTCTCCCTCGCGACGTTTTGACCTCCCGCGGTTGGAAGCATCACGAGGCGTTATTCAACATGGGAGGTGAGACCGCTCGACATGGCTATCTCGAACGAGCAACTTTGGAAAGCAAAAACATAAATGTTTTACTACAGTTCTTCACATCTTTACTGGAATTTATATTACATTTTTTTGTAAACCATTTACTGAAGCCTTCGAAAGTATCCCATATACCAAAGACAAAGATCCCCCGTATAGCCTTAACAGACTGTCGGGTCAAGTGCCGTGAGCGAGTAGCACCTATGAAGATCGACACGGCACACGACGAGGTGGGTGACCAGCACCACGCCCGGCCGCCTTTGTATCCCTAGTATCAACGTTTACACACTGCACTAGGTACTCCTTTGAGGCCGAGTCGACCTAGGGGAGGCCCAGGACCGGTTCAGAAAATAGTCACTGGTGGTGCCCGTGAGCGGGGTTCCAACTCGGGTCATAGCCGGGTTTGTTAGC
>JAZEWU010000041.1:538078-548756 GCA_036362915.1 Geotria australis
ACACGGGGAGAACAGGCGAACTCCACACAGAAAGGCCCCCGAGCCGGGATTCGAACCCGGGCCCTTCTTGCTGTGAGGCGGCAGCGCTACCCAATATGCCACCGTGCCGCCCTGAATGGATTCAGTCAGTCAGTTTTTTTTTAATCAAAGCTGGAAGAAACCGTTGAGCTATGTCGCTCCTCTTTTTGTTAAACAATTTTTCCAGCGGGGATGAGTAAGCAAGTTACAACATCTCAGGGCACTGGGAGAAATGTAGTCAGGACAATTAACCTCGGCAGCAGGGTGTCCATGAACTGTCACGTCTAAGTGAACGCGATCATTTGATTTTCTGAGATTAAACGAGAACGCGTTCTCATGTTCTTAATGCGAATTTCATTTGATCCCTCAGCCACACGTAAGATCCGTGCGTCACAGCAGGTAGTATGCAGCGATCGAAAGCTGTTATCTTTAGACAGATTCGTTATTTTGATTTCATTATTAGCTTCACTGATAAAATATAATGGAGCGTCGGCTGAAAAGTGTGCTGAGGAAGTGTGGAGAGACGCACGCTTTGAACCGCACAGAGACAGCGAGGGCTGACAGGGCGTTCATTGTACCGATGTAGGTTTCCACGGCTCGATTCATTACGGTTGCTTTTCAGAGCGGTTTTTTTTTTGTCGGGGTGTCGAGCGATCTGCCTCTCTCCCTTGAGACGTTTCGCCTCCCACGTCGGAAGCATCGCCCGACACGGCTATCCCGAAAGAACAGCCCTGAAGATGTTACATTTACTTGAATTACGAGTAATAGTTACGGAAGCGCACGTGTTTCACATACGCGGGTTTATAGACCCGCTGGATGTAAAATAACAACGCTGAGCAGGAAACGCAAGTGCCGTTTAACCCGGATAATGATTTATCGTTGACAAGTTTGTTTCACGTTTAGGGGGTAAGCCGTTTATGCATTGCTTAAGAAATATTCGGGATCGAAGGTGAGGCTGAACGAGCATTGATGTTCTGTGCTCTGTCGTTGTTGACATGTCGTTCTCTCCGCAGCTTTGTGCAGCGCGTTGTGACCCTCGGGTGAAAGGCGCGATGTAAATGCTATTATTATTATAATACTCGCAGCAACAACCCCTCCCCCCCCAACAGGCACACATTATGCAGAATGTATTTTTTTATTTGCATATATTAAAGGTGCTATTTGTTGATTTACATAAACATCCCATCGCACTAGAGGAATGTGTTTGCTTAGAAGGTCACGGTTCCCTCATTTAAAAAATAAAGGTCCTCTCCACGTGGAAATTTAATTCAGGCACATTATCAGTGGCTATCAGGGTTAGCTCATGGCCATTAACTTGGTCGAACGCTGTATTTCGTTAGGTGAGTAGCGCTGCCGCCTCGCAGCAAGAATCACCTAGGTTCGAGTCCCGGCTCGGGTGCCTTTCTGTGTGGACTATGCATGATCTGCCCCCGTGTTTGCGTGGGTTTTCTCTGGGCACTCCGGTTTCCTCCCACGGTTCAAAGACATGCTGCTGCATAGGTTAATTGGCCTGCGGACTAAATCGCCCCCCTGCCCCTGTGATGGCCTGGCGTCCCATCCTGAGTATAGCCCTTGCCTTACGTCTGCCAGGATAGGGTCCGCCCCCCCTCCCGCAACCCTATACAGGCTGAAGCAGGTACTGATAATGAATAGGGGCGTCATGGTGGCGTAGAGGGTAGCGCTGCCGCCTCACAGCAAGAAGGGCCCGGGTTCGAATCCCGGCTCGGGGTGCCTTTCTGTGTGGAGTTTGCATGTTCTCTCCCCGTGTCCGCGTGGGTTTTCGCCGGGCACTCCGGTTTCCTCCCACCGTCCAAAGACATGCTACCAGGTTAATTGGCTTACTGAGTAAATTGCCCCAGGTGCCCTGCGATGGACTGGCGTCCAATCCTCGGTTTACCCCTGTCTTGCGCCCTGTGTCTACCGGGATAGGCTCCGGCTCATGGCGACCCTGTATAGGATTAAGCGGTTTCTGAAAATGGATGGATGGATGACAATGAATATCGTTAGGCTTCTGCCAGCACGGCGTAATAATGACCAGCACATTGGACTTGCCGTGCAGAGGTCACGGGTTCGATCCTTCGACGTGACAGTTGAGACATTGGCGCAAACCTCTTAAACAGCCCCGTTTCTGTATTGGGAGGTTTTTCCCGATTCGTTAGGTTGGTTGTGTTGAAAAATATAAACATAAAAAGGAGAGCAGCTTTTGTAAATGGACGGTAAGTTATTCAGCAGAGCTGTTTTAAAGCATATTTAGACTGAGACGATAACCATTCCAAGGCCCCTGTGAGTGAGTTGTAGCTCCGCGCATGGGTCTGCTGTATAGATGCAAATGAAGAGTGATTCGGACCATCGTAATGAGCAGCGTGCGGCTTGATGAAACTATCTTGTCTAAACAAACACAAAAATCACACGGCAGGGCTTTCATATCTCTGTGTGATGTGTGCTGTGTAATGAAGCTCCCTTGCCTAACGATATGCATTCACTGAAAGAGAACCATCTTTTAAACAGATTATTAGTGAAGCTGCTGCTCTAACAATGGCGCAATAACGAAAGCAAATGAAAACATTAATCAGTAAGAACATTGCGGCCTTAAAAGGAAAAAAAAACACACTTGCTGTAATAGGTGACATTTCGGTCGATGAGACATCCGTATAGCACATAGATCAAGTGGCAGCTCGCGATTTAAATCAAACCATAGCACATGGCGTCCGTGCTATGAAGAAGGCTCGTTGCTCAAAACGTGACCTCTGATATATTTTTTTTATTTTTTTTCAGGCTACAGTGTTCCTGACGAGTGTCATTGTTTTATTATCTCATAAACGAACAGGATAAAACTCGCATTTGTATCGCTGTCCGTGTGTAATTAACGAATCAGACTAACACTGGCTGTTATAGAGGACAGGCGTAACAGATTCTGTGGCCAAGTAGGCAGGGCTCTGCTGACCGATAGATGGCTAGAGTCTCTGTGCATCTCTATCTCTATGGATCTCTATGTGTCTCTATGGGTCTATGATTTCGGGATAGCCGTGTCGAGCGATCTGCATCTCTCCCTCGGAGAGATGGGGATCCCTATCCCGAAAGTACAGTTCTGAAGAGCAGCCATCATCACCAAGGCTGTCAACCAAGCGTTGACCTGACGCGTATCCATCCATCCATTTTCAGAAACCGCTTAATCCTGTACAGGGTCGCTGTGAGCCGGAGCCTATCCCGGCAGACACAGGGCGCAAGGCAGCGGAACACCGAGGATGGGACGCCAGTCCATCGCAGGGCGCCGGGGAAATTTAGTCAGTACGCCAATTAACCTGGCAGCATGTTGTTGGACGGTTGGAGGAAACCGGAGTGCCCGGCGAAAACCCACGCGGACACGGGGAGAACATGCAAACTCCACGCAGAAAGGCCCCCGAGCCGAGATTCGAACCCGGGACCTTCTTGCTGTGAGGCGTTGATGCATGCTTAGCCCTATTATATGTAGATTTTCAATGCATTTGCACCTCAGGGGCGGTGGGTGGCCGTATCCACTAAGCTTGCGAGGTTAATAACGACTGCGAGTGAAGGCAGCGCCTTTAAACTAAATAATATACTGAGTTCCCACTGTTAACTGGCGCTAAGACTCCATCACAGGAGACCTCGTCAGGGTTGAACCAGTGGAATAAAAAAAACACTGTCAACCTCTTTTCAGCACTCGCGTGATCTGGCCCGCTTTTCAACGCTCAATTACATTCCGAAAAGTTACGAGATGAGCATTGATCATTGCGGTGCCATGTGGTGTTGGTGCCCTCTATATGAATTTCTGTTGTCGGGCTTTATTAATGTCCGGCCCGTTATCAATCCAATGCGTGATTTAAGCCTCCACACGCCACGTCAGTCATTGGCTTGTTTGAACATACCTCTCCATGTCTCTGTGTCTTCATGTCTTTGTGTCTTCATGTCTTCGTGTCTTCATCCATCCATCCAACCAATTTCTAAACCGCTTGTCCTGGTGAGGGTCGCGGTGTCAGCAGTCCAAGGAGAGTGGAACAGACATCCCTTTCCTCAGCAACAGATACCAGCTCTTCCTGGGGGATTCCGAGGCGTTTCCAGGCCAGCCGAAGGTTATAATCCCTCCAGCGTGTCCTGGGTCGGCCTCTAGGTCTCCGCCCAGTGGGCCGTGCCTGGTAGACTTCCCGTCGGAGCCTTCCAGAGGGCATCCTTACCAGATGCCTGAACCACCTCAACTAGCTCCTCTTAATCCGAAGAAGCAGTGACTCTACTCTGAGGTTGTCCCGGATTTCTGTGACTAAGCTCATCATCATCATCAGGGTTGAAAAAATGCATACCGCTTTGTGGGAAAGTCAACAATGGTTGTCCCATGGATAGACTTAATGCCACACCATAGCAATGTGGAATGTTTACCACTGGCTGTAAACAGGAGCAGGCATTGATGTTGTCTTCACTTAATAGCGGGCACACAATGCCACCGAGGGTGGGATTGCGTTATGTTTTTTAATTAGCCAAGGCATACTCGGTAACCACAGGATTTTTCGCTCTTACAAAATATGACCATGGTTCATTCATTTCACTAATTGCCGTTATACTGCTTTTCAGCGAGATTCTAACAGAAACATTGGAAGAATGCAGAACAGTTTTGACAACCGTATACAGTATTTAACATTTCTTAACGGGGCATTTAATCTCTTACCAAAGTTGCTTGGTGCGCTTTGAGAAAAAATATTTCAAAAGCGCGTTTAAACTCAGACTATTACACCACAAATCATTAGTAAATGCATGTAAAATTATAAAACTGAAAAACCCGAATGAAAACAACCGTGTGCATTTCAAGATGAATAAGTTTAAAAGTTTGCAAAGATTGCGCATTTAATTTGTAGAGAGTGTTATTTTTGGCAGCGAATCGTGCAGATGGAGCAATTTTGAACTACAGCAGCGTTTTATTGCCTTGTTTTTTTTTATCTACGCAATGTAGAATAGTTTATCTCACAGAGAGCAAAATTGTAAGTTGTATTGAAATAGATTTCAATTTAATTCAAGTGGGCTTCAACAGAAATCGTCCTTTTTTAACAGCCCACGGTAGTAGATTTCGGGCGGCATGGTCGCGCGGTTAGTGGCGCTTCCGCCTCACAGCAAGAAGGTCCCGGGTTCAAATGCCGGCTTGAGGGCCTTTCTGTGTGGAGTTTACACGTTCTCCCCGTGTCCACGTGGGTTTTCGCCGGGCACTCCGATTTCCTCCCACAGTCCAAAGACTTGCTGCTTGCATAGGTTTATTGGCCTGCGGACTAAATCCCCCCCCCTTGCCATGTGAAAGACTGGCCTCCCATCTTCGGTATAGCCCTGCCTTGCGGCCCTGTGTTTGCCGAGAGAGGCTCCGGCTCACCGCGACCCTGTACAGGATTAAGCGGTTTCTGACAACGCCTTCACAGGAATCCTTGTTCCTTCCTCTGGCTTGGATTGTTGGTGCGGGTCAGTGGTACCGTGTGGAGATGTTGGCTGTCTCTCGCTCTTCCGATCTGCGTCTGCTCGGGTGCATCTATTCCCTCCTTGCTTGTTGTAGAATTATTATTATTATAATTTTCCTGTTGTTTTTGTGTCCTATGTCTTATGGTTCATCGCTATTGCTTTACTCTCGGTTATTTGGTCTCCCCGTTGTTAACATGCCGTTCTCTCCACAGCTCGGGTACAAAAAAAATCCCCCGAAAAATAATATTAATTTGTTGCTAATTACCGTTCTCTGTCGTTGTTGATATGTCGTTCTCTCCGCAGCCCTGTGCAGCGCTTTGTGTCCCTCGGGTGAAAAGCGCTCTATAAATGTTATTATTATTATTAGTAGAAACTCGATTATCCGTCAGGGGTTCGGAACCGCGGCCCTGACGGATATTCGAATAGACGGATAACGGAATAGGTAACATTAAAGTGGATGTTAAAGAGGCTGTAATGTCTCTAAGGATGGCCGAGTGACTTCCTGTTTGCGGGTGATCAAGTTGTCCCTCGTGAAATAGGATGACGAAGCCAAAACTGCCTGCCACAAATCATACGTACAAAATATACGTGATCCAATTAGCAGTCGGGCTGGGCTCCACGTGAGGCGCAACTACAGTAGACATATTTTCCCGTGGCCCTGGCGGTTAACAGAGACTGGCGGTTAAACGAGTGACGGATAATCGAGTTTCTGCTGTAGTATATTTCGCAATCGATGCGCGCCGAGGCACAATCGCATGCAACCCAGGGTCACAAAGCGCTGCACAGGGCTGTGGAGAGAACGGCAGGTCAATAACATCAAGACAGATTAACTTTGTGACCGTACCGCGTGGCACTCGCGGTATGGTCGCGATCGCGAACTAGTAAAATGTGCACCGATTAATGACGACTTCCAAACTCAAGGCCCTCTCTCCCTGATCTTTGACCTCAGAAAGGTCCTCATTTCGCCACCTTTTTTGTCTTCGTTCACTTCGCTTCAAGCGCGCTGCACGTTGTGGCGCCTCTCTGCGACGGATGAGAGTGCCTTAGGTCCTCTGGGTGTCTTTTAAAATGCTAATTTTGCAAGCTTTGCTACGGAATCTTTAAGGGCTGAGGAGAAGCTCTGAGGAATAAGGCTTTTGATTATAATTTTTTGCGCCATTATTAAAATTAAACAGTTTTGCTTAGGCTCCCGGTGTGTGTGATGTTCTATTGTCATAATTCTATAACTGGAGGTGTCTCATTAAACATTAAGCATCTCAGTAATGAAATTTACACGTGATGAAAGGTATTTCAATTAGCCACGTCATTGAGTACAGCAATTTTGCTAATGATTAGTTTGAAGACATTCTAATTGGCTTAATGTGACGTGTTTCTAAATATATGCATCACAATTCAGAAGAAATAAATTATACGGTCATTGAGTTTTTATTTAAGCTGGAAGGAACTGTTGAGTGATGTAGCTCTTTGTAACAGTTGTTCAGCGGGGAGGGGTAAGCAAGTTCCAACATCTCAGAACACCGAGGGGCAATTTAGTCTGCGGGAAAATGTACCTAGCCAGCAGCATGCCTTTGGACTGTCGGAGGAAACCGGAGTGCCGCGCGAAAACCCATGCGGACACGGTGAAAACATGCAATGGCATTGTAATTGAACACATACAAAAAACGCAACTGCAAGACCTTTAAAAAAAATCAAACCTCACTTAAGTGTCCACAACGTTCGTTGTCTCAGTGTCACGCTGAGTATGGACGCACACTGGCGTCACGACAATTAGGTGCAAAACACCTTCCAGTTGACAATGTTCTTTCTCTGTAGTGTTTACCCCTAACACCTTACCCAGCAAGTGTTTGGCCAAATGTCCCCTCGTGTCATTAGCGCGATATTAGGTTCACACGGAGATGTACCTCATCAGCAGCCGAGACCATGGATTTCAAAGGTATCGTTATTTCCTATCGAGACCAATTAGTCATCAGAAACAGCCGCCGGGGTTCTGCAAAGGTTGTCGCAGATAGGTTTCTAATTATACAGGTGACTTGCTTAATTAAGACTCGACGCTGCATAAACATCGCTTCCGCGGAGAGGGGAGTGCTCTCACGGAGATTACGAAAGTATTTCGGCGAATGCCTTTTTAAAACGTTCTGTCAGTGCATCGTCATGCACACATTCCGTGCGTTTATTAACACGTTAGATGCCGTGAAAAATATTTGCAGGCAAAGTGGCTGTGTGCAGTTGCGTTCAAGTGTATACTTGTCAACGTGAATTTATTTGTTAGATGCTGGTGGTAATAGTCGTTTTGCAGCAAAGTTGTGTGGTGCCAAACCTAAACAGCTTCCAGGGATGACGTCCGTCCACAACTGTCCTTGTTGCTGTGGCTCTTCTTAAGACGTTTTCTGCTGGAACCCTATTTATTCCTTCTTATTCTCTAAGAAGGCTGGCCCCGCAGTCACCCCACCTCACACAAAACTTAAATCGAAACGCTATCTCTCTCTCCTTGCTATTTATTAAACATGAACTAAATATTAAAGACTCGACGTTCAAACATTAACTAACCCGACGCTCTGACGCTGCCACGAGATTACGCTCTCTACACTGACTCTCTCCTACCATCTTAGCTGGCTAACTTGCCCGGAGCTGTGCTTGAGGTGATGCTCCGACTTGCCCGGAGCTGTGCTTGAGGTGATGCCCCGACTGACGAACCTGCTCGCCTTATATCCTCCCAGAGTTCCTTCCAGAATGTTCTCTCCTTGCCTGTTCTACCCATCCCCTCTAATCACGTACGCCACCTCGTGACCTACCAATCACAATTATCCTTACGCCATCTTGAACTTAATAAGGGACACCTGTCCCTACTTTACAATTACTTTCGCCTGCAGATGTCACGAAGTCCACTCACTTCACCCACAACTCTCTCCATTTTGCCGTGCCTCCACAGTTGAACCAGAACTCCTGATGATGCTCCCAACGTGGGTGGCGAAACGTCGCGAGGGAGAGAGGGAGATCGCTCGAAATGGCTATCCCGAAAGAACAGCTCTGAATAGCCGACCATCATGATGTTGAATCATGTTAATGCGAATGCAATGGTTATTTCAACGATTAAAATTGTTCTTATATTCATGACACATACAGTTAATTGCTTATGTAAACTTGTATTCTGTCTGATTCAAATATGTGTATTCCATGAGTTCATTGTCATTGTCAGAAACCGCTTAGTCCTATCCCGGCAGACAGAAGGCGCAAGGCAGGGCTATGCCCAGGATAGGACGCCAGTCCATCACAGGGCACCGGGGGCAATTTAGTCAGCAGGCCAATTAACCTATGCAGCAGCACGTCTTTGGACTGTGGGAGGAAACCGGAGTTCCCGGCGAAAACCCAAGCGGACACGGGGAGAGAACATGCAAACTCCACATAGAAAGGCACCCGAGTCGGGATGTGAACCCGGGGTCCTTCTTGCTGTAAGGCGGCAGCGCTACTCGCCGCGACACCGTGCCACCCGCAATTTATACCAAACCACGAATGGGATGACAACGAAGACAGCTATGAAAAGGCACAAACTTGCCAAACAAAGGATCGAATACACAGAGTTCTGTATTTATGATCGTGGCTGAATAAAAAACTAAATCAGAGAATGCTAATACGATCGAAGATATCCTGGCCAACAATGGAGCCATGAAGCATTAGCATCATGGCTGATTGGAAACTGCCAATTGGTAGGCCTTGGGGAGTGAGCTAGAACAAGCGCATGGTTATAAATTATTACACTTTATCTTAGTGTTCCTTATAAACATGCTCGGTCTGCATTCGAACTTTTCTCCTCGCAATAAACAGATCAACCGCAGTGCGCGTAAAAAAAAAACAACCCCAGCTTTGGACAAAAGCACTTTTGAAATTTAGAAACAACGAAATGCGTACAGTGCACCGAGACTAAATTGACAATGCAGTACAATTAGGCCTGCAAACCATGGCGAGTAAATACAAACAATACCTTTAAGACATTGAACCGTGACTGACGTCCTATCCTGGGTATAGCCCTGCCTTTCGCCCTGTGTCTGCCGGGATAGGCTCCGTCCCACCGCAGCCCTGTATAGGATTAAGCGGTCTCTGACGATGAATGAATGGATGAATGAATAAAGATTGATGTTAAATACTCACATTCCTGAAACAGCTGGAGTGTTTATAAATTAGATTTAAAATTAGGAGGCTACATTTTACGATTCTTGGCCTCAGCGCTTTGTGTATGACAATGCATGCTTGCAGTAAATAAAGAAAACTCCTTGCCAATTCCAATGTGAGATGGCTCACAAAGTAAAAAAAAAAGCGACTTCAAATGATTAAAATTCCACACCTCGAGTTTCAAAACTTTCAAAGTATGTACGCACTTTTTCCATGAATTGAAAATACATCAATTGGATAATCCTGTGATGGACTGGCGTCCCATCCTTGGTGTTCCCCTGCCTTGCGCCCTGTGTCTGCCAGGATGGGCTCCGGCTCACCGCGACCCTGTATAGGATTAAGCGGTTTCTGAAAATGGATGGATGGATCAATTGGATAATATGTATATCCATAGCACGGCTCTTTTTATGAGTTAGGTTACTTAAAAATAAGAGTCGTAAACCCGCCTCTACCCAACACAGCCAATTAGTAAGGTTTGTCAAGTGAACAAAACGTGCCAATTTGTTGCTACTTCAGCACGCCTGGTATGTTGGAGAGCGAACCCACAACACTTACAATGAAGGTACGACGTTTCGCTGATAGTTGCAATCAGCTTCATCAGGAACAAGGGTTCTGGCGAGAACCACCGCTCGGCCAATCCAAATTAAACAATCAACATTGAAGCACAAGAACAACCGTCTTTTGCCACTAAGTGGCGGTGACGTCACCACGTCGCCTGTGCCAGGCCATATGCACCTTGAGGCCACGTGAAGTGTCGAAGGCTCGTCGACAGGAGGTCACAGGACAGACCCAGGTGTCATGGGCTGCCTGACTGAGATGACTGGCAGATACACCACCTGAGCTCCCTACTGTGCCAACTTGCTGTGCTTTGGCCGCTCGGCGCTCAGCTCGCTGTTGTGAGCGTTGCTCCTCCGCCCTCCGTTGTTGCTGGAAGGCGACTGCCTCCAACTGCCCAGTAGCGTCCTTCACGAACCTCCTCCACAGAGGTCGATCTTGACACGGCCGGTACCAGTTTTCAGCAAGTCCACCCAGCTCCAGATCC
>JAZEWU010000041.1:587424-604853 GCA_036362915.1 Geotria australis
TCTTCAAGGAAGTGACGGCCATCTTAGGGGACGCTGGCAGATTTTTGCCGCTCTTAAGATTGCCAGTTTCACGACCTTTCAGTAAATTCGAAGCAGCTTTAATCATTTTTAGTTGCTTTGGTTTTTTTTTCATTATTGACATGCCGTTCTCGACGCGGCCCTTGTGCAGCGCTTTGTGACCCTCGGGTGAAAGGCGCTATATAAAACTCTATATAGAATCGAAAAGAAGAAGAAGTTTTAAAGCTCAACTGTCAATGAGTGAGTGCGTCTTTATACCTGAAGAGATGTCAGGGCATCCAGTAAGACAGATGTGGAGACCTGACTAACCATCGCATTGGATATCGCTGTGCTGGGAGCCGCACGAAATCCTCTACATATTCCTGTGTTTCTCGACGAGGGGGGGGAATTAGGCAGTTATTTCCAAACATGTGCTCTTGTAAGATACTACACAGTAATAACCAACACAACCGAACACAAATTATTGTAGCTGGTGATTGCCTTAGCCCCATATATATATATATATAATCTGGTAATTACCGACATCAGACATTGACATTAGCATAATTCAAAAAGCGGCCGCGTGGACTTGCTCCGTGTAATTAGAATTGGGAGTAGCCAGTGCTAGATTATTCTGCCACCGGAAATTGCAAAGTAGCACTGAGAGGGTACGCTACCGGCCAAGTATGGCCTGGCGGCAATGTGGGCGGACATTTGCGTAAAGGGAGGACTTGCATGAAGCCAGATTCTGTTGATTCGCATTCGATTCGATTCTTCGAAGCGTGATGGTGATATGACAGTTTCCCATTCCGACAAGTTCTTCTTTAGTCACAGACAGCCCTTCAACATTTAGAGATATAAATAGTCAGTGCTGGCCTTAAAGGCGGCGGGCATTGGCCTCTCTTCTTGCTCCAGACTGAGGGGCTTCTGGCATCTACTTGAGTTTCTGGACATCGTTGTCTTTCAGCTCCTTGGCTTCGAAGTGTTTGGTATAATTTGCAGGTAATACCAAGTATTACTTGACAGGGTTCGCTACGTGAACGCTTCTACCTTGATTAAACGGTGCAATTGGGTGGCCACGGTATTTAACGTCTGTTGTTTCTCAACCTGGCGACCCGGGTTTGATTCCCAGCCACCTCTATCCCGAAAGAACAGCTCTAAAGAGCAACCATCGTTAGTAACATTAGTTGAACCCCCAAGGCTATGTTACCTGGAGTCTAGCACTCCTGTTAGGGTCTTTTGGTAAACAGGTCTAGAGTCCAGCACTCCTGCTAGGGTCTCCCTTGGTGAACAGGTCTGGAATCTAGCGCTTCTGCTAGGGTCTCCCTTGGTGAACAGGCCTGGGGGGAGAATACAGACAAATAACGATCCGAAGACCCTCCGACTAAAGGAGGCTGGCATCAGGAAGGACATCCGGCTGTAAAATTCTGCTCCAATACCCCCACTATTGGGGGGCAACCGGCCAACCTGGATCAAACTGCACAGCGCCAGTTTAAACCGGCAACATCTGACGCGTAGCTACGACCAGCCCTTCACAAACCCACATTGACCAGCAAGGTGAAGTATGGTTAAGCGTGCCCCCCGCCCGCCAATGGCTGCCCCAATATTCGGAGGGTTTCATCCAGCAGACGACTGACAACAGCCTTCGTCCAGCGGTCGATATTTCAGGCCTAACGATGAAGAGTTATTCACAGTGTTACCGTAATCGTATCAAACTATATACGTCAACACGACTTTGAAGTTTCAGGCCACACGAGTGATCATTACATCCAAATTCGGTCCACGGCTGTATATTGTCGTCCGTAAACTCGATTTCGGCGCATTTCAGTGTTCAAACTCTTGAGCTGGCCTCGGAGTAAGGCAGCCAAACTTTATTGCTGACCCACGATAACGGCTCCACTTTTCTGCGACGGACTAAGCGTTGTGTTTTGTTTAAATGTCATCGAGCTGTCACACACGAGGGACTGTCTTGTTAACATCAATAGGGTTTTTTGTTTTGTTATGCAGAGGCGGTTCGCTTTGAATATTGGGGCACCGGTCTGAGCGTGTTTCTTCTCTAAGCGGTCAAACATGCAATTTGAATGAAACTTATACTAAAATGTTAAAGCGCGAGACACTCATAAGGGGCTGCATGTTTGCAATAGCTTTGGTGACAACGAGTTTGTGTTATTACACAGGATGACCGAGTTGAGCTTCTACTGAACGTGGAAGTCTGTCAGTCACGGCAGGATCTAACACTCGCTCCCATCTCTAACACTAACTCCCATCTCTAACACTGCGACTCTCATCTCTAACACTCGCTCCCATTAACTCGAAGGCTTTCACGACCTAAACTCATAAACAGAGCTTCACTATGGACTCGCTCCCATCTCTAACACTGACTCCCATCTCTAACACTGACTGCGACCTCCTACCTCTCCCCGCCGAACAACTGTTAAAAAGTGCTACACAGCTCAACGCCCCCTTCCAGCTTAAATACAAACTGACGGGAATGTAGCTCGCCCTCAGAGCGACGTCCATCCCAACACTCCGTTCAAATGCCACGCGACACGGTGATAACGCGTTTGAATGCCGGGATTTGTGCACTGCACGTTGTTAATTTGCTCCACAATAACTCGGGCACATTTTTTGCTTTATCACGGACGGTCAAGCAGCGAGTCACCGACGCACAACTCAGAACCCCCGCGTAGAATTCCTGGCAACGCGTGGGCAGATTCACCCACACTTGTTTATTTACTTCCAAATACACCACCACCCCCCCCCCCTAGTAATTAACATTTTGCAAATTTGAATGCGATTTCATGGCCAATTGAGCGAAACAAAGTACACACGCGTTTTATTTTATTTTATTTATTTCCAAATAATTAACCGGCATGTGTTCCGAAATAGGTCACCCTGGTCCCGAGAGCGGTGTCTAGAAACGCTTTGGTGCCTATTCCAGGTGGCATTGAGATCACCTGTGCGTGTGGCAGTGATAGATGTTAGCCTTAGGGGCTTTCACATGCAGTTTATAATTCCACAGTCGGTGTGCCAGACAGAAACTCTCCCCCCATCTTGTCTCCGCGCCGATGTTTTACGTGTTTTTTGTGTTCTGCTTCTTTGCGATTCTTCGAAGCGCGATGGTTAAATTACAGTTTCCCATTTTCTTTTTTGTGTTAAAGATCATTGTTAAGCAATACACCTAGAGTGGAGAATAATGTGGGGCGGCACGGTGGCGTAGTGGGTAGCGCTGCCGCTTCACAGCAAGAAGGTCCCGGGTTCGTATCCCGGCTCGGGGGCCTTTCTCTGTGGAGTTTTATGTTCTCCACCCGTGTCCGCGTGGGTTTTCGCCGGGCACTCCGGTTTCCTCCCACCGTCCAAATACATGTTGCCAGGTTAACTGGCGTACTGACTAAATTTCTCCAGGTGCCCTGCGATGGACTGGCATCCCATTCTCGGTGTTCCCCTACCTTGCGCCCTGTGTCTGCCGGGATAGGCTCCGGCTCACCGCGACCCCGTACAGGATTAAGCGGATTCTGAAAATGGATGGACGGATGGATGGAGAATAATGTAATGAATTGGCAACACGTGTGTGGTAGAAGTATTGCACACGTGTTGTGAAGTAACACAAGTAATGTTGTATGGATTATCGCATTTGATCCTTTGTTCCTGATGAAGCTGATTGTAACTATCAGCGAAACGTCGTACCTTTATTGTAAGTTACGTGGGCTCGCTCTTCAACATACCGGTGTGGTGTTGAAGTAATAACGAATTGGCAGGTTTTTGTTGACGTGACAACCCTTTGCTATTTGGCTGTGTCGGGTGGAGGCGGGTTTGCGACACTTATATATATATATTGTTACGTGACCTAACTCATAAATAGAGCTAGACTATGGATAAAGTCTCACTGTTGAGGCTAGAACAGGGTCGCGCTGCGGTTAGGCTGTACGTTCAAATCTCGTTTCGGTGGGGTGGGGGTCAATAGCCCATCGTTGGCTTTCACGGCTCGATTCATGATGGTTGCTCTTCAGAACTGTTCTTTCGGGATAGCCGTGTCACTGACCGATCTCCACCTCTTTCCTTTGCGACATTTCGCCTCCCACGTAACCCCTGCTGATGCTTCCACAGCTTGCAAGCTCACAGGGTAATTTTCTGCAGTAATAATCTCATCTCATTATCAGAAACCGCTTAAACCCGTACAGGGTCGCGGTGAGCCGGAGCCTATCCCGGCAGACACAGGGCCCAAGGAAAGGCTATACCCAGCATAGGACGCCAGTCCATTTCTGTAATAATAATTACACATCTATCTGTATAGAGCTTGCAAGCTCCACTGGGTATGTCCTGCTGCAGTAATACACGTCTATTAAGTTATAATCTCGTGGGAACTGGCGACGGCTTGGAGAGAGTTCCATCCAGCAGTCGACTGATCTTGCCTGAAGATGACTGGTAATTGAGGGACTGGCCTCCAACTTTGCACGGCAGTGTTGAATTCCATGCAGCGAGGCCGAGCGACAGAAATAAACATGGCCCCATCACTCTGTCGAAGCACCTTTTCTCGCCCGTGACTTTTTCAATTGTAGGCATCATGCGCCAACTGTCAAGCAGTAACGTTTTTTGCACATTAGTGTCCCAAGGCGTGTGCACTGTTGCAGTTTTGAGGAGACATGCCTTCAAGATAATAATCCACCTAGCGCGGTACAACCGTCTGCGGTTTTGTTATTCTTTTGCAATCCACCTCCCCACCCGCACCACTTCAAATCGCTCCTCACTCGGAATGCACAGCTCGGCTACTGCGACTCTAACCAACCCGCGGTGAGCCGGAGCCTATCCCGGCAGACACAGAGCGCGGGGCAGGGTTATACACACGATGAGACGCCAGTGCATCACAAAGCACCGGGGGTAATTTAGTCCGCGGGCCGATTTACCAATGCGGCAGCATGGCTTTGGACTGCGGGAGGAAACCGGAGTGCCCGGCAAAAAACCCACGCGGACACGGCGTGAACGTGCAAAGTCCACACAGAAAGGCACCCGCGCCAGGATTCGAACTTGGGTGCTTCTTGCTGTGAGGCGGCAGCGCTACTCACGCCGCCACCGTGCAGCCCCCTACCTCTAAGCAGCCCGTTGAAAACGACCATTCACTATCAGTCCCCAGTTAGTCATCTAGAGAGACACGGTGAGCCGGTGCCTATATCCCGGCAGACAGAGGGCGTAAGGCAGGGCTATACAAAGTAATGGGACGCCAGTTAGTCGTAGAGGCACTTGTATGTGGACTGTGGGAGGAAACCGGAGTACACGGACACGGGGAGAACACGCATACGCCACACGAAACGGTGAGAATTGAACCACCTCGGGCAGGACCCACAGAGGTATCGTCTGCATAAACCGCCGTCTCATTCCTAATGCTTCGTATTCCCCCGTTTCTGGAGAAGTACGATTAATTCCCCCCTATACTTTCCAAGCGTCTATTATTTGATCTCTAATCCGTCCAAAACCAAATTTGCCGTCTCCTTTGTGCTTAAAGTAAATTCAACCCCTTCTTTAAAAATTGCCCGGGCCAGAGTGACATCCACTGCGATTGTGCAACCAATCTATTCCGCAGAACGTATCTGTGTAGAGTAACGTATACACTTTTTTCTCTCCATACATTTTACATCGTGCTTTAAAAGCTTGCGGGATAGAGAAAGGGAAAAAAAAAAAATCCTTAACGCAAGTAACGAAAATGGAAACCCATTTCTGTTTCATCCGACAGGGCCAGGAACAAAAAAAGTCTATCCCTTACCTGGGGACACTCCGCAGCCCGAAAGTAAAAGCTACGTAACCCAAATAGAACTCATACATCGACCGCGTGATTCTTAACCCTGCATCTCCCCCAAACAATCAACGTGAATCCACTCGCTTTGGTACCTTGTAACGATGCATTCATTCATCGGTGGCCATCGCTGACATCACTACTTACTGGGTCAAATGTAAATAAGCATGGTGGCGCAGTGGCGCGGCGAGTAGCGCTGCCGCCTCACAGCAAGAAGGGCCCGGGTTCGAATCTCGGTTCGCGTGCCTTTCTGTGTGGCGTTTGCATGTTCTCCCCATGTCCGTGTGGGTTTTCGTCGGTCCGGGCACTCCGGTTTCCTCCCCCAGTCCAAGGACATGCTACTGCATAGGTTACTTGGCCTGCTGACTAAATTTCCCCCGGAGCATTGTGATGGAAAAAATAAATACCTACAAGACCCGAAGAAACCTCTAGAGCGACCCGTTCCGACGCCGCTTGATGCGCACAGTGACGGCGTGAGACGCGTCGCGGCAGCGCGATGGGTCAGATGGCAAACATTTCTCACTCACCACAAACCGGTTCCTTAGACCCCCCCCCATCGCTGCTTGGAAAGTGCGCGTATTTTTTGCGAAGGGAAAGTCAGGCAAACGTGGAGTTGATTCCCAAAGCCGTTGATGAGCCGACGCGTCAGCCCCTTTGCGACGGGGCCCTCCGCTCGCATTAGAAATTCGAGGGCTCGCGGTTAAAGCGACGCCCTGTAACATTATTTTTGTTCAAAAAAATATTCTCACTCGGCGACGTGAGACTTCCTTGCCGCCTCTCCGACGGGGAGGGGAAAAATATAACTGCAGGCGGCACGATTCGATTGGCGAATGTCACCTTCCGATCACCTCGGCCCCGCGATGGGAAATGCGATCCTGGGCGCCCCATTATTCACACGGCGAAGGCCTTCATTCACGTTGAGAGCGACCGCAGCTGCACGGGCAGCCCAATGGAAGCTTTGCGTCGGTAAAGGTCGAAAGTCAGCGCGCATCTATGCGTGGGATGAGTCGGGATTCAACCTGTCACGTTACCGTGACAGGGTGAGGTACGGCCACAGGACAACCTACGTTACCGATGCGCTTTGATTCTAATGTTTTGTGTGAATTGTGATAGTGTCAGAAGAGTGGGTGCCTCGCTACACCACATTAATTCGTTCCAGAACAGGTATCGTAACGTGAAACCACCGCAAAGTGAGACCGATAATACTGTACATTGTTGTATGGTAATTCGTTACACGCCCTTCAAAGTTGAGACGTAAACACTAAAAAGCACTATATTATGATGTTATCGGGCAAGTAATTAATTCGTTTTGTTGTTGTTGTTGTTGTTTTGAGAGGAACCGGAGAACCCGGAGGATACCCAAGCAGAACAAGGGGCGAACGTGGGCAGAGACACACAAACTCCACGCAGAAAGGCGCCCGAGGCGGGAATGAAACCGCCTAGGGCAGGACCTTCATTCCGTGAGGCGCGGGTGTTACCACTGTGCCACCGTGCCGCCCGGAACTGTCCCGATGTTGTGATCGCACGTGTGACGCTCGGCGGAGTTTGATTTTTACTTAACAGTGCTTTGTCTGTGATAATACGATGCGGCAGGGCTGGGAGGTGGGGTAGGCTGTTCCTGGACATGTTTTCACCCCGTTGTGGATACAGGCTACCGATTACATATCAGGTGATGCTAACGTGATATGCAGAGATAGAATCGGTGCGCTGAAATGCATGCCAATTTTCCGGGCGGAAAGCATTAATTTTCGTCGATACTTTTTACACAGCGAAACGTAATTAAAGCTGCGTTCGTGACATAAGCTATTTTAACTCAACGCACTGGGGGTCAAGGTAGAACACTTCGAAGCCAAGCTGAAAGACAACGATGTCCAGAAGCTGCCCATCGTGCTTTGAAGAATCGCAAAGAAGAAGACTCAACGCACTCAATGGGATGAATACAATGGCTATGCGATTTGAGCTCACGGTGGTAATAATAAGAATTGCACTCTCGATTTTAACCCTTAACTTGAAGTGCAATGCACTTGCGCAGTCTGCATTGGCAGTGTGCAGTGTTGTATCGTCATCATTATCACAGCTGTATCAACATTATCACTGATAAACAGAGGCCCCCATTGCTGCTTCGCTGCTTGCATATGTCACCACACTCGTTGTCTGTGAATATGCTATTTGTACTTGTTATCGTATCATAGTATTCTCGACTTTTTCTTGAATGCTTAAGGGTATATATATTATTGCACATACTTGTTTGGCACGCTGTTTTGCACAGAGTTCAGAGAGAGAGAGAGAGAACTGCCAAATTTAACACGAAGGGCTTTCGTGACCAATGTAATCCATTGTCTCGCTCTTTTAACGAGTTAGGTTACGTGACCTAACCCATAAAAAAGAGCTAGACTATGAATCTCACTGCCATGTATCTCACGTGAACGTGGTGAATTAACCGAGACAACAGCAGCGTGTCTTTGTACGGTGGGATGAAACCGGAACGCCCTGGGCGAAAGCCCACACGGACACGGGGGAGAGAACGCGCAAACTCATAAGAGAACGGCACCCGCGCCGGGTATCGAACCGTGGGACTTCTCGGTGTGAGGCGGCAGCGCTGCTCGCTGTGACACGGTGTGCCGCCACTTGGGCAACGTCTGCGGTTGCCCCCCTCCTCTTGGGATTCCGCAGGCAACCGTATCTGTCCGCGCGAGGGTGACACCGTCAGATTTACAAGCCACTGTACCGCTATCCCAGCGGTGCCGAGACCTCGGCTTGAAAGATTTGTCAGGCGTCTCTCCGCGAAAACAAAGAACGCCGCCCGTATACTCGCGCCGATTAAAATGCTTGAATGCAATTAACCAGGGCGGCACGGTGGCCCCGGTTAGTAACGCCGCCGCCTCAAAGCAAGAAGGTTCCCCGGTTCGAATCCCGGCTCGGCTGCCTTTCTGTGTGGAGTTTGCGTGTTCTACCCGTGTCCACGGATGTTTTCGTCGTGTACTCCAACTTCCTACCGCAGTCCAAATACACGCTGCTGCATCGGTTAAATGCCCTGCGGACTAAATATCCCCCGGTGCCCTGTGATGGACCGGCGTTCCATTCAGGGTATAGCCCTGCCTTGCGCTCTGTGTCTGCCGGGATAGGCTCCGGCTGACAACGACCCCGTACAGGATTAAGCGGTTTCTGACAATGGATGGATGTCTAATCACTAAATTAAACGATTAGGTCCTCAGTTCAAACCGAGGTTACATTTATTTCCGGGCTGACATTTCTTCGGCATTGCTTGGCCTAACAAATCACCGCTTCTGATAATGGAGCCTTGGCCCAAATGCGTTCCGTGTGCGGACCTTTGAGATTTCCCCGCATCCCCAAAGCCATCTTACAACTTCCAGCCCATAAGAGAAAATTGCTACTTTATTTCTGCCGTGCCAGTTTGAAAGCTTTTCTCTTGCCCCGGAAAACATTTATAGCGCTAGGTGCACTGCAGACCATGTACACAAAACGGCTTCACCCGGATTGTCTGCGCGCTGATGACAATAACTTAATGCGGATTTGAATAAGGCTAGGTAAAGACGGTGAATTGAACATGTTTTAAATATGCAATCTATATATGTCCTCCCTGTGTTCGCGTGGGTTTTCGCCGGGCACTCGGGTTTCCTCCCACAGTCCAAATACATGCTGCTGCTGCTTCGGGAAATTGGTCTGCTGACTAAATTGTCCCCCGGTGCCCTGTGATGCACTGGCGTCCTATCATGGGCATAGCCCTGCCTTGCGCCCTGTGTCTGCCGGCATAGACTCCGGCTCACCGCAACCCCGTTCAGTTTTAAGTGGTTTCTGACAATGAATGAATGTATATCATTTATGGATAGGAAGGTACCTAGCTTTGGAAACCACATTTCACAATGCTGCCCGAGGAAGTCAAAGCGTGCCCCAAATCCGAGGTTACACCTGCAGGCCAGTTCTGTCTGCTGCTACAAATCATCTTCATCATCCACCGATTCGACCCTACTTAACCGAGGAGACTTACACACGTTTGCGGCTGAAGAATGGTTAATCCCCCCGAAGCTGTCGCGTATTTGATGGCTGCCTTTCCTCGCCAGCAACGGGCGGAGTGAACGTGCTGGATTTTTATTTTTTTTGCTCTCCTCTGTATCGCTTTCATGTGGCTTTCGTTGAGGGGAATAATCGATAAAATCCAGTTCAAGCCCCGGGATTCATTTTCATAAAATCAGGTGTCTCAGGTCAATTAAGCTTCTGCTAAATAGATCGTATCATTTGAAATATTGGATTTCAAAGCCTGGCACGCGCGCCTATAGCCTCTGTACACCTTGGGTCATAGATTAAATTACTCCTGCGTCCATTCAATGTGAAAGTGTCAGGTGGGGAGAAAATATCTTGGGCCTTCCCAGTAGAGGAGTGGCTGCTACAAGGAAAGGCAATGAATTGTTTTAAGGTGTGGGAAATTAAATTTGAATGCAAATCGTGCACCCTGCAATTGAGTTCATGGATAATTTGCAAAGTTACCGCACGTTCTCTGTGAGTGTGTGTGTGTATATATCTGTGGGAGCGGTGGCTCAGTGGTTAGCGCCCTGGGCTATAAACCTTGCTATGACCCGAGTTCGGATCCCGCTCACGGCCATCACCAGTGACGATTTTCTGAACCAGTCCTGGGCCTCCCCGAGGTCGATGCAGCCGCAAATGAGTACCTAGCTCGGTGTGTAAACATTGCCACTAGGGAGACAAAGGGGGCCGGGCGTTGTGCTAGCCACCCACCACCTCGTGTGCCGTGTCGGCTTTCATGGGTGCTCGCTAACGGCACTTGACCCTACAGTCTGTTAAGGCTGTACGGGAGGTCTTTGTTTATTCCTCATTGATAAACAAGGGATACATTAATAACAGCTAAGAACTGGGGTAATAAAGAAGATACCATAATAACACATTTATATTTGTGTGTATAGATTGACTACCCATTGTGTATACTTGATATACTTTATATACAAAGATCCCTGATGTAGCCTTTTACAGTTGTGTTGGGGTATTTCTGTTAGCGAGCACCGATTAAAGCTGCCATGGTGCACGAGCATCGTGGTGTGGCTACTGCTGCACCCAGCAGCCTTTACTGCCCTCATTCTGATGCGTATTCAAACACATTTAAGGCTGAGATGACCTAAAAGAGGATCAGGCATAACATGCGTTCTTGAGGCTTGTCCGCTCAGCGATACACCTGTTAATCATCACAGCTGTACAGTATTTATTAAATTGAGACGTTTCGCCTCCCTCGTTGTACAATAACAATACTCTACTAGTAATAATAAGAAGAATGCAGGATAATAATAGATAATAATAATAATAATACCCTAAGCATGTTTTATAGACAATGTATAGCTCACAGGAGCCTTGGGTAGAGCAGTGCAAGTGCTATACTCACTGTAATAGAATATGTATTACAGCATTTACAGCCCGTTTTAAGTGCGTGTTTCTATCCGGTAAATACCCTGCCTACTTCTACTTTTGCTTTTAATCTCCCGCACACTTTTCTGGGCCAGAGCAATAAGATGAATTACCTGCATGCGCGCGAGCGTCATTTTTTGAGTTATTCGGGCCGGGGACTGAGACGTCTCACAAAGACGTGATAAAGTGCTCCTGTGGCCTTGGGCTTTAAGACTCTTGTGATCTAGAGCAGTCATGCCCACGGACCATTTGCTCCGTGCCTTATTGTGTTTCCTGCAGCCCGGCTTTGTGGTCAATGGTGACGAGTTCACCCAGCCACAGAGTTTCGGAAGGGATTGACATCGCTTTCCCATCGCATGGAACTGCAGGGGGGCATTACATGAATTGGTGACCTCCAAGGTGAATATTCTAATGCGCTCATGCGGTAGGGTGTCGATGCATCGGCAATATCTGCTTTACCATCCATCCATTTTCAGAAAACGCTTAATCCTTTACAGGGTCGCGGTGAGCCGGAGCCTATCCCGGCAGACACAGGGCGCAAGGCAAAGGGACACCGAGGATGGGACGCCAGTCCGTCGCAGGGCACCTGGGGAAATTTAGTCAGTACGCCAATTAACCTGGCAGCATGTCTTTGGACGGTGGGAGGAAACCGGAGTGCCCGGCGAAAACCGTATCTGCTTTACCATCGTATGAAACCACAGGGGGCATTATATTAATTGGTGACCTCCAAGGTGAATGTTTTAATGCGCTCATGCGGTATGGTGTCTGCGCAGCGGTAATGTGTGCGCCTCACAGAAAGTCCTGCCCGAGGCGGCTCGATTACCCCCTTTGGAAAGCGATTCTCAGAAATAGTTCCATTGTTATCATCACTCGCTTGAATTCGCGGGTGTACCACTAAATCCCGGAGACGAATCGTTACACCAGCAGCAAACGCGACCGATGTTGCGCTTGAGGTTTTGTAGGACTTACAAAGCACCGAGGTTATAAATACGATTTGGGGGAAATTAGTACCGCGTTGTTAGACCGTGTTTTACGTTTTACTTACACGAGCGCTCGCACCGTGTTCGCGAGGATGTGATGAACGTTACCGAGGAGGCGGGAAAGCCTCGTGGTCAGCACACTTGCCACCGAGCCACCTTCGATCAGAGTCGAGGTTTCGATTTTCGCAGCCGCCCGGTTAATTCTGCAGGGAAAGTACACCAACGCTTCCGAACTGCTGCGCAGTGGATTTAGGCAAAGGCGTACGCTACTCGACTTACGACATACGCGACTTACGACCACCCGGACATACGACGGCCGTCCCAGTAACCCTACTATAGTATTATATTCTGGACCGTGTATAGACTATACACTGGGCACAGGGCAGGGTGGGACGCCAGTCCATCACAGGGCAATTTAGTCAGCAGGCCAATCAACCTATGCAGCGGCATGTTTTTGCACTGTGGGAAGAAACCGGAGTGCCCGGCGAAGACCGCATGCAGACATGCGGAGAACATGCAAACTCCGCACAGAAAGGCGCCCGAGCCGGGATTCGAACAGGGGTGTTTCTTGCTGTGAGGCGGCAGCGTTGCTCACCCGCCCTGGTAATTTAAATGCGTTATCAAAACCAGTCAAGGTGCACTCGAGATGGCGTCACCCCGGTGTCACTGTCAGTGACGTTAATTAACGTGCCTTTAGTTGACATACCTGGAGCGCTCTTGACCGTGACAGATGCATCAAATGAATGGGCTCTCAGCGAGCTAAATAAAGACATGCAAACACGAGGCTCTCGTTAATTTGAAAGTAAATGAACTCGCGTGTAAGGGAACAAAACCGGTTCATTATGAAAGCTCTGATCTCGAAAGGCATCCTTTCCTTAATTACCGCGGCATACGCGCGTCGTGCGCACTCGCTTCAAAATTACAATTGCCAACAAACAACTCGGCCCTAATTACGCCGGGAGCTTAATTAAGCTCTTCCCAGCTCGCGCTTTCTGTCACTTGTTCAATCAAAGACGGGGGACGCGCAGGACACGATTTAAAACAAATAAAAAATCGAGGCGATATTTACACGCCACACTTCGGCAACTCGCTGAAACACTGCAAGGATCTGCTACGCGGCAAATAGTTTATCGGCAAAAATCCATAGCAAATGAAGTCACTTAATCCTTTAGGCCGAGTCGGAGCAAGTGCTGACTTGCTTAGCTGGCGCCCCATTTATCCAGGCACGGGTGAAGGCGGCATCTTTTTTAAAGAGTCGCACTTACGCCGCTTTATGTAACAGAATGTTTCCCCCTCTCGCCTTGCCATCCACCTGCGCGCTGAGAGCCGGTTGTAATTTAAGGGCCGTTTTATTGCGCGTTATCTGTAAGCCTGTTCTCAGACGGGGGAGTCTGCGGAGTGTGTGCTCGGCCAAGGCTGAGCGGAACAAGGATCGGTGCAGGTTCGTTATTTCACACGGTGACACGGTGGCGTAGCGGTGAGTCGCGCTGCCGCCTCACAGCAAGAAGCTCCTGGGTCCAGTGATGGTTCCAACGTGCGGGGCGAAACGTCGAGAGAGAGAGAGAGAGGGAGATCGCTCGACGCGGATATCCCGAGAGAACAGCTGTGAAGCGCAACCGTCATGTATTACTATTATAAATCAATTCACAAACCCCAGAAGCTGGAATGTTAGCTGCGTTCCACCGCGATGCATAACGGCAGCAGAGCTCCGCATGCTGTTTAGGCAATGGACGTTTCAAAGCTCCGTTCTCGTGTTCACACGGCGTAATGTGGCCGACGTATCAAATCGGACAAAAGCGATTCACAATGCATTCAAGCGGCATCCGGACACCGAGCAACCTAGCACGTGCAGTCCTCAACATCAAAGCGAGCCACCAACCAACCACAAAATGCACGCAGACTCACACTGGCTACCCATCCACCAACGCATCGCTTACAAAACAGCAATAATATGCCACCGTGCTATCCACACAGGACACCCTAAATACCTCGCATCACTGCTCCGGCCACTCGCATCAACACAATCCCGCACTCTGACGCAGCTCATCACAGCACCTACTCCACACACCGCGCTCACTCACAACCTTCGCGCGACGCCGATTCTCGGTCGCGGCACCCACAACCTGGAACAGCCTGTAGCCACATCTATTACGCCTAACACAGTCCCCGACAACCTTCAAAAAACTTTTTCAAAAGTCACCTCTTCACCGACTCACAACAAACCGACTGAGCGGGGGCTCCGCGCCTACGAATCAACGGGTGCAACGCGCCCGGAGATTATGCGCGCGTAACAAAAGTACATTGTTATAATTCTTCTTCTTATTTGACACGACAGCCGCAGCGGCGTATGCATCTCGTGTCCGGAGCTGGTGAAGGGCGACACTTTTTTCCCACCTCCGTTATCGCTCTGTCCTCTCACCTTGCCCCCCACCTCGCTCCGGCGCTCGCCGATTGAAGAACATCTGTCAACAAGATACCGCTCAGAACAAAAGACTTGAACCCCCAGACGCTCCCACCGACGGAACCCCAATCCACAGGTAACTCGTGGCTATCCGGTGTCCTGAGGAGGTGGCGGTGCTGATTGTATCGTCGTGACGGCGTGTGTACCCGTTGAATGCGCGGGCGGTTTGCCGGTTCAAGAATAAATTTGGCACCCTCTTGAAAATGTGATAGTCAGATGGTATCGATGGGTAAACATGCTACCGAGCCGGGGTTGGTAAGCCAGCTGTCAGTCTCTCTCTCCTTACAGGAGCAAGAGAGAAGACTCGGTGACATTGTGATTTTTGGATAAGAGCTGGACCTTGAGTGTTGATGCGGTGGCACAATTTGATAATTGTTGCTATTTTCATCCCGCCAGTGTCAAAACCATCTACTAATGGCTGAGATAGGAGGCTCCCCGTAAACAAACAGCTTTCAGCGTAATGAAATCACCCCCCTCCCCGTGTAAACATATGCAAATAGGTAATTGAATTGGTATTACAGCAAATGCTGAAAGCTGATGAGGCTGGTTACTTTTGTTGTCGTTGTTTTTATTATTATTGTTATTAGAAATGAACATGACAACGGTTGTTTTTTTTCTCTTTCAAAAATGTACGAGGAACATTACGACCATCGATCATTATTCTCAGATCGTCACGTTTTGCGAGTAACTGCCAAAATATATTGTACTGTTGGGTGAATAGTAGGTGGAGAGAGGTGGAGAAATGTGGAGAGAGGTGGGGGCATTTCCTTAACTTTTCCATCGTTTCAACCGGCGCGCCGGGAGATTCAACCAGTGACCACTGGCTTGTAAGTTGTTGTCGGGCACTCCGGTTTCCTCCCACAGTCCAAAGACATGCAGCTGCATAGGTTAATTGGCCAGCGGACTAAATTGCCCCCCGGTGCCGTGATGGACTGGCGTCCCGTTCTTGGGTATGGCCCTGTCTTGCGCCTCGTGTTTGCTGGGATAGGTTCCGGTTCACCGTGACCCTGTACAGGATTAAGTGGTTTCTGACAATGGATGGATGGATGGACAGTCTCTGTATATTTTATGGGCTATGTTTATCAACCCACATCAATAAACGTGTTTATGAATATCAATACACGTGTTTGTTGTGGGCACGGTGGCACAATGAGTAGTGCTGCCGCCTCACAGCGAGAAGGCCCAACTCGGGTGCCTTTCTGTGTGGAATTTACACGTTCAAAGACACGCTGCCTAGGTAAATAATCCTGACCAAATCGCCTCCGGTGCCCTAAGACGTTGTAACCTGCTCGACAACCGTTACAAAGAGCTATGTAACTCAACGGTTCTCTCGAGCTTAAATAAAAACTGGCTGACCCAACGCCGCGATGGGTTTTTCTCGTCAGTCGGAAATGCCACGATGTTACAAAACCCACCAGTACCGGCTGTACACACAACAGCCACAGTGGCGCGGTTTGGACCCCTGCATAAACTTGCATCGTAGCCATTAATTTCCACGTGCGGCTAAGCTAAATATTTCATTAATCTTGTTAATGATATAACCGAGAGACGCCTAAAACAACGGCGAAACGGTTAACGGGAGCAAAGTGGACGAATTAAGAAGCCATGAAAAATGCATACGCGGGCGCATTAACGGGTTCGCCTACGAGAGGATTAACAGGAGCTTAAATGATCTATTGACCTGGAAATTGCTTGTGTCATGTGTGGCGTATGTCCTTGGACAAACTACACACGTGGCCGCAACGACTCCCATTACAAAGATTAACCTGAGCGCCGGCGCCGTTCAGCTAAACGCGCCAGCCTGGGTTTTTTTGCCGGTGGCGTGCCAGCCCAGGGGGTGGCCGCTACCGTTAATACAATGATGTATAGTTTTCCCTGAAATGTCCATTAAATCCAACGGCCGTGCCTTATTATCTAATGGAGCTCCACCAAGAATCGAACTCTCGGCTGATCTCAGTGGAGTTGAAACCGCCGAACGGGGTATCCGCGTGTCTGTGTATGTCTGTGTGCGTGCGTTGCCGTGACCTTTGTGACCTGCGTTTGATTTTCCGCCACAGCTAACATCAGTCGAGTGATATGTGAACTGGTCCTGAACCGCCCCTACGTCCGCTCAGCTTCAAATGAGTACCTTGTGCGCTGTGTAAATATTGGCACTCGGGAGACAAAGGCGGCCGGGCGTGGTGCTGGCCACCCACCCCCTCGTGTGCCGTGTCGGCCTTCGCAGGTGCTCGCTCACAGCACTTGCACCTTACAGTCTGTTAAGGCTATACGGGGGGATCTTTGTCTTTGTTTTTGCCGTGAACTTTGTGATCTGAGTTCGATTTTCCGCCACAGCTAACATCAGTCGAGTGATATGTGAACTGGTCCTGGGCCGCCCCTACATCCGCTCAGCTTCAAATGAGTACCTTGTGTGCTGCGTAAATATTGGCACTAGGGATACAAAGGCGGCCGGGCTTGGTGCTGGCCACCCACCCCTTCGTCTGCCGTGTCGACTTTCATAGGTGCTCGCTAACAGAACTCGCACCTTACAGTTTGCCAAGGCTATCACGGGGACCTTTATCTTATGAGCCCAGTGACTTCAGATGCATGCCCAGTGTGTATAAAGTCAGCAGAGAGTGGTATTCGACAGCATGCATTAACTCTTGTTAGGCCAGCATGGATTTTTCAATGATAATAATATTTAGATTCAAAACGCGTACATAATGCATGCGGTGTCAAAGGTGTTCGTTCGAAGAGAGAACGGCTCAGGGGCACGAGGAAACCGCAGAGA
>JAZEWU010000041.1:605954-616590 GCA_036362915.1 Geotria australis
CACGCAAACTCCACAAGGGAAAGGAGCCACCCGAGCCGGTCATAAAACCCGGGGCCTTTTTGCCATGAGGCGGCAGCGCTACTCACCGCTACGCCACCGTGCCACCATTAATACCAATTGTGGGTTCGGAAACCGAGCATTCCTCATGCATTGGCCACTCACAACATCCCTCAATTCATTTCATTTGAAGGGTGTAAAAAATGTTTGCATACAGCCATACGTCCGACGACCTGCAAACCAGGCATCACGGCGTTCCCTCTTCATTCCAACAGCTTGGGGGGGAAAGAAAGAATACAAAATGCCGTCAGTGTTTGTTTGGTGTTTTTTGCTCTCCCTGTTTTTTCAATAGCCCAACGCGAGCGGTCAGCGTTGCTTGCTCGCCGCTCACCACGACTGAAGTCAAGAAGAAGCTTCCTCAGCCGTGTGCAGCCCCGAACAACATCTCGAGAAGAAACCAGACTCCAGCTCTGGACAGAATAGGTTGAGAGTGACCCTCCTCCAACTGGCATGGGAATCTCCCCCTGCTGAAGACCTTCGTCCTGGCTCAGAAGCACCATGGATTCAGTGGAAGACACTCAACCGCCTGAGAACTAGAACGGGACGACCAAAACCTGCTTTGGTCAGATGGGGCTACAAGACGAACCCAACCACCTGTGCATGTGGAGAAGCAGACCATACTATGGAGCACTGCCTTGTCTGCGCTCTACTTCCCAACCTACCATACCATACCATTTTCCGAAACCGCTTAATCCTGTACAGGGTCGCGGTGAGCCGGAGCCTATCCCGGAGACAAAGGGCGCAAGGCACTGGGTATACCCAGGATGGGACGCCAGGCCATCACAGGGCGCTACCCAACCTCTGCAGCTCAAAAGACCTTGCAGAGTTCAATAAAAATGCAAAGAACTGTGTAAAGAAACGGGAAACTGTCATATAACGATCACGCTTCGAAGTATCGAAAAGAAGAAGAATAGCATTTATAGAGCGCCTTTCCCCTCGAGGGTCACAAAGCGCTGCACAGGGCTGTGGCGAGAACACCACACCACACGAGATGGAAATGCGCACGTAAGCAACACGATAAAAAGCGGCTTTGAAATACGTCCCGCCTGGGAGACGCGCGTGCACAGATGTAGCTCGCCGCTTTACGACCGCCATTCGCGCGTGACTCAGTAAACCGGTGCTCGCTAACCGCACTTGCCCCTCTACAGTCTGTTGAGGCTACATAGGGGATCTTTGTCTTTGGTGTGGGCGGCACGGCGTGCCGTCTCACAGCAAGAAACCCCCCGGGTTCGACTCCTGGCTTCGGGTGCCGACTTTCTGCGTGGACTTTGCACGTTTCTCTCCTCGTGTCCGCGTGGGTTTTTTTGCCGGGTGCTCCGCTTACCTCCCACAGTCCAAAGACACGCCGCACAAATCGCAGCGTGTCTGCGATACAAATTAATAATAAAAGTGCACGTCGATGCGATCAATGATCAGTGGTCCTTTAAGGACAAACTCTTGATTAAACACGATTAAAAGAGCGCGCATTAATTCCTTCTCTGCGTATGACCACGTTCCTTGATATATTCCTGCTCGCGCGCTTGCCCGCTATTAATCTACCGCTGGTCTAGCGTTATTGATGCGTGGATGGTTGCCAGGACCTTCTAGAAGGAGGCTTAATGCTGGAGGTGAGTGGTGGGGGGTGTGAAGGTGAGAGCTTCTGAAGTGGAAGACGAAAGTTTGCTTAATATCATGTGCCGCGTCAGGAATTGTTTAAGAAAGGCAAAGGAGGTTAGTGGTGGTGAGAGCTGCGCCGTACGTCAGTGGCTAGCGCGCTGGGCTACAAACCCGGCGTCCCGAGTTCGAATCCCGCTCACGGCCAACACCAGCGACAATTTTCTGAACCGGTCCCGATCCTGGGCCTCCCCTAGGTCAACTCCCTCGCAACGTTTCGCCTCCGACGTTGGAAGCATCATCAGGCGTGGTTCCAACGTGGGAGGCGAAACGTCGCGAGGAAGATATGGAGATCGCTCAGTGACACGGCTATCCCGGAAGAGCAGCTCTGAAGAGCAACCGTCATGAATCTAGCCGTGAAAACCCACAGCGATGCACGTGTGAATGTTTAAAAACAAACAAACAAACACAATGCTGCAGTTAATTTCGCGTTTGCATCCTTGAGCCCCCTTCGGGTTAAGAGCTCAAAAGGCAGAAAAAACTGAAGCATTAAATGTTACGAATGCATACGTTGGAAGGTTATAGGGCTTTCGAATCGCCTAATGCGTTCGAGCGTCAGGCCGCAGTGTTGTAGCAGTAAACCGGCCTGCATAAATCACAGCCGGATTGCAATTCATACCCAGGTAGACTCTCGGAAAAAAAATTGCTCCAATGTCGAGTTGGGTGTAACGGCACGTTATAAATTCTAGGCTGTTGCCGCTCTCAAAAAAAAAAATAGGCTAGCTTGATGAAGGTATTAGCATTCACAAGACAAGTGTGGCATGTCGCAGCATACAGAACACATATTACCTCCATTCAAATAAAACACACACACACACACAAAAGTTGGAGGGGGGATAAAGAAAATTATTGGGGGGGTAAAAGATCACGCTCACACATGTTGGGAACACCTAAAGCTGCTGGTTTTCATGCTTTTCCGTGCCTTCTCCTGCGCTTGGAGCACTGGTATTGCTTCACTGTTTGTTGGTTTGTTTAAGTTTCGCACGTGAAGCTCCGTGGTGAGGCGGCGTGGGAAGGTTGTGTTGTGAGTGGCGCTGCCGCCTCACACCAAGAAGGTCTCTAAAAAAAAAAGGGCTCTAATCCCGGCCTGGGGGCCTTTCTGTGTGGCGTTTGCATGTTCTCCCCGTGTCCGCGTGGGTTTTCGCCGGGCACGCCGGTTTCCTCCCACAGTCCAAAGACATGCTACATAGGTTAATTGGCCTGCGGACTAAAATTTCCCCTCGGTGCCCCGTGATAGACTGGCGTCCCATCCTGGGTATAGCTCTCCCTTAATAATAATAATTTTACATTTATAACGTGCACATATTATTCATTCAACGGAATCGAACCGGAGCGTTCCGCTTGGCGATTCTGTATCGTTCCGCCAACCGTTACCATCCATCCATCCATTGTCGCCGTGAGCCAGAGCCTATCCCGGCAGACACAGAGCGCAAGGCAGGGCTAGAATCAACATGGGAAGCCGGTCCATCGCAGGGCGCCAACCGTTACTAACAATAATATTTCAAAAAACAATTATACGTTTATAACGCGCGCATATTCATTTAATGTCGAAGGTTTTCATTCGACGAGAGAACGACTCAGAGGCGCGAGGAAAGCGCAGAGAGGCGGAGGAGGCAGCCAGGCGGTTTGACGGCGCCATATTGCCACACACTGCTTCCTATATATGATGATGTTATCGGCCAAATAATGAATGAGGTTTTTTTTTACTCTGTGTCTGTCGGGATAGGCTGTGGGTCACCGCGACCCTGTACAGGATTAAGCGGTTTCTGACGATGGATGGATGGATGGATGTAATTAATTAGTGTTGTTTTAGTTGTGGGAGGAAACTCACGCAAATTCCATATAGAAAGGCACTCGAGCCGGTGATCGAACCCAGGTACTTTTTGCTTTGAGGTGGCAGCGCTACTCACTGTGGCACCGTGCCACCCTGCCTTATCTAGCAGTATATGAAAATGGGCCATGAAAGATGATTTTCATTACTATAAATACAAGTACATCAATAAGCAATCATCATAATATTTCCAAATACCATATTCCCCTGCTTCATCTAGAATGCATTACATTCTCCGGAAAATGCTAAACAATCAAATACGTGTGCTGATATTATTTGTACACTTGAAATATATTATTTGGCAATGTTTACTTTCAGTTTTTCCTTTTTTCAAAACGTAGCGCCATCTCTATAATGCAGTATTGCTATCGTCAGAGTTTGCTGTGAATATTGAAAACGGTTAGTTTAGCAACGTAACATAGTACAACAAAATATATATTTAGTTGTTTTATTTAATACAGAAGCTTATGGTTTGGGTTCCCAGCGTGGCGGTTGAAACCATTATCGAGTTCCATCAACCTCCCTGCCTCTCCCCACGCTGCACCACAGGCAGGGTGGCACAGTAGGTAACATCTGCACCTCACAGAAGGAATGTCCTTGCGCAAGGTGGTTTGACTCCCTCCTCGGGGCACATTCAGTCCAGTTATCAAAAAGCGCGGTGAGATTTGGGTTTAGTTGTCACGGTCCGCTAACAGTTGAATCCATCCATCCATCAATTTTCAGAAACCGCTTAATCCTCTACAGGGTCCCGGTGAGCCGGAGCCTATCCCGGCAGACACAGGGCGCAAGGCAGGGGTATACCTAGGATGGGACGCCAGTCCATCGCAGGGCACCTGGGGCAATTTACATAGTAGGCCACTTAACCTAGCAGCATGTCTTTGGACGGTGGGAGGAAACCGGAGTGCCCGGCGAAAACCCACGCAGACACGGGGAGAACGTGCAAACTCCACACAGAAAGGCACCCGAGCCGAGATTCGAACCCGGGTGCTTCTTGCTGTGAGGCGGCAGCGATACCCACTGCGCCACCGTGCCGCCCCTAACAGTTTAATAATAGAGTCTCGAAATACTTGGAGTAAATCCGTGCGAGTTACCAGTGGCTCATCCGACAGACCGCACATACCTGCTCCGAACTGAAATCGTGTTCCATTGATTAAAGGCGCGTTGCTGTATTTAAAAATTCGATCGATGCCGCGGAACGTCTATTGACACCGAGGAGGCACTTGAAACATTTCCGATAGGCCGTGCAGACTCAAACAGCAAAATCGATGGTCGGCTGAATGCGCCGTGTTAGTCATGTGTTTGGCGACGGCTGTGCACCACACGGTCGCACAGAGCGGTGGGTTTTTTTTCCAACTCGATAAGCGCCGTTATTTAGAATCATGAATCCCGCTCGCGCATTGTGATGTCAGGGTTAGCGAACAACGGGTACATTCTTAGCATCGTGGTTCCTGTGGTCCATCGCTTTACGATATGAATCCGTTCCGGAACACATATCGTCATGGGAAACCATCGTAAAGTGAGATCAGCAATGATGGTTGCTCTTCAGAGCTGTTCTGTCGGCATAACCGTGTCGAGCGACCTCCCTCTCTCGCCTCCCACGTTGGGCGCATCATCAGGCGACAGAACAGCTTTGAAGATCAAACCGTCGTTAATCGAGCTGTGAAAACCTACATCAATACTGTACATTGTTTTGTGCTTTCAAACAAAGGAGAAGTAAACGAAGGTGAAGTAAACACTATACTCTATGGGTAGAAAATAATAACCATATTGTTTCGTTTGTTATACGCTGAAAAGTCTGAACACTACTAATCGCGCTCTCTGATTTTACCTTCATATCCCACGTATTGTTTATTGTTCTGAAGCTTTAACAGTATTTTACCTACGCATTTCACTTGTTGCACTACCGTCAACCCTCTTAAGCACTCTTCCGCCTTCATCCATCCATCCATCCATTGTCAGAAACCGGTTAATTCTGTACAGGGTCGCGGTGAGCCGGAGCCTATCCCGGCAGACATAGGGTGCAAGGCAGGGCTATATCTAGGATTGGACGCCAGTCCAACACAGGGCACCGGGGGCAATTTAGTCCGAAGGCCAATTAACCTGAGCAGCAGCATGTCTTTGGACTGTGGGAGGAAACCGGAGTGCCCGGCGAAAACCCACGCGCACACCGGGAGAACATGCAAACTCCACACAGAAAGGCACCCGAGCTGGGATTCGAACCGGGGAACTTCATGCTGTGTGGCGGTGGGGCTATTCACCGCGTCACCCTGCCATCCCCTTCTGCCTTTATACTGGAAGAAAATCCGGGTTCACAGGAGTCACGTCAGCTGAAAACCTCATCGACAAGAGTCGGTTGAACGAAGGTGTTACACGCTTGGAACAATGCGGTCCGTGGTGCGGGTACTCTGCTAGTAGCTAATCGTGTCTAATAATTGCTGGAGTGTGCTTCATTGATTGCACGAGGCACCTCACGTTATCGTGTTAACCTTTTCATGCAGCACCCGTGATCTGCTGACTAGGGTCCCCAACGTGTCTCAAAAATACCTGCGAATCAGGCTGAGAGGAAACATAACGCACGGCTCAATATGGTTGGGGGGGAGGAAACATTTAATCAGAAACACTGCCCCGTTCATTTTCATTCAGCGGCTCTGCTTAGGTGGCGCGCTGAGTAGCGCTGCCGCCTCACAGCAACAAGGTTCCCGGGTTAGAATCCCGGCTCGGGTGCCTTTCTATGTGGAGGTTTGCATGTTCTCTCCCCGTGTCCGCGTGGGTTTTTTCGCGGGCCACTTCGGTTTCCTCCCACAGTCCAAAGGACGTGCTGCTGCATCGGTTAATTGGCCTGCGGACTAAATTGCCCCCGGTGCCCTGTGATGGACTGGCGTTCAATTCTAGGTATAGCCCTGCCTTGCGCTCTCTATCTGCCGGGATAGGCTACGACCGGCTCACCGCAACCCTGCAAGCGGTTTCTGACAATGAGATGAGACGAGAGGCTCTACTTGGATAATTAAATAACAACAATCTAAACGCTGGATGAGTGTGTGTGGGGTTGGGGGAGTGGGGGGACAAACGACCACTGGCTGCCAATCGATAAATGCAACATTATGAGCAAAGCCATCATTTCCCCATTCACGCGGGAGGCTAAATAACGCCACTGTGAGCGGGAGACCTGGTTAGAGAGCTGCTCGCGATCAAGGGAATGCGCCACGCTGAGTTGCTTGGCCCGGTTGGTGTGACGCAGGCGCTTCGCAGACGCGTGTGTTGCAGGGAAAAGTGGAATCATGTTTCTGTGAAAGTGCGGGTGTTGCAACATACGATATAAGACTACCTCAGGAAAAAGTGGGGGGGATGGAATCATGTTTCTGTGAAAGTGCGGGTGTCGCGACATATGTGCAGCACTTTGTGACACTCGGGTTAAAGGCGCTCTATCAATGCTATTATTATTAATATTCGGTACGCCACACAGAGTAATTTTCCCTTCGCATGAATACCTTCGAATATGTGCGTGTTATAAATTGTATTGATAGTAGTTATGAGTATTTATTATTGTAACTCGCTTCGCCGAGAATAATTATCTTTATCTTTGGCAGCACTGATTTGGCAACACTGATTTTAATACGCTGGGTGCAGGAGTGAGATACAACACATGTACTGAACATGGTGGAGAACACTGACAAATGTCTGCAATAACTAACCAATATTGTGCCCTGTGATGGACTGGCGTCCCATCCTGGGTATAGCCCTGCCTTTCGCCCTGTGTATGCCGGGATAGGCTCCGGCTCACCGCGACCCCGTACAGGATTAAGCGGTTTATGATAATGAGATGAGATGAGACTAACCAATATTATTCCTCACAAAGTGATATGATTATTCTCAGCAAAGCGACTTATGCCGCACTCTCTATATGAAAGGTTATGTGTTGGGAACCTGCTTCTTATTTTATTTATGAACAGCACACGTATCATTGAATCTGCATTAACATTTTAAATATATAAGCAGTCACAGCTATAATCTTCCTATATTTATGCAGAGAGAGAGAGAGAAAAAACACCGAGTGTTATGGATGGGTTTTTTTTCCTTTGACGGTTCTGGTTACTACGTGTGGCCAATTCTATTTCAGGGATGGCGGTCTCAAATATTTAGTGATTGTTGCCAGGTAAGTAAAATATGATAGAAATCTGCAGCCCTATGTCAGAGAATTGCTTTTCAAAGCTGCTCTTTCGGGACAGCCGTATCGAGCGCTCCACCCCTCATTCGCAACGTTTCGCCTCCCGCGTTGGAGGCATCATCGGGCGTTCTGAAATAGGATGCCTCCAACGTGTCGCAGGAGTCCCGTGACGAGCTTGCAAGCTCACTGGGTATTTTTCTGCTGTAATAATAAACATCTATCTATCTATCCAACGTGGCAGGCGAAACGTCGCGAATGAGAGAGGGGGAGCGCTCGACACGGCTATACAGAAATAAGAGCTTTTGAAAGCAATTCTCACGCATCCAGCCGTGAAAACCGACGTCAATAACACTTATTGATTACTCTTCTGAAACCTCAGAGAGAGCTAGCAGCAATATTCCCACGAGGACGTCGTGAAGAAATGCATGCCGGAGCAGTCAGGTCGGTAGAAAACGTTATCATCCAGAGAGGTCAGAAGAACGTGTTACACGCTTGGAACAAGTTCGCCTGTAAAGAGGGTACTAGTACCACTTCTAGCATTCGCACAAACAACCAGACATGCAAACGCTACAGGCCAAGCATTAGCATCGCGCCGTGCAAACACAATGATCCCCCCCCCCCCGTGTGGCCTTACAGACTGTAGGGTCAAGTCCACTCAGTTCCAGGTCCTCCTGTGCCGCATCAGTCCATCGCTTCTCTAGCCCGTGCCGCGCCCGTTTAGCCCCCTCTATCCGGCCAAACAGCAGTTGCTTGGGCATGCGATGCCTGGACATGCCATCGCCCAGCCACCCGAGCCACGTACAGATTAAGAACACACACACACACACATACAGACCGCATGCACACGGAAGCAAGCTCGCACGCAAAAAATCGTGGCCAACGGAGAGAGCGAGAGAGCCGGGCTAAGTGCGAGCGTACACACACACACACGCACCACTCGGGCAGACGCACGCACAAACGCAGCGAAAACCCACATAAATGCATAAATAAATAAATGTTGACACAGCATCCAACTATTCAGCACACCGAGGAAAGCCAGGCAAAGGAGGCATCCTCCCGGGAGTTTCAACATTTCAACTAAAAATGTAAAAAAATCTAAGCTGCAGCTGCTGTTCATTTTCTCTTTTGTGCTGTCGGGCTGGCGGAAGAGAGAAAGAGGTGGGGGTTGGTCGCGCGTTGGATGCTTTGGAAACCTTCTCCCGAATGGATTCTCGGGGGAAATTCCAAACGAGAGCAGGAATAAAGATAAATTGGCCTGCACGGGCAGGCGGCGGAATTCGACCTCGGCTCCTCGATAGGGTGGTGTTTTTTTTTCCTATATATTCATGATGGCCCAGATGCTCATCACCTCGCGCTGATGGGTTTCCATGTCACGCGAGCCCCGCCAATGATAGAACAATATTTTAACGCCGTCAGCAGCCAGGCAGGCGTCTGTGAGCGCGGTGGAACAACCCGAGCGCCCACCGAGCCACCACGGATTTGTCGGCTGCCGCTTGTCCCGCATGTTGTTTGTGTGTGGTCACGGTGTGTGTGCAGTGGTTGTTCAGCGGTTGAGGCCACGAGGTGCATAGGGCCTGGCACAGGCGACGTGGTGACGTCACCGCCACTTAGTTGTTGTTGTTGGTGTAGCGGTTGGCGCGCTCCGCATAGGTTTAATTGTCCGGACTAAATTGCCACCTTCCCTCCCCACCACCCCGGTGATGCCCTGAGATGTTGTAATTTGCTTTCACCTCCCCGCATGACGACTCTTTTAAAAAAAGAGCTACGTAGCTCGGTGTACTGTAATATAGGGTTTTCACGGCTCCACGCATGATGATTTCCTTTTTAAGTTGATCTTTTGGCATGACCGTGTCGAGGGAGAGAGGGGGAGCGCTTGACACGGCTATCCTGAAAGGACTGCTTTGAAAAGCAATTGTGATAGCTCAATGGTTCCTTCCGGATTAAAATAAAAACTGACTGACTGAACCCGCTGACCCGAGATTGATTTCCGCTCAAAGCCACCCCAACACCAGTGATAATTTTATGAACGGGTCCTGGGCCTCCCCTAGGTCGGTTCAGCCTCAAATGAGTACCCGGTGTGGTGTGTAAATATCGCCACGAGGGAGACAAGTGCAGCCGGGCGTGGTGCTAGCCAACCCACCCACCCACCCACTCGTGTGCCGTTCCAGCCTTCAAAGGCGCTGGCTAACAGCACTTGACCCGACAGTCGGTGAAGGCTGTACGGTGGATCTTTGTCTTTGTGTGGTCACAGCGAGGGGGCCCCTGTATAGCGGTGAGGGATATCTTCCTGCGAGGAAATTACGTGCGCATGCTTACAAATCTCTCATCGATGTCCAAAGGGACGGCAGGGCTTGAAATGTATTCATTTATTTTCTCGCTTCAAATTACTTTTCTGAGTTTTCATGTTCAAAATGAAAGTCAAGTCGAGGCGTATCCCCGCGCTTAAATGGAACTGGGGGGTGTGCTCATCCTGGGCCAGAGTTACAGCCCTCTGTGAGGCGAACGCTGTCGACCGAGGACATTTTATGAACCACACGGATGATGATTGGCGGAAATTGATCCTGATCCCGGATTTCAACTCCATCCATCCGTACATTTTCAGAAACCGCTAAATCCTGTACAGGGTCGCGGTGAGCCGCAGCCTATCCCGGCAGACACAGGGTGTAGGCAGGGCTATATCCAGGGTAGGACGCCAGTCCATCGCAGGGCACCAGGGGTAATTTAGTCAGCAGGCCAATTAAGCTAGGAAGCATGTCTTCGAACGGATATGTATTGATGTGGGCTTTCACGACTCGATGTGTAAGAATTGCTCTTTAGAACTGCTCTTTGGGCTATCTCGATAGAGCTGCTATCGAGAGCAATAACATGACACGGGCAGCCCTCAGGGTTCCCCCAGAGACCTGAGAACTGCTCAAACAATTGGGAATACA
>JAZEWU010000041.1:673060-683872 GCA_036362915.1 Geotria australis
AGCATGAGCCCCATAAAAAAAATAAAAAAACCTTAAGACTCGGAGCTTTTGTTCAGCAACCAAAAAGATTAAATAGTATAACATTTGAGGAGGCACGGTGGCGCAGCGTTGAGTAGCGCTGCCGGCTCACAGCAAGACACCCCTGGGTTCGATCCCCGGCTCGGGTACCTTTCTGTGTTGAGTTTGCATGTTCTCCCCGTGTCCGCGTGGGTCTTCGCCGGGTACTCCGGTTTCCTCCCATAGTCTAAAGACATGCTGCCTAGGTTAATTGACCTGCTGAATACAGTCTATTTCTCCTGGTGCCCTGAGATGTTTTAATTTGCTTACCCCTCCCCGCTGGACAACTGTTAAAAAAACAGCTACATAGCTCGACGGTTCCTTTCAGCTTGAACAAAAACTGACTGAGTGAATGTGCGATCACTTCGTGTAATATAGTTTTTCTTCGGAAATATGATTTGCGATAAGGAGGGTATGGTGTTGTTGTTGTTTCCCTCTGTGATCATAACGGCCTTGTTTGTTCCCAATTAGCGTCCACAAGTTATTCAGCGGCGCGTAATTGGTCCGCTTGAATGTGTGATACATGTTGATGTGTACGTAAGCACAGACCTGTCTTTAATAAGCCGCAATTATCATGTACAGATAAGCTAATGGTCTAATATTCAGGTACAATGATGAATTCTAATTATATATTTACCTCCGATGTACTAACTAGTGTGAGGATTAGAGGCGTTGTGCTGATGTGCGTGCGTTAACGCGGCCAGCATTATGTATTCTTAATCGTTTCTTTGCCTGTCTAAAATAATTCGAAAACAGGAATGTGACTCACGATGTAAAAAATAGGTACAAGGTTTTAGCTTTTCTGGCAATGAGACGAGGGTTAAGATCTTTTAAGACACCACATGGACAGCTTTTTGCAAAGGGTCCAGTTTTGCACGAAGCCACACGGTGCTTGTGGCAAACGTGACTTCACACCTGGCTGTTCCGGTAACAGTGCGGTGTTTTAAACCTCGTTTTCATATCAAACGCACCTATAACGAATCCTTAATCACCCGATTCAAACCAGTGGCTTGGTACAAATCCAATCGCTTTAAATATTAACAAAGGAAGCTGGGATCAATCAGTGCCTATAAAATTCATCTAGGTCACACGAAGACAAAGATACTGCATACCCGTATCACCTTTGACAGACTGTTGGGACAAACGGCGTCAGTGAGCGCCTATTAAGGACAAAATAGCACACGACGGGGTGGGTTGCCAAAACCATGCCCTGCCACCTTTGTCTCCCCAGGCTACAATGAGCATCTCATACAGTGGTCCACAGCAACACTAGGCAGATAGATAGATAGATGTTTATTATTCCAGCAGAAAGTACCCAGTGAGCTTGCAAGCTCTTTAAAGGATTGCTGCGACACAACAAACATGTGAATTGACAAAAATAAATAAAAATCACAAATTAACAACAACAAAAAAACAACCAAACATAATTAACACATAGCATTGCACACAAGTGACCATAATAAAAAATCCATCCATCCATCCATTTTCAGAAACCGCTTAATCCTGTACAGGGTCGCAGTGAGCCGGAGCCTATCCCGGAAGACACAGGGAGCAAGGCAGGGACATACCCAGGATGGGATGTCAGTCTATCACAGGGCACTGGAGGCAATTTAGTGAGCCTAGGCAGCAGCATATCTTTGGACCGTGGAAAGAAACCGGAGTACCCGGCAAAAAAACCCACGCGGACACGGGGAGAGAACATGCAAACTCCGCACAGAAATTCGGCATCTGAACCTGGAATCCAACCTGGGTTTGTGTTGCTGTGAGGCGGCAGCGCTACCCCGCTAGGCCACCGTGCCGTCATCTCACTGCCTTTGACAGCCAATAAGGCAGGATGGGTAAATATCCCTCGCGGTGCAATGCTAATAACCAACGCGGGCAGGAGATGGGCCGGGCATGTTGGGAGCTGTTCATTAATGTACACAGCCGGTTTATTCAACACGCCGCACAAAATACACAAACATTTTCACGACGAAAATTCTCGAACACGTGTGTAATTGGGACGCATCGGCAGCAGCGTGATTGATGTTGTTCCCAGTCAAGCTGCCCGCGATCAAAACTGCCTTGCAATTGCCATCACTAATGCAGTTAGGGATTTGCTTGATATTTACGTTACGTCATACTATTTATTCTTGGTGGATTTTTTGTTCTCCTGCTCAGGCACTTCATGTGAAAAATACGATACGGAAATTCAAAACCTTTTAGTGGGCCAATGGAAATGAAATGCAAATTTGTAAGATGCATGTTTATACCGGGGCGGCACGGTGGTGAGTAGCGCTGCCGCCTCACAGCGAGAATGTCACGGGTTCGAATCCCAGCTCGGTTGCCTTTCTGTGTGGCGCTTGCGTGTTCTCTCCCCGTGTCCGCGTAGGTTATCGCCGGGCACTCCGGTTTCCTCCCACAGTCC
Organism: Geotria australis; assembly: GCA_036362915.1. Classification (NCBI taxonomy): domain Eukaryota; kingdom Metazoa; phylum Chordata; class Hyperoartia; order Petromyzontiformes; family Geotriidae; genus Geotria; species Geotria australis. The sequence goes on from JAZEWU010000041.1 coordinate 675,525, forward strand.
AAAGACATGTTGCTGCATGGGTTAGTTGCCTTGCTGACTAAATTTCCCCGCGGTGCCCTGCGATGGACTGGAGTCCCATCATGGTATAGCCCTGCCTTGCGCGTTTCGCCTCCCACCTTGGAGGCGTTCAACCTGACTTGAGTGGGCGTGCGAGTGGTTGAGCCGGTGAGTGGACGTGCGAGCGTGTGAATAGGTGAGTGGGTGTGCGAGTGGGTGGCTCGGTGGTTAGCGTGCCGCTCGTTCTGTTTACAAACCTGTTGTTACAAGGGTTTTTTCGACTTACGACCAAACCGACTTGCTGCGGCATCATCGGAACGCGACTCCTGGCCGTAAGTCGAGGAGAAACCGTAATGAAATTGCTAGCCTGTTCTTCCTCTCCCAGAGCTTTCCGATACCGGCTGCCGCCGTGTTAGATTGCCATCTCATATCACAGCGGGGCATTTAGGAGCCGGCGCGGTTGCGCTCACGATACTCGGAGATTGCTTTTGTCACTTGTTCCGTATAGCTTTCAAGTCCTCCGGCTAGGACTACTGATGCGGCTCAATGCTGTCGCGCCAGGATGCTGGCTCTCGTCCAACCTGCGCCTTCACGGGAACATTTATTCCTTCCTCTGGCTTGGACTGTCGTTGCGGGTCAGTGGTGCCGTGCCTTCTTCTTCTTTGCGATTCTTCGAAGCACGATGGTCAGCCTCTGGACATCGTTGTCTTTCAGCTCGGCCTCGAAGTGTTTGGTAGAATTCGCAGGCAATACCAAGTATTACCTGACACGGATCGCGACGTGAACGCTTCTACCTTGACCCCCGTGCCGTGCCGAGATGTTGGCTCTCTCTCTATCTTCCGATCTGCGTCTGCTCGGGAACATCTGATCCCTCCTTGCTCTTGCTGTATAATTGTTATTTTTGTTTTCTGCTGTCTTTATGTCCTATAATTTATCGCTATTGCTTGACTCTCATATGACTTTATGTCATATGTCTTGATGTTGTTGACATACCGTTCTCTCCACGGCCCCGTGCAGCGCTTTGTGACCCTCGGGTGAAAGGCGCTCTATACATGCTATTATTAATATTATTACTTGCCGAGCCACTGATGCGGGCCTCACAACAGCTCTCCTGCGTCGAATCGCGACAGTGTCATGTTGTGGCTTCTTCAATCTAATTAATGCGCGCCGAATCTCTTCAGATACGTCCAATTAAATTTAATAATGTCCCGTCGTCTCACAATTCTGTCCTCGCGACCACAACAAAGACGCGTTTGCTTTCCTGGCGCCTTCTTACGAACCCGTACGGTTTGAGCGGCGTTCACAAAATGTGCAGATTTTGAACGACTGTGCATCGTGAAAAATAACAGCAAAAGGTAAACCGAAGGTTTTGTTGTGTTGCGTTACGATCGTGTACGTTGCGTGCATTGGTTAGCACTCGCCGGGTAATTCATGCAAAAATAATAGACGTCTATCTGTCTGGCTGAAGGTTGCCGTGCTGCAAACATATCAGTGGCTTTATCAAGCGAATTACCTCAAATGTAATTATTATGATTAAGCCAGATAACCCAACCAGAGCAGAGTGAGGGATCAAAAATTACACACACAGAGAGGCGCCCGAGGCGGGAATCGAACCTCCTCGGGCAGGACCTTCTCTCCGTGAGATGCAGTTGCAGCGTCCGCCCGTATCCCACCCCCCCCGGCTCCCAACACCCTCCGCTTGTCCTATTCTTACATCTATAACAACAGTTTCATCAGCCCGTGTTGCAAAGTGGCTCTCTGGAACGGGGCTCAGAGGGCACTAATGCAACGGGGTGGCACGTGACGTAAATATACGGTGAGCAGACTTAAAATCCCCATTACCTTACTGCTCGTATTGTCAATGATGTGAATGGGACTGGATTCGTGTCATCACTCGCAAGAGCAAACAGACCCGGGATAATGATGGCCCATCGTACGGTACACGCGAGTTTACGGCGTATACATATTGGCCCTAAGTGCGCACGGACATTCACGCTGAAACGCGTTGACAGCGTGAAATCATAGCGGGCAAGAGTGTCGATGCGCGGGAGGGCGGACAAAAGCGTTAAGTATCGCGGCAGTTAATCGTTTTCACTGGCCGATGTTTTCCAAATAGCTCGCACGCCGCCAAGCTAGCGAGTCGCTCCGGATGGTATATTCGAGAGCATAATTCAAGCGTAGATCAATGCCGGGCTGATTTTAAATAGGACATTTTGAAGTGTCCAGCGAACGTTTTGCGGCAGATTACACAAACGGTGACTGTGATTTCAGTCAGGTGCAACCGGATTGCCTTTTGAAGCTTGAAACGGTTTTCTTTCACGGTCGAACTTTGTTTGGATTTTTTCTCTCCTGAAAATTGTTATTCATTTACATACTGCGCTCGCGTAATTGTTAAGGAGACTGATTAATATGCATATGGCAATGGTATGTGCGGCACGGTGGCATGGTGCGTAGCGCTGCCGCCTCACAGCAAGAAGCACCCGGGTTCGAATACCGGCTTGGAGGCCTTTTTGTGTGGAGTTTGCATGTTCTCCCCGTGTCCGCGTGGGTTTTCACCGGGCACTCCGGTTTCCTCCAACGGTCCAAAGACATTCTGCTGCATAGGTTAATTGGCCCGGGGACTGAATTGCCCCCCGGTGGCCTGTGATTGACTGGCGTCCCATTCTAGGTGTAGCCCTGCCTTGTGCCCTGTGTCTGCCGGGATGGGCTCCGGCTCACCGCGACCCTGTAGAGTATTACGCGTTTTCTGACAACGGATGGATGGCCATAGTAGGAGTCGTATAGCCAGCATGCTGGGAGGAATGTCATCCCTTTTTCTGTTCTTATTCATTTTTGTTTATTTATCCACGAAAGCCACTCTGAGTAATAGGCCTCTTTTTTCAGGCGCGTCCTATAGTGTCTTGTTAATTTATTCTAAGATGTTTGCAGCAGATTATTGATGACTGTTTATTTTAACACGCGGAATGAAACCGGGGCACGGTGAGAATACGCACGTGTGCGAGAGAACAACACTGTATCCCCGTATGTTATTTGTATAACACAAAGACACGCAGAGTGTAAGATTTAACTATTGGCCACGAGTCGGTTGGGGTCACGAGGATTCGACCAGCGAGCTGCAGCTTTGGTGGGTGAGTGGGTGAGTTGGTGAGTGAGAGTGAGTGAGTGGGTTGGTGAGTGAGTGAGTGAGTGGGTTAGCCAGTGAATGAGTGAGTGGGTGAGTAAGTGAGTAGTAGGTGGGTGAATGGGTGATCAGCGAGCTGCAGCTTTGGTGGGTGAGTGGGTGAGTAAGTGGGTGAGTAGGTTAGTGGGATGAGTGAGTGGGTAGCTCCGTGGTTAGCGCGCTGGGCTACAAACCTGGTGACCCGAGTTCGAATCCCGCTCACGGCCCACACCAGTGACGATTTTCTGAACCGGTTCTGGGCTTCCCCTAGGTCGACTCAGCCTCAAATTAGTACCTAGTGCGGTGTGTAAACATTGGTACTAGAAGACGTCTTGTCATGTGAAACCATCGTAAAGTGAGAGCACTAATACTGTACACCATTCAATGGGAATTCGTTCCAAGACCTTTGAAGCTGAGACGGAAACAGGACAAACCCCTGCTGTTGGCTGAGAAGCTACCCAAGCCGCATGCGTTTACATCGCTGATTGGCTGCCGCACCACCAACGCTCACGCGCAGCCATATCGTAAATCGTGAATCGTGAAATTTGATCGTGATGTGACACGAACGTTCTTACGGAGCGAACATCGTAAAGTGATGTCATCGTATTGTGAGGCCATCGTACATCGAGCGACCGCTGAATACATTTGGCCAGGTGGTGACACGGCAGGTCGAGTAGCAGATCCGACCACCGGATTACGAGTTTAACTCCGCTCAGGAGCTCGCTAAGCCCTTCATCTCTCTCGGATTAATGATGAACGGGGTCGACACAGGGGCGGCACGGTGGCGCGGTGGGTCGCAAGGAGAGCCCCGGTTCGAATCTCGGCTCGGGCGCCTTTCTGTGTGGAGTTTGTACGATCTCGCCGTGTCCGCGTGGGTTTTCGCCGGGCTCTCCGGTTTCCTCCCACCGCCCAAAGACATGCTGCCAGGTTAATTGGCCTACTGAGTAAATTGCCCCAGGTGCCCTTCGATGGACTGGCGTCCTGTATTTACATTCGTTTAAATGTCTCAGCTCTTTCTGATCCACCCCGTACTTGCTTTAGTCAGTCAGGTTGTATGTAAGCATGGAAAGGAACCGTTGAGCTATGTATCTATTTTTTACAGTTGTCCAGCGGCGATGGGTATGCAAGTTAGTAAATACCTTGGGATGTATCTGGGATCGGAAGCCAATCCTTCACAGGCCACTGGGGGGGGGGGAATTCAGTCAGGACAATTAACCTAGAAAGCACCTCTTTGGACTATGGGAGGAAACCAGAGTACCCAGCGAAACCCTACGTGGACACGGGGAGAACATGCAAACGCCACACGTAATAATAATAATATCATTTATAGAGCGCTTTTCACCCGAAGGTCACAAAGCGCTGCACAGGGTTGCGGAGAGAACAACATGTCAACAACGACAGAGAACGCAAAATCAGCAACAAATTATTTTTTTGGGTTTATAATCCGAGTTGTGGAGAGAACGGCATGTCAACAACGGGGAGACAGAATATCTGAGAGTCAAGCAATAGCGATACATTATAAGACATAGGACACAAAAACAACAGGAAAATAATAACAATAATTCTACAACAAGCAAGGAGAGAACAGAAGTACCCGAGCAGACGCAGATCGAAAGAGAGAGAGAGAGCCAGCATCTCGGCACGGCACCACTGACCTGCACCAACAATCCAAGCCAGAGTAAGGAATACATGTTCCCAAGGAGGCGCAGGTAGAAAGAGAGCCAACATCCTGGCACGACAGCATTGAGCCGCATCAGTAGTCCTAGCAGGACGGCTTGAAGGCTTTACGGAACAAGTAAAGCGGCACCCCAGCCGAGAATCAAACTCCGGAACCTTGTTGCTATGAGGCGGCAAAATAGTGATTTACATCACCGGCTCAGAATCGTCAACAAATGTGAACGCCTAATGCTCGCTTAAGCACGACAACAATTGACATTTGACACTTGAATGGCCCTGGAAGTGGTCGTTAGCATGCAGTGGGCATCCGTGCTTGTTCATTGAGCTCCGTGTCTCCCGGTGATTTAACATGGCACGCGCGAGCATGCCAAATCAACGCAGATATTTTCAGGTGAATGTGAAATGGCATTCGAGCGGATCCACAGGGCTGTTCAACAAATCCATTTACGTCTCTCTCTGATTAGATTCATTACGCCCCCGTTAAACTTTATAAGTCCCTAAAAATACAAATGTCTCAAAAATGCTGACAGCAAGCAGAGAGGACACAGGTACATAACACCCGACAATATATCTGTCCTGCAAGACAGCATTGTAGTGTGAAGGCCTGTGTAAATTGTTTCCATGACAAACTGATATTTTCCCATCACATTGAAATCTTCAGTCAATGTACTGATGTAGGTTTTCACGGCTCGCCTCATGATGGTTGCTCTTCAGAGCTGTTCTTTCGGGATTGCCGAGATCGCTCGACACGGCTATCTCGAAAGAACATCTCGGAAGAGCAACCATCATCTTCAATCTATATCGACTGTAACGCAGGCGTTCTCAACATGTTGCACACCCAAAGGGACACTTGGCCCACTCGGGTCTCGCCTCCACGGACCACTAGGTGGCGCTTGCGGCCAGCTGATGATTCGCGACCCACCGGTTGAGGAGGCGGCTGTAATGTGCACAGCTAAGGCGCCCGCAGAGTGCTCGCTTAATCAGTTCGTCACTTCTTCATCACGCCCGTGAATGTAAACTCCGTTGGAGCAGCGCGCATCACTCCGTGTTGAAGTGTAGAGGGCAGTCTTGTATCAGTAATTGCTTCTCACCGGGTTGAAAACGACTTGAGAAAATGTCATGAATATGAATCGTCTGGGGTAGGCTTGTTTTGAATTTTGTTTTGTGAATTCAGTGCACCGCTAGGGAACGAAAAAAAATAACCGCATTGAAATAAGTCTTCCTTTTGCCTTTTTTTCCGTTTTGGAATGCACGGGAGAGCTTATGAATGGTAAATAGCAATATTAGAGTTCAAACAACAATGACCTTAGAAAAAAATCAAATCTACGGTGCGGTGTGATTTGTGCCAAGCAAAACCAAAATCCTATCTGTCTTCAAGCGGAGGTAGCGTGAATAAAATACTTTTAGAAAAATTACCTGGTTCTGATCTCAGGTGTCACGGCTCGATGCATGAGAATTGCTTTGCAAAGCTGTTCTTTCTGGCTAACCGTGTCGACCACTCGCCCTCTGTCCTTCGCGACGTTTCGCCTGCCACGTTGGAAGCATCCTGGCTCAGAACGCATGATGATGCCTCTAACGTCGGAGGCGAAACGTCCCGAGGGAGAGACGGAGAATGCTCGATACGGCTATCCTGAAAGAACAGATTTGGATAGCGATTCTCATATTTTTACCTTGTTTTTCGAAATCATTCTATTGGGTTATTAATTCAACAACCTCTAAAACATTCACGAAAATGTAACATGCATGGATTTTTTTGTCTGCAGTCCTCCGTTCCACGAAATGAAAGGAATGGCGTATGATGTATAAAAAATCAGTCTGCATGCATTTGTGATTTGTGCAGTTTTCATGTTCATTTGTGACACATCTCAAACAGATAATAAGCTTTTGCCAGAAGATTCATATGTGTGGCATGATTTCTTTTTAACCCTGCGAAAATAATAATATGCATTAGTCCTCAATTCTCAATGCACCGCATGCATATTTTAAAGGTTGGCATTAAAAACGTAATAAGCAGCATTCTACGTTTTAAAACAAAAAACAACACTGGGAATTAACTGAAGGTCAAATGATCAACTTTCAGTTCTGCAATCGGTTAGATATTATAACCGCTTTTAATCAATCATTTAAGCTTTGGAGTCTGAAAATCACATTTGGGAATACGCATTCGGGCATTTTCAATAATTAGTGCTTCACTAAACGCGAACGGATAAAAAAAAGTGAATTCACGCCAAATAGAGCCCTCCGCAAAACAGCCTTGAGGCTTGTTGGAGGCTTTGCAGTGTAGAGTAAATACACGATTACCATAACAGGTGTAACTGCACTGATCTACTGATGTAGGCCTACTCAAAACTCGCTCCGAAGTCAGAACGCCTGCAGATCCCTCTAACGTGGGAGGCGAAGCGTTGCAAAGGAGAGAGGGGAGAACGCTCGACACAGCTATCCCGAAAGAACAACTTTGGAAATCAATTCACGTTACTGCACTGATGTAGGTTTTCACGGCTCGATTTATGATGGTTGCTCTTCCGCACATCTCAAACAGATAATAAGCTTTTGCCAGAAGATGAAAATATCTGAAGAGCAACCATCGATCCTCCCTCTTGGAAGATGTGGTACCTTAGACGTGGGTAGTGAGGGCAGATTGGAGGAGGCGTAGAACTCAGGACGCCTGAAGGTTCCTCCAACGTGGGAGGCGACACGTCTCGAAGGAGAGAGCAGGGGGGAACGCTCAGTGACACGGCTAGCCCAAAAGAACAGCTTTGGAGAGCAATTATCCGTACTATTATTCCTCATTATAATCCCAAGTGGGGCGGCACGGTGGCGTAGTGGATAGCGCTGCCGTCTCACAGCAAGAAGGGCCCGGGTTCGAATCTCGGCTCGGGGGGCCTTCCTGTGTGGAGTTTGCACGTTCTCCCCGTCTCCCCGTGGGTTATCGCCGGGCACTCCGGTTTCCTCCGACCGTCCAAGGACACGCTGCCAGGTTAATTGGCCTACTGACTACATTTCCCCAGGCGCCCTGCGATTGACTGGCGTCCCAGCCTCGGTGTTCCCCTGCCATGCGCCCTGTGTCTGCCGGGATAGGCTGCGGCTCACCGCGACCCGGCGCAGGATTGAGCGGTTTCTCAAAACGGATGGATGGAATCCCCACGTGAATGTGGACAGGGCTACGTGACTGAGCCGCGCTCTCAAGAGTTAAGCGAGCCGGTTGTTTTCCTCCTCTCTCCTCGAAGACGTTGGGTACCTACCTGGCACGTGGGTGGTGAGCGGAGAAAGGGAGCAAGAGGCGTAGATTGGATACCTCATGCCAGACCCTGGCACTCCCGCTGCTTGGCAGTGCGTGGGTGTGATGATTACCCTACCTAGACTCGGGAGTTTGGTGGGGGTTTTTTTGTTGTTGTTTTTCAACACGCGACGTCCCGTCGAGATTCTTTGTGTCCCCAATCAGCGCGTCGTGGGTCAGACTCGTCCGGTCCGAACTGTCACTTGCCTCGCCTCACCAGCCGTCCGGCGGTATGAA
>JAZEWU010000041.1:685109-702000 GCA_036362915.1 Geotria australis
ACAATGAAAGAAAAAACAACCAATACAAACCAAAGGAACAAAAAAATAATGATTATGGCTGCTTCGAATATTCCGAAAGTTCGTGAAACTGGCAATCTTAAGAGCGGCAAAAATCTGCCAGCGTCCCCTAAGATGGCCGTGACAGCCGTGTCGAGCGCTCTCCCTCCCTCCCTCGCAACATTTCGCCTCCCACCTGCCATGCCTGAAGATGCCTTCAACGTGGGAGCCGAAACGTCGGGAGGGGGCGAGCGATCGACACGGCTATCCCAAAAGAACAGCTCTGAAGAGCAACCATCATTGTTAGATGTAATTTATTTCGCTAGTTATTTGGCCGCTACTATCATAATGTCATAAAATACGTGACGCAGTGGCTGGAAAATGTTGGCACCGGCTAACCGCGTGGCAACCTGCCCCCTCCCCACCTCTCTGTGGTTCCCTCGTGCCTCTGAGTCCACCTCTCTCTCTCTCTCCGACATGGAGTGAAAATGCGCAATTATACAATTACTATATTTGTCACGGTATTTCATGCTCCTGTTTCACGGCTTTTTGTATTTTGTTGGCATTTGCGAATAATTTGTTTTAAGAATTGGATAATTCTGCTATCTATAATGAATCTATAATGAACCTAAGCAGAGGGAGTCGCACTGCAATTTATTAAACAGCTCCTTTGATGGCCTGAGTAGTATGTAAATTCACCTGATATACCTCCAATGATTTGGCGCGTTCATGTTTCGCGACATTTAATCATTACAAATACACGGAGCTAAATGAAAATCAGCGATGGCCAATGAATGCTAATTTCCGTACTAGCGCTATTCAAGCGTTAATCCGCGTCCTAAACACCTCGCCACGCTCATCATTAACGCCGTCTTATAACTTACAACTGTATAAATAAACACGATGCGTGTATATATCGGGTTTTTTTTCTGGACACCGCTGCAAATTGGGTCTTCTCTCTAAAGGGTTTACCTAGGTGAAATACGACAACGAATAAATACTGTATGCATATTAGGCTAAATGGTCTTTCCGTAGAGCGGGCCTTGACCACTGCTCACACTGGAATCGCTCCTCATCACGTCTGTTCTACAGTGCAATCAGAGCGGTCCCTCGCTTTACGATATTAATGCGTTACAGAACACGTAACGTAATCTGAAACCGTCGTAAAGTGAGACCGATAATACGAGTACAGTAAGAGCAGCACACACGTGTTTCAAACAAAGGAGAAGCAAACACTAATATGTAAACACTGAAAAGCGCTGCTATTGGCTGAGAAGGAGGAAACCGGTGAACCCGGAGCAAACCCACGCAGAACACGTGGAGAACACGCAGCAAACTCCACACAGAAAGGCGCCCGAGGCGGGAATCAATAAATATTCTCCTGTGAACCATATACCTTGTCTATAAACATGCGTCGGGTATTATTTTTTACTATTATACTGCATTGTTATTAATATTATTACCAGTGCAGTATTATTATAGTATTCATTTCATAAATAGTGTACAGTTGTAATGAACCATGGTATAATGACCTCTTAACGGATTTATGGCTTAGCGGAGACGCCTCAAGAACGCATCCTATCCATTAAAAGAGGGATGTCTGTACTGCATCAAATGGATTTAGTAAACCAATAAAGCTTCAACTGCTATAGGAAACTTGGACATGTTATAATGCACTTTAGGGAAATCTAATAATATCCCAGAGCGGTTAAATACAGAGGCCTCATTTTAGTCACATAAACCATATCCACATATCAAACACTGGGAAGTCGAGGCTATTGATAAATAATTCACAGCTTGTCACAGGAGCCAGAATTTGTTGGAAAGCAGTTCTGCCAATAAACCATTTCAGTAAGGAGCTTGTGTGCCAAAAAACATTTGGTTATGTTTGAGAAATGCAATTGTTTAATTTGATCCTTTTAAGGAAGTAGAATTGTGCAACTCTTTATTTACACATACGTTCAGCATGCCTCTTTTAAGCACCGCTTGATACACAACCAACAATGTGCCACGGCGACGAAGTTGGAACATCCCCGCCTCACAGCTAGAAGGCCCAGGTTCAATTTCTCGGCGAGGGTGCCTTTCTGTCTGAAGTTTGCGTGTTCTCCCCGTGTCCGCGTAGGTTTTCGGCAGGTACTCCGCTTTCCCCCCGCAGTCCAAAGACATGCTGCTGCATAGGTTAATTGGCCTGCTGACTAAATTCCTCCCGATGCCCTGTGATGGACTGGCGTCCCACCCTTGGTATAGCACTATCTTGCGCCCTGTGTCTACCGGGATAGGCTCCGGCTCACCGCGCGACCCTTTACAGCAGCGGTTCCCAAACGTACTCGTTTCACGGCGCCCTTAAGTGTATCAGGATCTTTTTCCACGGCGCCCAAAGTCAGAAAATATATGGCATATATCGAAAATATGGAATATGTCTCGTGGCGCCCCTGTGAGTTAACTGCGGCACACATTTTGGGAACCGCAGCTGTACTGGATTAAGCGGTTTTTTGATGGATGGATGGATGAAAAATGCAATTGTTTAATTTCATATTTTAAAGTAAGTGGATTTGTGTCAAAGGACCCGTGCAGCCGATGGCACCTGGGTCTGCCCCACGACCTCCTGTGAGCGACCCCTTCGACACTCTGTGTGGCCTCAAGGTGCACCTGGCCTGCCACAGGCGCCGTGGTGACGTCACCGCCACTTAGTGGCGAACGGCGGTTGTTGTTGTTGATGTGCTACCATGGAAGAGCATTACGTGATTTGTTTAACCTGGGCCGTGCCAAATTTTAGTGTCTGCTCACGCCGGGATTGTTTTTCAGCCAGGGAAGTGTTTACCTTTCACTGCTGTGTACCATTCATTAGCGGATGTTGCAGAATAATTTAATGGTAGTGCGTGGCAACTTGTCACAAAATCCAGCGTGTTTATAGCATGGGGATCAAGGTAGAAGCGTTCACGTCGCGATCCCTGTCAAGTAATACTTGGTATTGCCTGCAAATTCTACCAAACACTTCGAAGCCGAAGACAACGATGTCCAGAAGCTCAACAGATGCCAGAAGCCCCTCATTCTGGAGCAACAAGAGAGGCCAATGCCCGCCGCCTTTAAGGCCAGCACTGACTATTATATCTCTAAACGTTGAAGGGCTGTCTGCAACTAAAAAAGAACTTGTTGCAATGGGAAACTGTCATATAACCATCGTGCTTCGAAGAATCGCAAAGAAGAAGAAGTGGTTCCCAAACGTTGTCGTCTCACGGCGCCCTTGGTTGTATCAGGAATTTTTCCAGGGCGCCCAAAATCATAACATTTATGGCATATATTCAAAATGTGGAATATCCCGCGGCGCACACTTTAGAAACCACTGATATATAGGGAGCAGTGTGTGGTAATATGTCGGCGCCGGCAAACCGCCTGGCTGCCTCCTCCGCCTCTCAGCGGACGCTTTCCAAGGTCCTGCGTTGCCGCTGTCTGCCGGTCGTCGTGACGTCGGAGATTTTACGCGGGTTTAAAAACAGCACGGGGGAAAAGGACAAAACATTCACGTGGAAAAAAGTCTCTCTCTGCCACGACTTGCCCGTGTGATTGGCGCGAACATTGGAATTAGTTTTAAGGCGGAAAACAAAACCCCCAAAGCTCAACTTATCATAAACTTCTAAATAGAAGAACTGCGGCTTAGGAGGTACTGTCTCACCTGCAGCGATATACGTAAAGCGAAACCCGTAATTTCTCCCAGGCAACTGGAAAAGCGTATGCCCTGAGCTGTAAAACTTTCCCAGCGGTTTATAATAATGATCGGTCGTATCGCGCGGTTTCTGATGCTGGTCATGTAATAATAATTCATACATCCATTGTCAGAAACCGGGTCATCCCATACAGGGTTGCGGTGAGTTTGTGTGTTCTTCCCCTGTTCTACGTGGGTTTCCTCCGGGTTCTCCGGTTTCCTCCCACAACTTAAAAAAAACTATGAATAACATCGGTCATGAAAGCCTTCGAGTTTATAAAAAAAAACCCACTCATTAATTATTTGGCCGATAACATTATAATATATCGGAAGCGGTGCGTGGCAATATTGCGACGGCAAAAGCGCCTGGCTGCCTCCTCCGCCTCTCTGCGCTTTCCTCGCTACGCCTCCGAGTCGTTCTCTCGTCGAATTAGTACCTTCGACGGTGAATGAACGTGTGCGCGTTATAAATGTGCAATTATTGTTATTATTGTTATAAAGATCCAGACATTCTCGGCCACGGCACCGAGAAAACATACGACGGGTGACGTTATTGCGTGGCGGCCCTTTCCGCAATACCACAGATCAAAATTAAACACAGACGGAGCCGAACTAATTTTAAGCTCATTTGAAATGCCATCTCGCCAATGTTGATCTCATTAAGTGCATCAACACCGAGAGGTCACTTTAATGAACGCCTCAAGAAGTAAATATCAGTCCGTGCACGAGTTTAATATCTCAATCGCGAATCTTGTGCTCTCTCCTGGACTCTCGCATTTTAATATCGCGCCGTAATTGCCGAATGTGTGGAAAGAATGAGCTGCCCGTCATCTTTTGGCTTCAACTAATTTTCAATTCAGAAGGTGTTTATCCCTTATTACAGGGCCCCTGTGTGTCAAGATCACCGCCTTATGAGAGTTCCGCAGCGGCGTGCTCGCTGTCATTAATATGAATCCACTTTCCCAATAATGCGTATGTCATCGGGTCAGATGATGACATGAGGTCAGGCCCTCCAGCGCTCGGCAAATCTCTTTAAATGATCACGCTCGCCTCCGTTAAGGTCACCAGATTACCTCGGAGCAATACGATGCAATTTTGAGTCGGCGCGACGCGACCATTGTGGGGAAAAATGACGGGATAATTACATAACAGCGAAATGTTTTTACCCTGTTGCCAATAATTCAGTAATTTGAATATTATTTTTACATCAAAGGCTTAGCTTTAAACTGTTATTATACAAAAAACAATTATTCGCAACTAAGGTCCGACAAAAATACAAAACGGTTGACCTTTTGAAGCAGCATACAGAAAGAAAAAAACACACATTTTGATGCTTATTTTTAGCTTGGGGCATTAGCTCAGCCCAGAGGGTTTCCACACAGGTCAAAAGGTCAGGTCATAAAAATGTATCTGGCACGTGGCTCTGTTTACACTCTGGTAATGTTCTGCAGGGGGGAGCGGTAGCACAGCGGTTAGGGCGCTGTGCTACGGACACCAATTGCGTCAAACACAGTCCTCCACAGCCTTCATAAAACCCTTAAAAAGTCACCTCTTCACCGGCTCACAACAAACCGACTGAGCAGGGCTCCGCGCCTCCGAATCAACGGGTGCAACGCGCCCGGAGAAAATGCGCGCGTTACAAAGTAGAGTATTATTATTCAAAAATCAGCTATTCAGTTTGACCCAGGTTGGCCGGTTGCCGCCGAATAGTGGGGGAAATTGGAGCAGAATATTATGGCCGACTGCCTTTCCTGATACCAACCTCCTTTAGTCGGAGGGTCTTTGGATTGTTATTTGTTTGGAACTTACGCCAAGGCCTGTTCACTAAAGGAGACCCTAGCAGGAGCGCTAGACTCCAGACCTGTTCACCAAGGGATACTCTCGCAGCAGTGCTAGCCTCTAGACCTGTTCACAAAGGGAGACCCGAGCAGGAGTGCTAGACACCAGGCGACTTAGCTCTGGGGTTCACTGGAACACACAAACCCTTCCACCACAATAACGTTACAGATCCAAGGTGGAGGGGTCTCGGAGATGTGTCGTTACGCTCTGAAAAGCGCACACAGTGACTGAAAATATAATGACCCTACTCCCGTAAGTAAATAATTAATTCGATCCGAATGTGTAATTTCCAGCAGGTGGCATACTCTGCTAATGTTCACATACACGTATGTGTGCACAGCTCACGCATCATCGTGGGGATCAAGGTAGAAGCGTTCACGTCGCGATCCCTGTCAAGTAATACTTGGTATTACCTGCAAATTCTACCAAACACTTCGAAGCCAAGGAGCTGAAAGACAACGATGTCCAGAAGCTCAACAGATGCCAGAAGCCCCTCAGTCCGGAGCAAGAAGAGAGGCCAATGCCCGCCGCCTTTAAGGCCAAGCACTGACTATTATATCTCTAAATGGTGAAGGGCTGTCTGCGACTAAAGAAGAACTTGTTGCAATGGCAAACTGTCATATAACCATCACGCTTCGAAGAATCGAATCGAATCTCTGTTGGTGGCCTTTTGCCAGTGAAGGACATTCCACAGGGCGGCACGGTGGCACGGTGAGTAGCGCTACCGCCTCACAGCAAGACGCCCCCGGTTCGAAGCCCGGCTCGGGTGCCTTTCTGTGTGGAATTTGCATATCCACGTGAGTTTTCGCCAGGCACTCTGGTTTCCTCCCACAGCCCAAAGACATGTTGCTGCAAAGGTTAATTGGCTTGCTGAATAAATTGCCTCCGGCGCCCTGTGATGGACTGACGTGCCATCCTGGGTATAGCCCTGCCTTGCGCCCTGTGTCTGCCGGGATAAGCTCCAGCTCACCGCGACCCTGTACAGGAGAAAGCGGTTTCTGACAATGGATGGATGGATTACCCATTGAGCTTCAAAGCTCTTAACGCGATTCCTGCGACACAACAAACACGGAATTGACAAAAAAAAATCTAAAAATAACTAATTTACCAAACACAAACAAGCAAAAATAACCATGTTGGAGGAAACCGGCGTACCCGGAGAAAACCCACGCGGACACGGCGAGAACGTGCAAACTCCACACAGAAAGGCGGCACCCGAGCCGGTAAATCTTTCCGTGAGGCGGCACGGCCACCGTGTCGCACCGTGCGACGCGAGCGATGCTCACTCAACAACCTGTTTACACGAGATGAGCGTCGTTCCGATTCGCGTGGGATTGAACGACCGGGTGTGTACCCCCGACCGGGGACTTGAACTCTTTAACCTTTCCGAATGTGAGCCAAGCGCAGCACAGCCGCAGCGACCCACCTGGCAAAATACATACACCGGCTGTCAATCTTCCCGGTCGCTTTATTGCTTGTGTCTGCAAAGTATAAACTCCGAAAGAGCCAGCTTTTCACTCTGCTTATTCAAATGCAGGAGCCAAAGCCACAGCCGCGGCCGGCGTTCCATAGTCGCATTTTTTTTCCTGGCGTTTCGATTCGTGCTGAGCTTATCGGCCGTTCTTATTCTTCTTTTCGACCCTTCGAAGCGTGATTGTTATATGACAGTTTTCGATTTGTTTACACAGTTCTTTGCATTTGTATTGAACTCTGCAAGGTCTTTTGAGCTGCAGCGGTTGGGTAGTAGAGCGCAGACAAGGCAGTGCTCCATAGTATGGTCTGCTTCTCCACATTCACAGGTGGTTGGGCCGGTCTTGTACCCCCGTCTGACCAACGCAGCTTCTGATCGTCCCGTTCTAGTTCTCAGGCGGTTGAGTGTCTTCCACTGAATCCATGGTGTTTCTGAACCAGGAGGAAGGTCTTCGGCAAGGGGGATTCCCATGCCAGTTGGAGGAGGGTCACTCTCAAGCTTTTCCGTTCAGTCAACACAAAGACAGCCGTCCCAATCCTGGGTATAACCCTGCCTTGCGTCCACCACAACCCTGTACAGGATTAATAATAATAATAATAATCATATTTTTTTAGATTTATAACGCGCACATATTCATTCACTGTCGAAGGTACTCATTGGACGAGAGAACGACTCAGAGGCGTAGCGAGGAAAGCGCAGAGAAGCGGAGGAGGCAGCCAGGCAGTTTTGCCGGCGCCATATTGCCACACACTGCTTCCCATATATTATGATGTTATCGGGCAAATAATTAATTAGTGATTTTTTTAAGCGGTTTCTGATAATGGATGGATAGATGGACTAAGAGATACGTTTAATTACAGGGGGTCCGTTTAAACGAAACACAATGCTGTTAGTGAACTTGCATCTGTGCCGCAATGTTTACATTCAGAAAATATCTCCCGCGGTGGAAAGTGGATGTTTGTGGGGGTGGGTGGGGGGAACCTTTCGGCAGGTTTTGAGTCCGTGTAATTTTAGCCCATATTGTTTTGGAAAACAGAAATGCACGTTTCTTTGAGGCCCTGTCATCGGAATGAATACAAATGAGCAGTGTGCGACCACAGGCCCCTTTCTCAAATTGGGTCAGGTGGTGCTAAGCTGTGTTTTTTTATATCAAGGAAAGCTCTCGTTAGTTCTCCCCCTACGCGGAGTGACAATGACAGGTTGATAACGTTAAAAAAATGATCGTTTCCTAAGTGTTGATTAGTAAAGACTCGTGGGGAATTATAACGACAGCAACGCACAAACAAATCCTGATTGACAGCATTAAATGTACAAGTGCTTTATTTATATTTAGTCTTTCGCCACGACTACAGATGATGTACTTTTTCCCATGTATCTTAGGCCTTTACTTCGTCCGTACATCCATCCGTCATCAGAAACCGCTTAATCCTGTACAGGGTCGCGATGAGCCGGAGATCTATCCCTCCAGACACAGGGCACAAGGCAGGGGTATACCCATGATAGGACGCCGGTCCATCACAGGGCGCCGGGAGTAATTTATTCCGGAGGCCAATTAACCTTTGCAGCAGCATGTCTTTGGACTGTGGGATGAAACCGGAGTGAGTGGCGAAAAGCCACGCAGACACGTGGAGAACCCATGCAAACGCCACACAGGAAGCCACCCGAGCCGGGATTCGAACCGGGGCTCTTCTCGCTGTGAGGCGACAGGGCTATTCACCGCGCCACCGCGCCGCGCTGGGACGAGGTGTGGTTATTTCCAAATTGTATTGTCTGAGTACCGATACAATAAATGAATTAAGCTGTAATGAATACATGCATCGCGTTAAAAAGCATGTTAGGATGCCGTCGATTACTTTGTATGTCAATGGGGTTTTCATTTCACGAGCTCCCTATGGAACATAGTAATGAGGTTTACTTGATAAACATTCACAGACAATACAATTAAAGTTACATTACAGCTGATTCATTAAAGAGGCCGCTGAGAAGTACAATGATAGTAGTTTTATCCAGGCAAATATTTCAAGGCTAACTACACTTCTTCAGTCTCAAAAGGTTTTGTGTTTGGCATGTCGGTGCGTTCGTTTACACGCATTAATGTTAAATCGTGAAACTGTTTTAATTATATTCCTGAAAGATCTTTTAAATAACACGGTGACACGTTTGTTTCTCCATAATTGAAATGTTGTTCGTGTGTGTTTCGAACTCGATTATGTAAATTTGTGTCTGTAAGCAATATAATTAATTTACGTTGCTGCCTTTGTTATTTTATGAAACTTAACGATGTAAATCTGAAATAAGAAAAAACATGCCCTAAAAATACATTTACACAACTAATTAAAATCTATGTTCGAATGCACGGCTACACAATGCTCAATTTTATGTAATTTAGTGTAAAGTTTTAATTTTCACAAACTGTGGAAATAGGTTATTATATGCATGTTCATTTCGCCTGGAGTATGCAGTGCATGGTTTGTCAACGTTTTAATGGCAATTAGGAATCAATCCATCCTGCAATGTATGTATTTCCCGCGCACACAATTATGAACTGGCTGGCAGCCAATGGAATTACATCATTCGAGATCGCGGCTGACATGGTAGCGAGACATTGAGAACGTATTGCATGGCATTCCTGATGACTGACACTGATAAACAAAAATGGATTATGGGAAAATTGGAATGTCAATCAGAGGCGAATGAAATTTCTACATCACTCACATGCCACTTTAGGTGTCAGACTTATTGATCCCAACCAAATGTAACTCGAACTGGTGTTTTTTTGTTAAGCGATGGAGTGTATTTACTCGGCTCGAGGGAAAAATCCGCAGAAAATCACACGGGAAAGCTGCCTCGTATTTCTATCCTGAAGGTGTTGACTAATGGAAGCATACCTTGATATGCGCAAATTATCAGTGTGATGGTTGCTTTTCAAAGTTGTTCTTTCGGGATAGCCGTGTCACTGAGAGCTCTCGCTCTCTCCCTCGCAACGTTTCACTTCCGGCGTTGGAAGCGTCTCCAGGCGTTGAGTTTGCTGAATGAGTTAAGTTATATATCCCATGTTCACGTGGTACCTGACAAAAGCAATCCCGAAAAAATATTTCGGAAGAGCAACCATCATGAATCTAGCCGTGAAAACCTACATTAATACAATTATCCGCGTGTTCGATTTACCGAATACCTTAGGTATGACAAGTTCCAGTGCTGTGGCGTATCTAGGGTATGGCAGGTATGGCACGTGCCCTGGGCGCCACTGAGCAGTTTATATTAAAATAAAACAAGCCATCCTCGGATAGTGAAAACATAATTTTCTTCACACGTATGTTCTGTCTTTGATTATCATGGGTAAGAATCACTAGGATGACCAGATTGTTAAACCACTTGTAATTTTTGAGCTGATATTATGGTAAAGTTATCTAAAAGTTGGGTGTCAGATGTTTGGACAGGGGCACAATTTTAGTGCTTGCCACGGGCGCTCTACTTCTTCTTTGCGATTCTTCGAAGCGCGAAGGTTCCCATTGCAACAAGTTCTTCTTTAGTTGCAGACAGCCCTTCAACATTTAGAGATAAAATAGTCAGTGATAGCCTTAAAGGCGGGCGGGCATTGGCCTCTCTTCTTGCTCCAGACTGAGGGGCTTCTGGCGTCTGTTGAGCTTCTGGACATGTTGTCTTTCAGCTCGGCTTCGAAGTGTTTGGTAGAATTTGCAGGTAATACCCAAGTATTACTTGACCGGGATCGCGACGTGATCGCAACACAATTAGCTGAGTTCATTACAATACGCCGATTGTCACACCTGTAGTGTAACGACGCGCGCACTTTAACTTGTGCTAACATCGCCGTGAAAATCTACCGGATGTTTGTTTTGTGTTGTTCAAGCACACCTACAACTTCACACTGGACGCGGGGCCGTGCAATTAACCGACGCTTAGCAGCACGTGGTCAATTTAATGAAACACGGAGACAACTGTCTCGCCAATTTCCAACATTAACTGCTAACAGCTGCTAAATTTGAAAGCGATGGGATGTGCTTGTTTAACACCAGCCGTTATCAAAATAATTGTCGTAATGAGTCATTAGCACTAGCGTTTGGTCTTGGATTTTTTTTTTAATTGTGTAATTCTTAATTGTTTAAATTGAATGCTACAATTTATATTTGCGTGGAGGAGTCAATTGCGATGCCTAACGTGTGATTATATATATCATTATTATTGCTAAATTAGATATTATTGCGAGCAACACTTTTTTCTCTCCCGGCTCGTTTTAGCTGTAAATGCTTCAATGCGATTGAATTACGCAGGAGTTCTCAACCTTCTGCACATCGAGGGTCACTTGGCCCACTTGGGATTGGCCTCCACGGACCGCTAGGTGGCGCTCGCGGTCGAGCTATATCAAGGATGGGACGCCAGTCCATCACAGACCACCGGGGGGTAATTTAGTCAGCAGGCCAATACACCCTGTGCAGCAGCATGTCTTTGGACTGTGGGAGGAAACCGGAGCGAGTTGCGAAAACCAACGCGGACACAGGAAGAACATGCAAACTCCACACAGAAAGGGCACCCGAGCCGGGATACGAACCCGGGTGATTCTTGCTGTGAGGCGGCGGCGCTACTCACCGCGCCACCGTTCTGCCTTTTTGTTGTTTTAATAAATAATGTTGATATTGCTGTTGGACGTGAGACTGCCGACCGCCACACTTACATCTCCTGACGCACTTACGTGTGTATTTTCCATCCATCCATTTTCAGAATCCGCTTAATCCTATACAGGGTCGCGGTGAGCCGGAGCCTATCCCGGCAGACACAGGGCGCAAGGCAGGGGAACACCAAGGATGGGACGCCAGTCCATCGCAGGGCGCCTGTGGAAATTTAGTCAGTTCGCCAATTAACCTGGCAGCATGTCTTTGGACGGTGGGAGGAAACCGGAGTGCCCGGCGAAAACCCACGCGGACACGGGGAGAACATGCAAACTCCACACAGAAAGGCACCCCGAGCCGAGATTCGAACCCGGGACCTTCTTGCTGTGAGGCGGAAGCGCTACCCACTACGCCACCGTGCCGCCCCCCGTGTGTATTTTAACAATCGTAATCATGGGGATTGTTTTTTTGTTGTTGTTGTCGACATGCGAATTATAACTTTCATCACCAATTACGCACTCGTGACAGATCGTTTTACGGAGTTTAACTCTCACAGCCGTTAGACTGCGTCAACACCGGGCTCTCACTGCCCAGGGTGTTAAGCCAGCCTGTCAAGCCTCACAATAAGCACTTTGTTAGATTGAGAGCCGTTCTTTCGGGATAGCCGGCCATCCCAAAATAACAGCTTCGAAGGGGGAACCATCGTGAATCGAACCGTGACAACCTAGATGAGTACATTCATTCATTCACTGAATGTCAGTCCATCGCACGGCAGCGAGGGCAATTTAGTTAGCAGGACAATTAACCCATGCAGCAGCGTGTCTTTGGACTGTGAGAGGAAACCGGAGTGCCCGGCGAAAACCCACGCGGACACGGGGAGAACATGCACCCGAGCCGGGATTTGAACCCGGGCCGTTATTCCTGCGAGGCGGCAATGCCTCTCACCGCGCCACCGTGCCGACCTCTAAGTTAAAACTTCCAACTATAACCATTCCCAATTGTTTTTGATACGTAGTGCATAAGAAAGTGGGCTGAAGCACTTATAATGAGTTGGTGTCGGCTACTCAGCGGCAGCCTTACCGCTGCTCTTTGCTAAAGCCCAATACCGCAGAGCCCTATTATTTAGAGGAAATAAAAAATTGCCTTTCATCCTGCCTCGCTTGCGGATGGTACAGATCCCGTGACATGCTTGCCATGACTAAGCGGGTGCCATGGTGTAATTAAGCGTCCGTGAAAAGAGATCCCACACTCACTATATAAGCGGGGCGGTATGGTGGCTCACAGCAATAAGGACCCCGGGTTCGAATACCGGCTCGGGTGCCGCATTTCTGTGTGGAGTTTGCACGTTCTCTCCCCGTGTCCGCGTGGGTTTTCGCCGGGCCACTCTGGTTTTCCCGCCACAGTCCAAGAGACATGCTGCTGCTGCATAGGTTAATTGGCCTGCGGACTAAATTGCTCCCGTTGCCCGAAATAGCAGTTTTGAAGAGCACCCATCATGATGGGTCGGGCCGCAAAAACCTAGATCAGATATTTATAACTTCGTTAAACCTGATAAATATTAACACCCCCCCCCCCCCCCCCCCTCAAGCCAGCCTGACTTCACGTAATATTACGTTCGCACTTGCTCTGGTCCGTTCACCCAATTTCGATTCTCACGGAAATCAGCAAAACGCACTTCGAACCCGGAGTGTGAAAGGGTGAGAATCGTACTTCTATAAGGATCAGTTCCCACAAACAAGTGAACGTTTCAGGCACCAAAAAAAAAAAAACCAACACACCACGAAAAGCCTCCACGTAACGAAAACTCGCAGCTCGGTGAATGTTGTCTCTTCCGTGTGCTGAGCAATGATAACAAATTAGCGGCGAATGAACTTCGCTAAAATACATTCTCTGCTCTAACTTAATTGTATCTGGCGTTAGAGTTCACGTGACCGTGTATGCAGTATGTTGTTATTACGCCGGTATGAATTTCCCCAGGCTCAGGCGTATTCACACGACACACGAAACGCACACTGTGCTCACAAAGAAAACAAACCCCCGCCACCCCGGCTTTCGAGACCCATTGGGGCAGGCGCTGTTCGCGAGCACCTGTTAGGTGGTAGGAGTGTGCTCAGCAGTGGCGTAGCGTGGGTTGCCAGCGCCCGGGGCAGGGCAAGTATTGTGCCCCCTAACCCGTGGACCGTTAGCACTCCCTGAGTCCCTTCCACCGGTCCAGTATTGAATAAGAAATGACTACTGGCGTCGGCAAAAAAAATTATCACAGCAAAAATGTTACGTGGTAACGTTTATTTGCCCCGTCGTGTTGCACAACTGTGTATAACGTTCGAACATTGGAGAGATTGTGAAAAGGAAGGCGCGCTATTTTTTATTTAATATTTCTACTTATTTTTTTTTTCTTTTGAAATGTTGCGCCCGATGCAACCTCCCCGGTGGCCCAGGCCACGCTACGCCAATGGCGCTCAGCACCACGCCTTCGCATCATCGATGCTGATGATGCGAAACGTCGCCAATGAGAGACGAGGAACGGTCGACACGGTGCTCCCTGAAGAGCGGTTCTCACACGTCGAGCCATGACAACCAACACAAATACAGTACCGGGTTACTCATTTGAGGCTGCGTTAACCTAGGGGAGGACCAGAAACCGCTCGGATATCACCCCCCGCTGATGTAAACAATGGACCGGAATTATGCATTGTTTGTGATGCAGGGCGCTAACCGCTGCAACATTGCTCCTCTCTTATCGCAACTATTAGCAGAACGTCGTATTCCATTGTGAATGTTGCGGCTTCGACCCTCCAACATACCAATTTGCTGAAGTAGTAAAACATTGGCACGTTTTGTCCACGTGACCGGTTGACGACACTTATTATTTACTCGACCTAACCCCGTAAAATGAGCCATACTATGGATAACATTGGTCACGAAAGCCTTCGTGCTGTGAGGCGACAACGCTACCCACCACGCCGCCGTGCCGCCCAAGAGACCCATTTATCATAAAGTAAATTAACACATGTTGTATGTTTGCGCTTCCGGTCGATTCATGGAAATTAGATTCACGGGCGAAGCGGTCACGCATTCTGTACAATTTGCGTTGATGTCTCTTGAAGTCAAAGGTCAAACTGTGCCAGTGAGAGGCCCCACGGTGTTCAAAGGTTTCTGTCTGCTTGTCAGGTGGTAAGCAGGCTGGGGATGTGTATTGCTCCACGTGATTTAAAAACTGTACCGTTACGTGTCAAGGGACGTGCATTGACGTTTCTCTTCTTCCTCAAAGCCAGGCAGAGATGAAACACGTTCCCATTAACCCCGACACAGCATTAACGAACAGTCGCTGTGGAAATGTCATCATTAAGTAAAGTATCTTCACATGTGCTGATGTAGGGTAGTCACATCCCAGCCTTCCATTGCCAGAAACCGCTTAGTCCTGTACAGGGTCGCGGTGAGCCGGAGCCTATCCCGGCAGACACAGGGCGCAAGGCAAGGGCTATACCCCGAAAGGGACGCTAGTGCATCACTAGGCACCTGGGGCAATTTAGTCAGCAGGCCAATTAACCGATGCAGCATCATGTCTTCGGACTGTGGGAGGAAACCGGAGTGCCCGACGAAAAGCCACGCGGACACGGGGAGAGCATGCAAACGCCACACACAGAAAGGCACCCGAGCCAGGAATCAAACCCGGAACATTATTGCTGTGAGGCGGCAGCGTTGCTCACAGTTCAAACCGCTTCGGATATAACTCGTAACCGCTTTCAGCTGGGGCTGGGAGTCGAACTCGGGTCGCAACAGTACGGTGCCCTATCCACCGTGGCACCACTTCACCCGCGCGTAGAAATGTGAGAGCGTAAGCGTAAATTATCCCTGCAGGTTTAGTTAAATCATTTAGCGTTCTTGCTTTGAAGGTAGGGTAACATTAAAGTGCAAGTTTATAAGATTTTTGTACCTAATCGGTCAGTTGCTGTTTAAGTCACGCGTTCAAAGTGCGCAAAGAAAATCAAACAAGCACCTGCAGCCGCGTGAATTACAGCTAGCTCGCGTATTACACGAGAAAAAAAAAATTCTTGACAAATGTTAACCTTTGATGGTTGTTCTTCAGAGCTGTTCTTTCGGGATAGCCTTGTCGAGCGATCTCCATCTCTCACATCTTTCCGCACAGAGAGGCACCCGAGCCGGGATTCGAACCCGGGTTTTCTTGCTGTGAGGCGGCAGCGCTACTCACCGCGCCACCGTGCCGCCCTGGACTCACAGTCGTCAAATTATTTTCAAACTCGGCGATTTTGACAGAGCTACCACGTGTGCAAGCAATCGGAATTTTCTGTTTTATTTTTTTCCTACGGAGCTGTTGTTTTTCATACACCAGTAAGTCCCTTTCAAAATCCCAGAGGATTTAAAAAATAAACCTTAAAGGATTCAGTAAGAATTCCTTTCATGTCTCCACATGTTTTAAGAAAGATTTACATGGGACTTCCTTCAAAACTTATTTTTAATAGGATTTCCTACAATTTTCTCGGTAGGATCCACCTATCATAAACAGGATTCATGAAGAATAATGGTTTATATTGTGGTAAGTTCGTTGTTTGCATTTTTCGTGCGATCTGATATTATATGTTGAAAATGAAGACGTACATACATTGTGTAGTTTTTGAAGAGAAGTGTCAAGAAACAGCAGGGTGGTACACTCAAAGACAAAAATAACCGTACCTCGTCTCTCCTTGGCAAAAAATAATACATCAAACTTTTTGGAGTATTTTCCACCTAGATTTGTACACGTTACGCTGAAAGCCAGTGGAAGCTGTCCCTTTCTCTGGCACATTTCATCTGATAAATGGCTCATAACACTCAGTGTTTCTCTTCTTCTTTTTCAAGTCATCTCTTGTGAGCCTCCACATTTTCTTTAAATGTCAATACAGAGGTTGTGAACATTCCTTTCAAGCTGTGCTTGGGACTGAATAATATTCTGTGGAGAATTAGCGGATGCCACCCCCCCTCCACTTTTTA
Organism: Geotria australis; assembly: GCA_036362915.1. Taxonomy (NCBI): domain Eukaryota; kingdom Metazoa; phylum Chordata; class Hyperoartia; order Petromyzontiformes; family Geotriidae; genus Geotria; species Geotria australis. Next base: position 701,740 of record JAZEWU010000041.1, read on the forward strand.
TTGGTGTTCCTCTCGCTTTGAAGCTCTGCAAAAATATTCTTACGCAAACACACGGATTAAAAAAAAAACCCTACACAGCCTTCAAGAATGCCAGTTTCACTCAGCCCTATTAATTACACCGCACGCATGACAGTAATAGAAATGTGACCTTTGTTTTTCCAGGCTACATCCATCCATTTTCAGAAACCGCTTAATCCTATACAGGGTCGCGGTGAGCCGGAGCCTATCCCGGCAGACACAGGGCGCAAGGCAGGGGAACAC
>JAZEWU010000041.1:723286-736412 GCA_036362915.1 Geotria australis
CGACACTCTGTGTGGCCTCAAGGTGCACCTGGCCTGGCACAGGCGCCGTGGTGACGGCACCACCACTTAGTGGCGAACGGCGGTTGTTGTTGTTGGATAGAGGGCCTGTATTCGCTACGTCAGTGTTTCTTAAACTCGGGTGCGAGATGCCCTTTTTACGTGTACTGTACCATATCCGTATTATATTAGATTCGTATCCCGGCTCTGTACTCCCAGAGTCCGCGTGGGTTTTCACCGGGCAAACCGGTTTCCTGTCACAGTCCAAAAACAAGATGCTGCAGAGGTTGACTGGCCCGCTGACTAAATTTCCCTCCGGTGCTCTGTGATCGGTATAACTTCTTGCACCACGCTTGGTCCGTGTGGTATGATGGTGATGGCAGAGTCACGCCACACAGGATCAGTTATGATCTTCCATCCATTGTCAAAAACCGCTTACTCCTGTACAGGGTTGCGGTGATCCGGAGCCTATCCCTGCAGACACAGGGCGCAAGGCAGGGGCTGTACCCAGGATGGGACGCCAGTCCAGGTTATGTTCCACACAACTTAAGTTGACTGTGGTTCACAGCTGTAGTGTGCCAACAACTGCGCCACCGCTCCACGTAAACTTTGTTAACACTCGTAGGCTTTCATGACCAATGTTAACCATAGTGAAGCTCTGTTTTTGAGTTTAGGTCATGTGAAAAAGTGTGTAAGTGAAGTGTACCCGTCGATATGTTGGAGCAAGCGAGCGAGCACACATACCTTAAAAGATGGTATCGACGTTTCGCTGAGACTTCCACTCAGCTTCATCGGTGCTTGTAAACACGTCGCTCACACTCTATGGTTTACGCTGATGTTAGACTGATAGATGTTTATTATTACGGCAGAAAATATCCAGTGAGCTTGCAAGCTCTTCGCGGGATTCCTGCGACACAACAGACACGCGGGGGTGACGAAAATAAATCAAAAACATAAATCACAGGTTAACACGACGAACCACGAAAACATCACGTGAATATTTGCACACCGCATTGCAGAAGGGACCAGTTACATGAAATTAAATAAAAATACAAAGTACTGTCGTTAAAACAGTTAAACATTGCGATTGGGATCTTTCGGCGAGTAGTAGACCGGACAATGGCAGATGGAAATAGAGAACGCGTTATCTGCACTTGATCATCATCGTCAAACATCATCCTTCTATTGACTGATTAAGATAAATAGCAAAACATCGCAGTGTTACGCGTGACGTCAAACACATTGCGTTAAACGATTGAGGGACATCCTTCGGATGGAATTTGATAACACAGGAAAGTGGGCCTCTATGTATGCCCAGGGCAATCATTGAAAGCGTTCCTGGATCAATGATGATGTAATGCATGAGTATATTGACTGAATATACATCAATCATTAATTCATTCTCGGAAACCGATTAATCCTGTACAGGGTTGCGGTGAGCCGGAGCCTATCCCGGCAGACACAGGGCCCAAGGCAGGGCTATACCCAGTGTGGGACGCCAGTCCATGCACTTTCTAATACGGCACAGTTCATGTATATTAGTCGTGCACACTAGCTGTTATGAGAATGTGAATGCGTGCATTGCATGCACACAAAGCACGTAACATTGACGCATAAACGTTACACATTTATTCGATGAATGTAATATCAATGCACACATGCAGTCAGGCGTACAGTATTTACACATGTCTATTACAATAACATGAATGTACTGTATAGGTTGCTCATACAACTGTGTTGGCAATGGTTTACACGCACATGTAATAGACAAAAACAACTGGGCACATTAATCAATAACACGACCTTAAAAAATAAATTATATAATTGGAGATATTTTCGGCAACGACCCCCTTGCCAGCACAGAGGGCAGAGAGGTAGAATAGCGTTGATTTGTTGTGAAAGGTCATTGCTCAAAACGTCGGATATTATCACTAGCAGAGTGTGATCTTGTTCCAAGCGTGTAACACGTTCCTCCGGCGTCTCTCGTCGATGACGTTTTATGCCGCCGTCGCTGCTTTGACTTGGATTTCCTTGCTTGATGTCCTTTTGAGAATATTGCTGACAGTTTCAGAAACTAGATCAATACGTGGGAAGTGAATCTGAAATTAGACGTGAACGAGCCTCGGTGCTGTGCAGATACAATGTGCGGACACAGTCTCTCGATCAGTGTATTTGTCATCTGTGGAGTAACTGACCGCCAGTGACTCCCCTAGGTCGACTCAGCCTCCAATGAGGACCTCGTGCAGTGCGTACACATTGCCGCCAGGGATACAAAGGCGGTCGGGCGTGGTGCTGGCCACCCACCGTCTCATGTGCCGTGTTGGCCCTTATAGGTGCTACTCGCTAACGGCACTTGAGCCTACAGTCTGTTAAGGCTAGACGGGGGATCTTTATCTCTGTAACTCACATCTCTGTAACTCACCACTGGTTGTAAACAAGTCATGGGAACTCCCCACACCCGCTACAGTTGGAGCCTACTTTGACTTTTTATTGTCAGCTTGCTTACTTACATTCGTACCGTTCGAAATGGATTGCTCTTAAGGGCTACTCTTTCGGGATAGCAGGGTTGTCCTGGTGAGGGTCGCAGCGACAGCTCTTTAATGAGGGTGGACCAGACATCCCTTTACTCAGTGACAGATTCCAGCTCTTCCTGAGGGATTCCCAGGCGTTCCCAGGCCAGGCGAAGGATCTAATCCCTCCAGCGTGTCCTGGGTCGGCCTCTAGGTCTCCGCCCAGTGGGCCGTGCCTGGTAGACTTCCCAGATTGCTGTGCTTCTCACCTTGTCATTACCCATGGTCGCACATCGAGCCGTGAAACCCTTCATCAATACCTTCATACGAGTGCAGAGACCTATAGTTTAACGAGACAAAAAAACTCTTAGTAACATTCATACACGTTCACTAGAACGTAGACAGTCTCCCGAGAATAACTTAAAAATAGACGTTGCTTATGAAACAGTACCGTAATAGAAATTACACACACACGCGGAGAATTGCATTTGTATAATATTAAGCACGCCCGGACAACGATAATTAATTCACAAAACGCTTGGGCACTTCCTCACACTTTGGAAACACACGCTCAAAATAAACACCTCGATGGTAACGACGCGTGAACAAAAACGACCGGACACTTTTCAAGCGCACTGCTCCACGGATTATTGATAACTTCCGCAGTTAGCGTTGGGTGCCCCAATGCGGAGATTCTCAAATGGCAGCTGTTCGCCAAAGAGATGGGAGCCATAACTCACGGCAGAGATAGCATCTTGAAATTAGCGGAGGAATGTTATGCAGATCTCCAGAAAGAAAAAAAAAACATGAGTACAGGCCAGGAATCTGACAACTTGCATTTGCAGAGGAGGACGTTTCAGCAGACGTCCAACTTGAAGGCACACTCTCTGCACTTCTGAACAGAGCGAAACAGTGGTGTTTACAGTGATGTTTACAGTGTCTCCTCGACTTACGACGGGGTCACGTACCAATGACCGAGGTCGTAAGTCGATTTGGTCGTAAGATTAAGTGGTTTCTGACGGTGGATGGGATAGATGGGGAAGGTAGTTTCAGACTATATGAGCAACACAGGAGAAGAAAAACGACACGACTTGGATATTTAGCCGAATACCCTGTCTGGGTCATGGGGGTGGGTAATGTGGTGCGTGGGGGGGTGGGGTAGTGGGGAGGGGGGCACAATAGGACAACTGTAAATGAGCTCAGACAGCTAAGTCTGAGTGAGGCTACTAGGGATTCTAAAGACAATGACGTGGATTTAGCAGGTGATCCATATTCGGACGAAGCTCGGGTCTCGGAGATGAGTTACAACAGTGGTTCTTGACGTTGAATGCAGCCTGCACCCCTTCGCTTCTCAAAATATGTTCTCGCACCCCTTATTAATAGATCGATAGACAGATGTTTATAATTACAGCAGAAGAATACCCAGTGAGCCTGCAAGCTCTTGACGGGGATTCCCGCGACACAACAAACACGCGAATTGAGATCCATTATCCATATATCTTACAACATGTATCAATGTGATAGCCCTGCCCTTACGCCCTGTGTCTGCCGGGATAGGCAGACACAGGGCTCACCGCAACCCCGTACAGGATTAACCGGTTTCTCACAGTGGATGGATGGATGATGGGGCTGATTCTTATTTTCGATTCTTCGAAGCGTGATGGTTATATGACAGTTTCCCATTTATTTACACAGTTCTTCGCATTTTTATTGAACTCTGCAAGGTCTTTTGAGCTGCAGAAGTTGGGTGGTAGAGCGCAGACAAGGCAGCGCTCCATAGTATGGTCTGCTTCTCCACATTCACAGGCGGTTGGGCCGGTCTTGTAGCCCCATCTGAACAAAGCAACTTTTGATCGTCCCGTTCTAGTTCTCAGGCGGTTGAGTGTCTTCCACTGAATCCATGGTGCTTCTGGGGATCAAGGTAGAAACGTTCACGTCGCGATCCCTGTCAAGTAATACTTGGTATTACCTGCAAATTCTACCAAACACTTCGAAGCCGAGCTGAAAGACAACGATGTCCAGAAGCTCAACAGACGCCAGAAGCCCCTCAGTCTGGAGCAAGAAGAGAGGCCAATGCCCGCCGCCTTTAAGGCCAGCACTGACAATTATACCTCTAAATGTCGAAGGGCTGTCTGCGACTAAAGAAGAACTTGTTGCAATGGCAAACTGTCATATAACCATCACGCTTCGAAGAATCGAATCGAATTCGAATGGTGCTTTTGAGCCAGGAGGGAGGGACTGATGTGTACGTGGGATTGCTCGGGCCGACTTGGTGAAACAATGTCACTGGGGCTAGCTGCGTCACCCTGACCGCCCGTCAGCTCGGTTAACACTCGCGTGACTCCCATAGCCCGCGTTGGCGACATTCTGCCGGGTTCCCACTAGGGAGCATAATAAATGGGCCCAGTCTTTTTAAAGATTATATGGCCGTGATGTATTTTTGGCAGTGCGCGCCCGCTTGCAAGCATTGTGTGTGTGTGTATGGGACAATGGTTACGGTTTAAGGTGGGCTTTTAATTGTTTGACACATTTTTTAAATACCTGTCTTTAGAGTTTATTCCTCTTTTAAAGCACAATTTGGCACGGTCAGGCAATGCTTGCATTTGGATTCAGCGGGTATGTGTGTGGGGCGGCACGGTGGCAGCGCTGAGTAGCTCAGCAGCCTCACAGCAAAAAAATCCCGGGTTCGAATCCCGGCTCGGGTGCCTTTCTGCGTGAAGTTTGCATGTTCAACCCGTGTCCACCTCTGGTTTTCGCCGGGCACTCCGGTTTCCCCCCACAGTTCAAAGATATGCTGCTGCACATGTTAATTGGCCTGCGGACTAAATTGCCCGCGGTGCCCTGTGATGGGTATAGCCCTGCCTTGAGCCCTGTGTCTGCCGTGATAGGCTCCAGCTCACCGCAACCCTGTACAGGTTTAAGCGGTTTCTGACAATGAATTAATTAATGCTTTTGCATGATTTCAGACCAAATGTGAGACTTTAAGCCTCAAATGCCCTTGTTACAGCCACATATAGCTAGTTAAACCCAGCTCGTTTCCAAGCGCTGCACTTGACTTGTTAGTTTTATGCATTGAAGGGCACAGGGCTGTACACAAGTACCAAGTCTTTTAATTGTTGTGGCTTTCGCTTAGGCTAATTAACTTGGATTAGCACGCAGAGATATCAAATCCCGTGCCTTAATTCTCCGGTTATTAAATGCTCGACCTATTGACTTTGCGCATTACAGCTGTGCGTGACAACCGCGCAGCAGTGTTTGAATGTCCTACCTCGTGTAACCGGAGCTTAAAAAGAACCACTTTAGGATAAATGTGTATTATTTTTTTTTGTCCCCCACCATGAAAGCCAGCGTTGTGTTGCTTTTAATTAGAGGGTATTGACTGACAAAATATAGCGGTACTCGAATTCATTCGACAAATGTGTTGGGATGCACATCCCGCAAGGGAACCCAAGCTTACACGATGCGACTTTTTCGTCCAAATGTTGTGTACGGCTTACGTGAGACCCCGCCCGGAGCACGTTAAATGGTGGTTCACAGTCATGTTGGTGAGTAAACTTGAGTTGGCTAGCTGATTCAAGGAGCTAGCACTGTGTCAGCTTAAATCGAAGTGTTACCGTGATTGCAATTTTTTATTTGAAATAAATACACTCGGGCGCCAGACGAATGCATCGACTCGTTAATTATTCGGCCAATAACATCATAATATATAGGACGCAGTGTGCGGCAATATGTTGGCGCCGGCAAACCGCCCGGCTGCCTCCTCCGCCTCTCTGCGGTTTCCTCGCTACGCCTCCGAGTCGTTCTCTCTTGGAACGAATACCTTCGACATTCAATGAATATGCGCGTTATAAAGTGCACATTTTTACGATTACTATTATTGTACGAGTAGCTTAGGAGCAAATTTCACGCTGTCGTCAGTGTGGCGCGTCCGTTGCTACGTTTGTGTTTAACGGCTAATAATGAAACGGGAGGATATGGTTGAGAGGAACCCTGGGAACCCATCAGGGCTCAAGTTGTGTTTTATAATTGCCTTGCTGTGCCATGCCACACTGCGTCATTCGATCCGTGCTTACAGTCGCAGCACTCTGAAACCCGACATGCTTCTTCGGTGTTAAAGTAAGCACGGGGCGGTGCCGGGTTTCATCTGCTTTGGAAGTTTGTGCGTTGTCGTTAACCGGAGTGTCGCGTTCTTGATTTGTGCGCGGCGTGCAACGGTTATTACCGCGGCAGCCCCCCCCCCCTTACGACTGCTGGTTCCGCACTTGGCGGAAAGTGAAAATCACTCGTTCGCGTGAATTTGATTTTAAGCGGGGGGGGGGGGCAGTTATGCAGCAGTGATTCAGACGCAACGCGCGATTCACTCAATCATTCATCGTCATAAACCGTGTGATCCTGTACGGGGTTGCGGTGAGCTGGAGCCTATCCCTGCAGACACAGGGCATAAGGTAGGGCCATACGCAGGATGGGACGCCGCTCGATCACATGGCACCGGGGGCGATTTAGTCAGCAGGCCAATTTATCTATGCAGCAGCATGTCTTTGGACTGTGGGAAGAAACCGGAGTGCCCGGAGAAAAGCAACGCACAATTGTTTGCACTTTAAAAAACAACCCTTTTGAATGAGTACACCTAATTTCAGTTGGATACCGGCAATCCCGAAAGAACAGCTCTAAAGAGCAGCCATCATGAATCGAACGCTAAATACCTACATCAGTGACTCTTTTGAATCACACAAGTGGCGATTAGCCAGTTTTTTTTTTACAGGATATTGTGTGCACGTAAACATACCATTGTTAGTGTTAGTCTTCAAACCATCGTGATTTAATGACACATTTTGAAAAACCTACTGCTGCCAAGTGTTCGTAATTTTCTGCTAAACCAACTTGTCTTGGAAATATAACAGAAGCTTGAATCCAGAATATGCTTTGGCAGGAACATTGTCGGGGGAATATAATCTCACTAAAGCGAGTGTGTTCAACAAATAGGCAGCATCACTTTTATTTTAAAGAGTACACCTAATTACAGACGCCGGCAAAGTCCAAAAAGTTCTGGACATGAAATTCGATGAACTGTGGAGCAATGTTAACTTCAGACGAATATTAAAATACGTTTAAAAATGTACATTTGAAATAACAAACGTAGCAGAACATCTTGGATTTAAAAAAGAACACGGCCTTATGTCCTGCGCCATTTGGTTATTGCAGTTAGAAAGTAACTATCGTCAATTTGAATTGCGTAATTAAACCTGCGCGAAGGCTTTAAAGTGTACTGACGTAGGTGTTCGCTTTCCAAAGCTGTTCTAGCGGGATAGCCGTGTCGAGCGCTCCCCCCTCTCACGTTAGTGGCATCAACGCCTGAAGATGCCTCTAACGTGGGAGGCTATCGCGAAAGAACAGCTTTGGAAAGCGACTGTAAAGTGTTTTTTATTAAACGAGGGTAAACATCGCCGTTTCAGTGGATAGCAGGTGCTGTGATTTGGTAAGGGAGGGTCAGAGTGTGTGAGCGCTCCTTTTTGGCCCCCTTTATGGAGATGTTTAATGCAAACAGAGAGCAGGTTTGTAAACCTGTGGCAACATTGGGACTGCCAACACCCGTGAGACCCAGGTCTCAACGCAGAGTTTCACTTTGTTGAACCCGGAACGTTTCACTGAAACTAAACTTTTATTTACAAAGGTATGTGTGCTTACTTAGAGAAAGAGAAAAAAAAAACCGTTTGGTGTTTGACCTGCCTCGGCCAGTTCGGTGCCTGTTCTTGCATCGTTTTTCAGACTTTGTTCTCCTTGTGTGTGTTTTGCTCCGGTCTGAAATCGTTTTCCCCATGAGAAGTTAAAAGAAAAAAATCACTTTAATAAAAAAAACCTCGAGAATATTTGAATGTCACTGGAGATGTGATCTTATCTGCAGGTGATATATGACGTCTTACATACAAGTGCCATAACGTAGCGTGGTGTTGTGATTCAACTTTCACGTGATTTGTTTGGTAATGAAACAAAATACATGCTGCTGTTGCTGGCAGTTGGGCACAAACAACAAAAACTCTACATGCTGTGACCTTAAATGGAAAAAAATCTATCGCGTAACAGGTGACGTTTTGGGCAATGTGCGTACATAGCACACGTGTGTGCCAGTGTCATTGACGAATGGATAGATATAGATAGAGGTTCATTATTACAGCAGAAAGTACATAGTGAGCTTGCAAGCTCTCTACTAGATTCCTACGACACAACAAACACGCGAATTGACAGCTAAAACAATAAATTGACCGAACGAAAAATAGACTGCTCTTTAGAGCTGTTCTTTTGGGATAGCCGGGTCGAGCAGTTTCCCTCGCGACGTTTCGCCTCGACACGGCCATCCCGAAAGAACAGCTCTTAAGAGCAGCCATCATAAATCGAGCCGTGACAAACCTACATCGGTACAAACAAAAAAAAATAATTGATACACAGCAATGCACATAATTGCCCATTTTCTGAAAAATATTAAAAGAATGAAAAATACAAGGTAGCTAAAACAGTTAAAAATTGCGATGGGAAAAAAAAAAATCTAGGTTGCTTATTGCACATTAAGAGAGCATGCTGCCGCATAGGTTAATTGGCCTCCTGGATAAATTGCCCCTGGTGCCCTGTGATGGACTGGCCTCCCATCCGGGGTATACCCCTGCCTTTCGCCCCGTGTCTGCCGGGAGAGGCTTCGGCTCACCGCGACCCTGTACAGGATTAAGCGGTTTCCGACGACGGATGGACGGATGGACGGCGAACAAGTGCAACATTTGCGCTTCTTTGAATCCGTCTCGAGTTTTTTGTTGTTCCGTCACCGTACAACCGGCGGATTAAACGTACGTTAGTTCACGCCAGGCGCGTCGCAGCTGCGGGTGTTGCGGGTGTTGCGACACCCGCACCCCCTCGCGTCGCTACGCAGCTGCCCCGGGGCCTCGTTCGTTTCGCGGCTAACCTCTCCGGCAAGGTGCCTGTGAGAGCGTGCGTGCGTCAGCGGTGACGTGAGATGGAAAAAGTGAACGTCGCGCGTTCGGATTCGTCACGCGAGCGCCGGTGAAGGGGAGCGGGTCGGGAGGTCGGTGGAAAACGGTGCCCAAACCGTCCCCTCGTGGATTTGGATAATCACGCGCCGTTGAAAAGGAAACGGGCGTCGCGTTCCAAAAATCACCGCGTTATTAATTCGCCGTTGACGAAGCGTTTTGCGAGGCGCTGAAAGTTCCGTGACGAAGCACTTTTGAATCGGCGCCCTCCTTCAGAAGAAAAGCTTTGAGTGGCCGTGTTTAGCGTTGATGCTCTCTCCTTCGGAACGATCAGTTTCGAGGACAATGCATGTATTTACCAAAGCATTTTGTTTGCGCGTTTTTGCCACAAGCACGTGTGTGGCTTCTTGCGAACTGGACCCTTTGCAAAAAGGTGTCCATTTTGGTGTTTATAAGATCTTAACACTTGTGTCATTGCCAGAAGAGGTAAAACCTCGTATCTTTTTTACATTATCTTGGTGCCAGCTAACCGCCTGGCTGCCTCCTTCGCTTATCTGCACTTTCATTGCGCCTCCGAGTCATTCTCTCCTAGAATGAATACCTTCGACATTGAATGAACATGTGCGCGTTATAAATTTAAAATTATTACTATCTGTACAGTGGCAAAAAAGTGCTCATAGACGCCTCTGTCGTTGATTATTAAAACACTGATCCCGGCACGTGGATTTTGTATGCAAGTTCACGGACCAAGTGACCATCGAACCGCTGCAGACGGCCAGTTTGTAAACCTTTCGCGAACAATTAATCGGACCTGAGCCGGTTCTGCCGTTTTCCTTGGCACGTACCCCTCGCCGGTTTTTCGTGGCAGGGGTCCCTCGAAGCCGTCCCTTAATCTGAGTTACTTTCAAACGTGCGAGTAACGCGTTTGCGCCCGACTCTGACGTTTTAAAACGACGGGCATAAAAGCTCGAACACCCCTGACCACGGTGTGCCAGCTGCCTTCGCTGCCAGAAAGAGCCGCTCTCTCCGTGGCTCGGCGGTGGACTTTTATGGGGCTTTAACTCGCTGATTGATTCGGCTGCCGCTTTACAAGATACAGTGGAAATGTTGAGCGTTTGTAAGTTCGGACGCAGTGCTGCCCAGCGGCTGCCGAGTTTGGTCGCGTGTTTGCTCGCCCGGGGCGGCACGGCTAGTAGCGCTGCCGCCTCACAGCGAGAAGAACCCCGGTTCGAATCTCGGCTCGGGTGCCTTTCTGTGTGGGGTTCGCACGTTCTCCCCCGTGTCCGCGTGGGTTTTCGCCGGGCGCTCCGGTTTCCTCCCACAGTTCAAAGTCATGCTGCTGCATAGGTTCATTCTGAACCGGACCTAGGCCTCTCCTAGATCGACCCAGCCTCAAAGGAGGACCGAGTGCGGTGCGTAAACATTGCCACTCGGGAAAGCAAGGCGGCCGGGCGTGGTGCTGGTCACCCACCCTTTCGTGTGCCGTGTTGTTCTTTATAGGTTCTCGCTAATGGCACTTGACCCTACCGTCTGTTAAGGCTATACGGGGGATCTTTGTGTGGGTGTCGGTGTGGTTGTGGGGAGTGGTGGCGGAGTCGGTACCGCAAGGTGTTACAAACCCGGCTATGACCTGACGTTGAATCCCACTCACGACTTCAAATGAGTAACCAGTGTGGCGTGTGAACATTGCCACCAGGGAAACAACGGTGGCCGGGCGTGGTGCTGGCAACCCACCCCCCCGTGCGCCGTGCCGGCCTTCGTAACGGCACTTGCCCCAAAAGTCAGTTAAGGCTATATGGGGTATCTTTGTCTTGTGAGTGAGGGCACACACACAGGGCATACTTTTCCACAATACTCTTCTATTTATAGCCGGGAGAAATGACATAGCTGCCGTCTTAGGAGTGTTGACGGCCTGATTCCGGTGTTGGAAAAAGTTGCTTCTCTACCAAGTTACTAACAAAAAAAAAGAAGGGAACATTGGGAAGATACAAGTTGAGATTTGGTCTTTCTCGGCAAACTTTTGATGGAAATGACCTTTGCGCAAAGTCACGAGTTCGGGGCTAGAATGGCGGCACTGCGGTGTAGCGCATTACACTATAAACCTGAAAACCCCAACTCGCGGGGAGAGAACACACAAACTCCGCACAGAAAGGCGGCACCCGAGTCCGCGCGGAGTCGAACCCGGGTTTTTCTTGCTGTGAGGCGGCAGCGCTACTCACCACGCCACCGTGCCACCAATGAATAAAAACGAGCGGTACAATTTCAAGCCGTTGCATAGCAGGCTGTTGACCCTTGTGCAGTGCCGCCCGTGTAATAATATACGTTGGTTGAATAAAATGACACCAGAGGTACAGTGTCCTGTGCCATTCCTACGTAAATAAGATGGCTTTTGAAGGCGGCCCAGCTGGCCTGGATGGTCGCGTCAGGCATTTCTCACTGCCAACCTGCCTGGCACCAGTTCTTGGCAGGATTTTCAGACAAAAACACAACTCGAGCCATGTTTTTTGAGGAAGCACAAAGCCCTCTGTAATTGCGTGTAGATACTGCGTTTCATAAAAACGCTTTGGCAAGCGTGCGGGCGGACTTAACGATGAAACTGCAGAATGCAACGGGCCGATTTCTCAAACGCGTACGTTTGACTAAAAGATAACTCGTTTTTAGTTTGAAAAACAACGGTCGCTCCGTCACCTTCGTTTCGGAACGACGTTGCCGGTAACAAACGTAAAAGTTTGCGTCAGGTTTTTTTTTTTTAAATCTTCGAATAAGTCGGAGTTTATTAGACTCTAAATTGGGGAAAACACGTGTTTGTCTGCAGAAGTATTTAAATAGCGGTTTGAAAGCCGACGGGAGGCTGTCAGGGAAAGTCAGCGGGGGGGGAGAATGCACCAGCTTATTTTTACCAATAAAGTATGCCCGGTGGCTGCACTGCGTTCTGATGCGTGATATTGACCATTGGCTCCGAACCAGCGCCAATGAGCTTCGGTAAAAGCTTGCCTCCGGTGTGTTGTCGACGTAGGTTTTCACGGCTGGACTTGCGAGGATCGCCCTCGAGAGCTGCTCTCTCGGGCCATCCGCGTCGAGCGTTCCTTCTCGCTCGTTCGCGACGTGTCACCTCCCACGTTGGAGGCACCGTTGGGCTGATAACAAACCCCTTCAGGCTGACGACGCTTGGACTCTTCCGCAGAATTTAGGCTTCTTCTTTTCGATTCTTCGAAGCGTAATGGTTATATGACAGTTTCCCATTTCTTTACACAGTTCTTTGCATTTCCATTGAACTCGGCAAGGTCTTTTGAGCTGCAGAGGTTGGGTAGTAGAGCGCAGACAAGGCAGTGCTCCGTAGTATGTTCTGCTTCTCCACATTCACAGGTGGTTGGGCCGGTCCCGTAGCCCCATCTGACCAAAGCAGCTTTTAATCGTCCCGTTCTAGTTCTCAGGCGGTTGAGTGTCTTCCACCTGAATCCATGGTGCTCCTGGTTTGTCTGATCATTCCGCTGTATGCTTTGATCTCCAAATACCGCCTCCCATTTCCATCACCAAGCGCCATATTCAATTTCGAAACCTTAGCACTCTCACTCCAGACATATTTGCCGCTGCAATCAACAGTACTTCACTCTCTGCCGCGGCTCATTCTGCCCCCGATGCGAC
>JAZEWU010000041.1:767777-780163 GCA_036362915.1 Geotria australis
ACGCTGTCTGATTACCGTTCTCTGTCGTTGTTGGTTTGTCGTTCTCTCCGCGGCCCTGTGCAGCGCTTTGTGACCCTCGGGTGGAAGGCTCTCTGTAGATGCTATTATTATTATTCTGCTGTCTTTATGATCAATGTCCTATAATTTATCGCGATTGCTTGACTCTCAGTTTATCTGTCTTCATGTTATTGACATGCCGTTCTCTCCGCAGCCTTGTGCAGCGCTTTGTGATCTTGCAATGTACGTAATCAACCTCGCGGGGCACACAACTGTATTTAATTGCTCCATCTCCACGCAAGGCGTCCTCGCGAGGCCATCTATGATCATTAGTAACTTTTCCGTAACGTTTGTGTTGGAAGGCATCCCGTACGTAGCCTCTGTTTGGAAATCATGTTTTGTTTGAGCACCATACTTTGTCCCGTTAACTGTCCACTTGCTAAACTGACGTTAAATAGTTTCCATCTGACCACGCAAAAAATTTAAATTGACGTCGATGTGACGGGCAGGAAAACACTGCCTTGTTAACTTGAGAGACATTTGCACTGCGTGACTTAAAGTTGCTTTATTTTTGTTTGCAGATATCTCAATAATAACAGGATCAGGGTCTTGAGGCCTGCAAGCTTTGACACACTGGGTGCCACGCTAAAGATCCTAAAACTGAGCAACAATCGGATCACCATTCTGACCACAAAACTCTTCCAGCTGCCTTCACTCCAGCACCTGTGAGTATTTGATTTCAAAAACAATCGCACAATCCTTTCAACTCTTTCAAGTATAATGTCGTTGCCGGATGTCCCCCCGCCCCCCAACCCGGTTTTTTTTGCCGAATTGGAGATTCGCTGCATTTTTTTTCAGGTTTTTACGCTCGCAAAGATATTCTCCGGACGCTTTATTTGCTCAATTTTATTTTGTGTCAGCGATCCCGGCTCGGGTGCCTTTCTGCGTGGAGTTTGCACGTTCTCCGTGTGTCTCTGCTTGGGTTTCTCACCGGGCACTCCGGTTTCCCCCCGCAATCCAAAGACATGCTGGTGCATAGGCTAATTGGCCTGCTGACTAAATTGCCCCCGGTATCCCTGTGATGGACTGGCATCCAATCCTGGGTATAGCCCTGCTCTGCGCCCTCTGTCTGCCATGCTACGCTCTGTGTCTGCCGGGATAGGCTCCGGCTCGCTGCGACCCTGTACAGGATTAAGCGGTTTCTGACAACGGGAGGATGGATGGAAGAGATATTTTGTGGAGGCGAACGATCCCACACAATCTTGTTTCCGTTTGCGCGTAAACTCCAAGCGTTCACTCGCAGTGTCTGCGGCCGTAAGCAGGCGGGCGTGCGATCTTTGATCGTGCATGTGATGACACATGACCCACGTTTGTTAAAACACGGGTGACGCCACACCGCCTGCACAAACACAGCTGTGAAACATTGGGAACTAAAACGGGGGAGAAATTCACCATTGTGGCCGCCTGCGTTAGCAGCGTTTGCGGGGGCGTCCAACAAGGGACCAACGGAAGGGACAGAAAATGAAAAGAGTCCCGGTTTGACGTAAAGGCTTTCGCGACCGATACTCCATCCATCCGTTGTTAGAAACCGCTTAATCCTGTACAGGGTCGCGGTGAGCCGGAGCCTATCCCGGCAGACAGTGGGCGCAAGGCAGGGCTACACAGCTGCGTCGCAGGAATCCCGTAAAGAGCTTGCAATAATAATAATATTACAATTTATAACGCGCACAAATTCCCCGCCCAGCCAAAGCGAGACGCAGCTACTGTCTATCTATCTACATATTGAAGGGCTGTCCGCAACTAAAGAAGAACTTGTTGCAATGGGAAACTGTCATGTAACCATCACGCTTCGAAGAATCGAATCGGATTAGAATCTAGATTTAAAAAAAAAACCGCCCGATCGACTTGAGACGGTCGCAGGAATCCTGCGCGTGTGCCCGTGGCTGTTCCCCCCCTTCGCCTTTCACAGCGACCTGAGTCGCAACCGGCTACAGCGGGTGGAGGGCCTGGCCTTCTCCGAGCTCGCCTCGCTGGAGCACCTCCGCCTTCAGCGCAACAGCATCACGTCCCTGATGGACGGCGCCTTCTGGGGCCTTCACAGCATCCAGAAAATGTGCGTCTTTCGCCGGGCCGCTTGTGCGGTCCGTGCCGTCGACGCCGCCCGCCCTGATCTATGTAACCCTGGCGACCCGAGTCTCAATGGTCAACACGCGCTGGTCCACTTTTAATAATAGTGATTATAATTTATCCACGGCTCGGGTGCCTTGCTGTGTCGAGTTTGCGTTTTCTCCCCGTGTCCGCGTGGGTTTTCGCGGGGCACACCGGTTTCGTGCCGCAGTCCAAAGACGTGCTGCCGCACAGGTTAATCGGCCTGCGGACAAGCAGCGTGTGGCAATATGCTGTCGACGGCAAAACCGCCTGGCTGCCTCCTCCGCCTTCTCTGCGCTTTCCTCGCCCGCGCACTCCGAGTCCTCCTCCCTTCGAATGAACAACCTCGGACATCGAACGAATACGTGCCGCGCGTTACAAATTCAAAATCATTATCAAGGTTATTAAAAAATGATTACTATTGTTATTACTATTAAAAGCCGCTCTGTCACACGCCGTGCCTCCCGCAGACAGTTGCAGCACAACCGGCTGACGGAGGTCGGCACGGGCTGGCTCTACGGGCTGCTGTCGCTGCGCCACCTGCACGTGAGCCACAACGCCATCGCCGCCATGGACTCAGAGGCCTGGAAGTTCTGCGAGAACCTCTGGGAGCTGTGAGCGACGCACGGGCCACCCACCTTTGCGACGCGCGCAGAAACCGGGCTGCAACAACGGCTCGACGCGAGATACTAACGCGCGGGATGTCCGCGTTGTGCCGGGCCGTTCGCCTTTTTAGCGACACTTTTCTGCAGGAATCCCGTAAAGAGCTTGCAGGCTGACTGGGTATGTTTCTACTGTAATAATTAATAGTAATTTTACATTTATAACTCGCACATATTCATTCAATGTCGAAGGTATTCGTTCGACGAGAGAACGACTCGAATTGGCGAAGAAAGCGCAGAGAGGCGGAGGAGGCAGCCTGGCTGTTTGCCAGCGCCGTATTGCCAAGCACTGCTTACTATATATTATGATATTATTGGCCAGCTATCTATCTATCTATCACTGGGTATTTTTCTGCTGTAATGATAACAATAAATATGTAAACTTGGCTAGCGCTGGTGAGATGAGGCTGTAAAGAATGCCGTCTCTCGTGTGGGATCAATCAGTGTCAAACACAATCCGTGCATTACTAAAGGATTTCGTTTGCATGTTCTGCCCCCAGAGTGCGTTGTTTTTTTTGTGCAGACACAGGGCGCAACGCAGGACTCTACCTAGGATAGAATGCCGGTCCATCGCAGGGCACTGGGGGCAATTAACGTAGACAGCAGCATGTCTTTGGACCGTGGAAAGAAACCAGAGTACCCCGGCAAAAACCCACACGGACACGGGGAGTACATTCAGACTCCAAACAGAAAGGCGGCACCCGAGCCGGCAATGAAACCCAGGGGCTTCTTGCCGCGAGGCGGCACGCATTGTTATTCGTAGGCAATTGCTTCCCAAGAGACTCCTGGTATTGAGGAAATAACCGCAGCAGTGATACGTATTCCTTAACTACGTCACCGTACGTGTGCCGTTTGGCAAGGCCCCTATCGTCCAACATTCAATTACGCACCCGCATTCTCGCAGCCGTAACCTGGGGCGTTAATGATAACACGGCTCTTAAACGGAAAACGTGTGGTTTTTTTTTGCTCGTAGGGCCTTTTCTCTAAACGGCGATGGCGATTGTGCTCGTAGCTGTGTGTGTGTTCGTGTGTACATTGGCCGTTGCTAAATGGCTTGAGAAATGTTATACTTTAGCCTTGCGGGACCCGCGCAACGAACGTGGTAATTAGATCAGTTCGCTTTGGAAGACTCCTTTAAAAAAAAATTACTCCGTGTGTGTAAACACGCCCATGGCAAGAACTCTGCGACGGAGAGTGCCCTTTCGCCAATGACGCGAACACGTGGTAAATTCTTGGAACGATGCATTGATCGGGCGTAAATATTTTACGCTAAATTTGATAATTGCAGCCGAGGTGGGGGTTTAAATAGCTTCCTTCTGTTATGTGTAACGTATTACAGAGCAACATTTGGGCGGAAACAAACCAGGGGCCTTATGTAAATTGTAAAACAAACCCCCGCGCGCCGAACGAACGTTGCAGCGAACTTTCGGCCGCGGACCGCACAGAGCGCGAAGCCTGGACAGCATTTTCGTGGCAACTGTTTTGTCGCTTAAATATTCATCACAAGAGCCCTCCGATGCCTCTTTTCATCCCTGCAAAAGGCTCGAACGCGCACAGAACGTGGCAGAGCATGACTCGCACCGTGTCCATTCCACGGTTCCAGGCGGAAGCCTTGTTTACCCCCGTTGCGTTGGGAGTTGGAATCGGGTTTCAGACTGTTTAACATTACGCGCTCAGAGGCCAGTTGGCTACCTCTAAGCTTATCCGGCTGACCGTGCGTGATAGTTCTAATTATAAATAATGCGCATAAGTGTTCTACTTAAAACAAACGTGAGACCGTCTGCATTTAGAAATGTGTTTTTTACAGCCCGATCATGAGGGTTAAGGAGACTTAGTTTCGTGCTTGTGTCATCAACTGAGGCTGCACCGATGGGAGCTTGGGTTTAAAACGGGGCTCTGACCCGTCGGTTATCCAGGTCTTCGTGTGTAGGGGATTCTGATGCTCTCAGCTGAGTGGATGTTTTACAAATAAAACGTGTTGCTGACTGTTTAAAAAGCTCCGAGAATGTATATTTAGTGAACGGCGCAAATCATGTACGCGCTGAATGTCACGTTCTCCAATCTCAAAAACAAAAAGCAAAATATTCATTCATTAATTTGCTGATACCATCAAAATATATAGGACGCGGTGTTTGCCAAATTTAGGTACAACATTTCCAAAATTTCCCACGTGAATTTGTATCTCCATTGCACTACTGGCATCGTCATGAGCCGACGGTTGGTTCCGATACCCTCACTGAGTAGCGCCACGCAACGTGTCGGAGACTCTCCCGTGGAATAACACACGGTGGAATCATCGTCAGGCTTCTGAGGCGAAACATCTCCTGATACGGCTATCCCGAAAGAGTAGCTCTTCAGGGCAATTCTAATAGACTGCGCCATGAAAACCTACATCAGCCCAAACCCAAAACATTGTCAAAATCACAAACCAAAAAAATACAAAAATGCGCTTATACATTTTGTCGCAGCCGATGGCTTCATAATAAACAGATTAGGCTTAACAAATGAATGAGCTGAAAATGTACTTTGAAAATCATCCCATTACCCCTGAGCACTGTGACCTTGGTAGGAGCGGGGAAGCCCTGTGGTGGTGACATGTCCCGTGTTTCCAGTCAGTCAGGTTTTATTTAGCTGGAAGGAACCGTTGATCCATGTAGCTCTTTTTAACACTTGTCCAGCCGGGAGAGGTAACTGCGTTACAACATCACAGGAGACGGGGGGGGGGGACAATTTAGTCCGGACAATTTAACCCTGGGCAGCAGCACGTCTTTGGACTGTCGGAGGAAACCGGAATACCGGACGAAAACCCCACGCGGACACGGGCGAGAACGTGCAAACTCCACGCGGCCTAGGCGGAACCCGGGGATCTTGTTGCAGCGCCCGCTCGCCGACGCTCACCGCCCGTGTGCTTGTGTTCCAGGGACCTGTCCCACAACAGCCTGACGCGTCTGAACGAGGGAGCGTTCGTGGAGCTGGGCTCGCTGCAGAGCCTCTCGCTGAGCCACAACGCCATCAGCCACATCGTCGAGGGAGCATTCCGCGGCCTGTCGTCCCTCCGTATCTTGTGAGAAGCCCACGGCCTACACGCTTGCGTTTAGCTCGCTGGGCGCGAGTGCAAGTTGCACTTGTTTTCTTACGTTGGCGCCGCGCAAGCTGTGCCCGATGAAGTAACGTTCTCGTGAACTGGGGTTTGGATTTGCCGATCTAATCGTGATTTCGTTTTCTCGTCAGCTGACCTGTATAGATCGTCGCAATATGATCACGTTTCATTTGTACCGGAGTAGGTTTGTCACACCTCGATACGTGATGGTTGCTTTCCATAGCGTTTTCCTCTCTCTCCTTCGCGACGTTCCGTCTCCCACGCTGCAGAGAAAGCAATGTCGCACATCGAGCCGTGACAAGCCCACATTCGTACGCTGTGCTGATAGTTGGGCTTAGCAGAGTACCCGCCCTACGGGTGATCTCGTACCAGGCCCCCGTAATGCGTTCTTCTGACGTTACCCGTTGATGAAGTTTTCTGACGTTGAGGCTGCTCTGAGCCGGATGTTTTTCCTGACGTCAGAAGCTTCCCCGGTCGCCGCTAACCGCGATCGCTGTTCCACAGGGATTTGGGAGGAAACCAGATTTCGTGGACCGTCGAGGACATGCACGGGGCGTTCACGGGTCTCAGCGCCCTGAGCAAACTGTGAGTACCGCACGTCTCAATCCTGAGCAAACTGTGAGTGCCGCGCGTCTCAATCCGTGTGAGGCGGGGGGGTATGCACAGTGTCTCCTCCTCAGCTGCTCCGCGTCGCGATCTGACGCGTCGATTCCCTTCGCGCGACGGACGCCTTCCGCGGTTTAATGTCGGATCGTGATCGAACAGATAGATAAATTATTATTATTATTACGGCAGAAAATACGCGGTGAGCTTGCAAGCTCTGGAAGCGGCATTCCTGCGACACAACAAACTTGCGAATTAACCAACATAAAGAATTACAGATGTTTATTATTACAGCAGAAAAATACTCAGAGAGCTTGCAAGCTCCTTACGGGACTCCTGCGACACAACAAACATGCGAATTGCTGACAATAATTAAAATATATTCAAGATTCATAAAAAAACAACATTTTATTCAACCAACAAAGCAGACCAGTGCTGCAGCGCCTACAGAATATACTTGTAGCCAATATCTTGTTAATGTCCGAGTGACCACGTATATAAGTACATCAAGGGAGGATAACTGAACTTTGCAATCTCAAACCAGGTACACTGGAACTGTTTCACAAAGACAAAGATCCTCCCATATAGCCTCAACAGACTCTAGGGTCAAGTGCCGTTAGCGAGCACCTGTTAAGGTCTTCACGACACACGACGGGGTGGGTGGCCAGCACCACGCCCGGCCGCCTTCGTCTCCCCAGTGGTACTCATTTTTAGGCTGAGTCGACCTAGGGGAGGCCCACGACCGGTTCAGACAATCGCACCGTTGTTGACCTTGAGCGGGATTCGAACTCGGGTCCGCAGCGCGGCGCACAGACCACAGCACCACCTGTCCCCGCTATCGTTACAAACACAAAGACAAAGATCCCCCGTATAGCATTAACAGACTGTTGGGGCAAGTGCCGTTAGCTAGCACCTATGAAGGTCGACACACGTTTAACCCCGCGCGCCCATTCAACACAGTAACCCACAGCTCCATCTCACCTCTCATAACGTCGTGTGAAAGGAAGGAAGGGATTGTTAAATGAAGGTCAATTGGAGCCTCGGATGCTGCAGTTTCTCATCTCCGCGCACTCAACCGCCGATAAACTACGAGGGCGCTCCCAGAATGCAACTTAACATCGCCGGCTCGCGAAAAGGTCGCGGTCCTTCCCGGGCCCGCCTTTGGCAGGGGGAACATATTTTCAGGAAATAAAGCTTCCCTTTCAGTCACGGCCTCTCATTAAATATGGATGAGGTTGGAGAAGGGTAACTGGAGCCCGACCCCTGCGCATGACGGCGCTTGAAGAGGTGTCGGAGACGCGGGTTACGCCGGCGCGCGGGCGCACAAAGGAGCGTCTCTTGTCGGTGGCGCGATGGATGCGTCGCGCGGTCTACCCCCCCCCCCCACCGATTTCGCGTCGTGGCGGGAACAACGGTCGCGCTGTCGTCGTTAATGCCGGAGCGTTTGATTTCGTTTGCGACGGCGATGACGCGCTCTCGATCGATTCGCGGTCGCTCCGGGCTGTCGGTAAAATTAGCCCGCGTTAATTCGCTCCGTCTCGGCCCCTATCCTGGATGTGCTGCTGCGCGAAGGTTGTGGACTGTTAATACGGATGCCCCCACACCCCCCCCCCAGACGTGGCGATAACACGGAACAAAGTTAGATTTTGGATGCATTTTCAGTGGCTAGTTTAACAAATCAGTTTGAAGTGTGTACCTGTCAAAGGTATTACGATCGGGTCGTTACCCGCCAGGTTTGCAAATATCCTCAGGTAAAGGACGAATCGGCAACTTCCCTTTCTTGGTGATGCCTTGAAAAGTACTCATGTGAGCTCGATTCGTGACGATTGCTCTTCAGGGCTGCTCTTTCGGGATAGCCGTGTCAGTGAGCGATCTCCCTCTCTCCCTCGCGACGTTTCCCACGTGGGAGGCGAAACGTCGCCAGGGAAAGAGGGAGATTTACGCTAATGATTAGTAAATTTCACGCTCTTTTTTGTCGCATCGCAAGACCGCGAGAGATGGCGAAGGTTTGGAGGAGGCCTTCGTCCAGCAGTGGATCGATGGAGGCTACAGCCGACAGGGTTGCCACGTCGAAGGCACAAAAAACCGTGCATGGGGTAAACAGAATAAGAGAGAGGGGACTGCTCTCTGTGTAACTGGCAAAAAACCCAGACTTTGAATGACTTGTTGCTGTGAAAACCTACAGATTTCCCAGGACAGCTGCCGCCTCAAAAGGAGGATGATCCTGGGGGAAAAAAAAGCAGGACAGGTGGCAACCCTAACTACGGATGATAGATGTTAAATATTTGATGTCAAGGCTCCGTGGCTCAGATACCAGCTGCGTTTTGTTCGGAAAAGTTCCGACCCGGCAAGCAAAACGATGTTGGAGGGGGGGGGGGTATGGGGAGAAATAATGGCCGTTATTACGGTTCGTGATTAATGTGCTACGTTATTCCCTGTGTTTTATTTTCTAACAGGAGCCTGCATGGGAACCAGATAAAGTCGATCGCTAAAAAGGCCTTCGTCGGCTTGGAGAGACTGGGACAGCTGTGAGTACCGTGTGGTTTTAAATCGCGTGGGCGGTTTATAAACACCCCCCCCACACACACACCTCTCTCTGGAGCTTTAATCGAGGCCAGCCTTTTAAAAATTAATCACTGCATCGGCATGTACATCTTAAAAACACCTGCTCCGCACTCGGCATTACAGGCATTAGTAATAATTCTGAAAAGTAATTGAAAAATTTGGCACGCCGCGTGTGCGCGCTCGTGTGCGTGTACGTATTGGGAATGGTGGTGTCGTCGGGGATAATGAGGCTGTGCAGTGAGCTCTTGAAATCGAGGGGTTTTATTTCAGACCGTGGAAGCGCTGTTGTAACATCTGCGCCTCGCAGAAAGAACGTCGTCCTGCCCGAGGCAGTTTTATTCACCTCGTTTGTGTGTTCCCTCCCCTCCTGTTCTGCTTGGGTTTCCTCCGGGTTCTCCGGTTTCCTCCCACAGCTAAAAAACTCATTCATTAATCGGCCGATAACATGATCATCATATGTACGACGCAGTGTCTGGCAGGTTGGCGCCGGGTGACCGTCTGGCAGACTCCCTCCCCCTCTCTGCGGTTTCCTTGCGCCTCCATATCCAACCAGGCGTGGAATGTAATAATATTAATATCAATTTACATAGCGCCTTTCACCCGAGGGTCACAAAGCGCTGCACAAGGGCCGCGAAGAGGACGGCATGTCGAGCAGTCTGCATCTCTTCCTCGCGACGTTTCGCCTCCCACGTTGAAGGCATCATCAGGCCCGAAAGAACAGCTCTGAAGAGCAACAACCATCGTGGATCGAGCCGTGAAAACCTACATCATTACCTGTATTCGAATTAACAATGTGGAGAGAAAGGCTGCCAACAGACATGGCGCTGGCCTAACCACATCACCGTGTGATGTGAAACCCTTAACAGGAATTCCCTAACATTTAATAAATAACAATCCGTCAAGTTTATATAGGGGATAAGTGTCTACAGATTATCTATTGCCGCACAGCATCGATTTGTTATTGATCTAGATGGTTGCTTTAGTGGTTTACAGTGTTGTGTGTCTGTAAATATTGTAATTATGGCCACGTACCCACTGCATGTTTCAGCACGCGTAGCAAGAAAAATAAAATAACTGATGAATGCAAATCGATCGACGTTCTGATTTTAAGATGTGAATTCTGGCATATGTGTACAGAGTGTGTACTGTTATTACATTCCTGACCACTAATTCTTTTTAAAACGTGTATTAAAACAATTAAAAACAGCTGTGTCTACATTCCTTTAAAAAAAATAATTTAAATCAACGCAGCGCCCACATATTATTCTGGTTATTTCTTTACATTGTTTGTAATAATGTGTCGCTTACATTTACAGTTTTCATCTCGGGGATCTCCGTTTTCCTCCAATAATAAAAAAACATTCAATAATTGCCTGATGACATAATATATAGGGCGCAATGTCTGGAGAGTTGGCGCCGGCTAACTGCACGGCTTTCATCCCCGCTTTCTGCGATTTCCTCGCGCCTCCGATTCATCCTCTCTTTGAAGGAAACCTTCGACAATGAACGAATACTGTCCGCACGTTATAAATTGAAATATTATTATTTAAAAAAAATTCACCTGCAATTCGTACTCATCTGCGATGGGGATCTATTTTCCGCTTCCCGTCTCTCGTTGTAAAATTGAGAAAAACAATTTTTCCATTTCAGAGACCTGCTGGGCAATGCGATCGTGTCGATACAAGCTAACGCCTTCCACACTCTCAAGTCCCTTAATCAGATGTAAGTATGCGCGGCGATACAGTGTGCACTCTTATCTCGCTCAGGGTCAGGGTCAAGTCGCGAGTGTTTTCTGGCTCAAAGGAGCAATGTGACGGCGCTCATCTCATCTGGCAGCTC
This sequence comes from Geotria australis, assembly GCA_036362915.1. NCBI lineage: Eukaryota > Metazoa > Chordata > Hyperoartia > Petromyzontiformes > Geotriidae > Geotria > Geotria australis. The sequence continues at coordinate 778,692 of JAZEWU010000041.1, forward strand.
TTGGCTTCTGATGGAAATTCCACCCATCGTGGATTGTAACCGTATCGTGGTGGATGGGTTTGTTGTAGCCTAGCACTCCTGCTAGGGTCTCCCTTGGTGAACAGGTCTGGAGTCCAGCGCTCAACCTAAGAGCGGCCCAGGATCGGTTAGGAAAATCGCCACTGGTGTTGGCCGTGAGTTGGATTCGAACTCGGGGGAAATGGGTTTGTATCGCAGTGTGTTAACCGCTGCACCACCGCTCCAAATACAAATATCTCCTGTATAGCCTTAACAGACTGGAGGGTCAAGTGCTATTAGCGAGCACCTGTCAAGGCGAACACGGCACATGACAGGTTGGGTGGCCAGCACCATACCCACACACATACCCACACACATACCCACACAGGCTTGCCTCCACATACCTGGAGTAAGAGTGCTTTCTCCAAGAAATAGAGAACTTGTTGGATTGGTATTAGAAACCCTGTCGTGACTTTATTGGCATTTGGCTTGAGCTAGAGTTTTTCTTCATCTCTGACCCAAAACCCCAGAAGGGATAGTGGTTTCATTACGCGCGTGTTTTTTTTCTTTCCCTGCGCGGTTGTTGATAAGTCGGCAAGTCTCATAAATATATCTAAAAAAAACCGTATATATAATAAGTAAAAACATTTTTAGCTGGCTTCCAAATGTTGGTTGAATAGTAATACGGCGGTCGCCGTAATAATAACGAAACGTAAAAATTAAAACTAGGAGACAGTCTGCCGCCGTGAACGCGCGGCCCAAACGCAGGGTCGCGACCCGATTTCAGCCCGAGCAAAAGAAAAGTGGAATCGGAATTGCGCTTTAGCTTTCGGGCAGATTGCTCGAGGTGACGAGTGCAGCCCGTTGCTAAATTGGTAATCCGTGTCGGACAGCGCAGCTAGGCCCTCCGGTTCGCGATCCGACCTCCCCATTCGCGAGCTATCGATCCTCGCCAAGGCCCGTGTTACCGATCCGCTTTCCTCTGCCCCAGACCTGTGAACTCTGTTCGCTCGGCCCTAGGGTTTGCGATCCGACGTCCCCGCATTCGCGAGCAATCGAGACCCGCGTTCCCGTTGCGTTCTCCGTCTCCCCGGCCGCTTGAACCCCGTCGGGCGGTAGGATCACGCCGCGACGCCCCGTATCGGATGGGCCGTGTTTCCCCCGCGGGTTATCGGGCGGCAGGGTGGTGCTGCGGCGGTAACTTCCGCCATCCGCGCCTCGCTGAAAGAAAGTCCTGCCCGAGGCGGTTCGATCGCAGCCTCGGGCGCCTTTCTGTGTGGAGTTTGTGAGTTCTCACCCCCCGGTTTCCTCCCACGCCTCTCTGCGATTTCCTCGCTCCTCTGAGTCGTTCTCTCATCGAGTGAATACCGTCGCCCTTTAAACGAATATGTGCCACGCGTTATACCAAAATGTTGCACTTGACCCCGTGTCCAGTGTCTCTACCCGTGTCTCACCCCGTGTCTACGTGTCGCTCC
>JAZEWU010000041.1:812083-827984 GCA_036362915.1 Geotria australis
AAAAACTAAACACGACTGCATCGAGCGTGCGTCAAACCACAAATCTCGCGAACCAGCGGCCACCGTCTCGACTGGCCGAGCGCCGGTGCGTTTTCGGTCACCGTCCTCGTTAGCCAGCGACGCTGACGAGCCGCGCGGAGGAAATTATAGACGGGGATTATTTTTGTTCCCGCTGACCACTGCCAAGCCACTGATATCCCTCATCGCTCACGCACGTCGCGTATACAATGTGTGCACGGGGGGCCGCGAGGCCGCGTACTCCGGCTATTGCCGTCGGTTTGCGTTCGCGAGCCGCCTCCTTGGACAGTGTATGGGCTCGATGCGCCGGCTGTGAACCATATTGGGTTTCTTTTTGTCGAGTGCCTTAGTTTGTTTTTTTGGTTTTTTTCTTTCCACGTGGGAAAAAAAACCCCAACAACGACTGGTGGTTGCTCTGCAGAGCTGTTCTTTCGGGACAGCTCGGCACAACTATCCCGAAAGAGCAGCTCTGAAGAGCAACCATCATGAATCGAGCAGTGAAAACCGATATCAGTACATAACCAACGACAATTGTTTTCCTCGCCTGCGATGATGATGTGTTACCTTTGCGGCAGTGTTGCGTGCGGAGAACGTTTGGTGCAAAAATTCCGTATCGATACCAAGTGCGCTGTGCCGCTATTTAAACGTGCTTGCTAACGGCACTTGACCCTTCGTCTTCACAGCCTACAGATCTCTAACGGTAACGTTACGAGTTATTAACAGGATGGGAAGAGAGCTGTAAATCGCCGATGCGTCGATTTGGCGATTGATATCGATTCCCGGGCTCGTAATACATGAATCGGACGGTTGGCGTGTGCGTGAACATCAATATATTTCGGTTCTACTCTTCTTATCGATGTCAAGTTAAACGCGTTTTGTTTATGAAGTTTTCACGTCGTAGCTTAAAAAAAATATATAATAATAGCATTTATATAGCGCCTTTCACCTGAGGGTCACAGCGCTGCACAAAGCCGCGGAGAGGACGACATGTCAACAACGACAGAGCACGGAAAATCAGCAACAATTTTTTTTGGTGGTTTTTTTTTTTATAATCCGAGCTGTGGAGAGAACGGCATAACAACAACGGGGAGACAGAAAACTGAGAATTAAGCGATAGCAACGAATTATCAGACAAAGGACAAAAGAAAAAACAACAGGAAAACAACAATAATAATAATTCTACAACAAGCAAGGAGGGAACAAATGTCCCCGAGCAGACGCAGATCGGAAGAGAGAGAGAGGCGGTTGCTCTTCAGAGCTGTTCTTTCGGGATAGTTGTGCCGAGCTGTCCCGAAAGAACAGCTCTGAAGAGCAACCATCATGAATCGAGCCCTGCAAACCCTACATCGATGCAATATTCATGTACGTTTTGCCTCTTTGTACTGATGTCGGTTGTCATGGCTCGATGTTATGATCACGTCTTTCCAAAAGATGTTCTTTCAGATCAAGGCACCTTCAAAACGCCCGAAGATTCCTCCAACGCGGGAGGCGAAAACACCGCGAAGGAGAGAGAGGTAACGCTTGACACGGCTATCCCGAAAGAACGGCTTTGGAGAGCAGTCCTTACTTAAAATTAACTCGAAGGCTTTCATGACCAATTTTATTCATAGTGAGGTTCTGTTTGTGAGTTTAGGTCATGTGAAGGTGTGTTAGTGAAGTGCACCCGTCGATATACCGGAGCAAACGAATGAGCACGTGCATCACTCACCTCAAAAGATGGCAACGACGTTTCGCTGGCATTACAGCTAGCATCATCAGGGACAAAGAGACATAAATCGGCACGAACACTTTTTTTTCGCACCCCACGCGTGGGGCGCATGGGCTGCAGCTCCTGTGTTAATTGTATTTATTTAGCTTTAATTTGTTGTACATTTGTCATTTTTCATCTGTTCCTTTTCTCTTTGGTTGGTGGATCGTTTCTTTGTAACGTTGGTGTTTGTTTTTGTTGTCTGCCATGCTCTTGTTGCTTGTTTTTTTGTATGTGTTGTGCGGCCTACTCCTGGCCCGGTTCGTTTAAGTCCTGCCTTGCCTAGACTCGCCTCGTGTTGTTGCCGTGGTGTCGCGTGTGGAAGTTGTGTTTTTGTTGTTGTGGGTGACTGCGGTTTTTCCTTTGCTGTTGCGTGTGTCTATGTCTTTGTTCTTGTGCTTCATTGTTGATTGCTTGATTTGGATTGGCGTTGTTTCCCCCTCGTGTCTGTCTCTCTGTCTTCCTGTCTCTGTGTCCCTATGTCTCCCCCTCCCTCCCTGTCTCCCTCTGTGTTTGTCTTTAAGGAAGTGACGGCCATCTTAGGGGACGCTGGCAGATTTTTGCCGCTCTTAAGATTGCCAGTTTCACGACCTTTCAGTATATTCGAAGCAGCCTTAATCATTATTTTTTGTTTGTTCCTTTAGTTTTTATTTATTTATTTTTCATTGTTGATATGCCATTCTCTTCGCGGCCCTTGTGCAGCATTTTGTGACCCTCGGGTGAAAGGCGCTATATAATACGCTATTATTATTATCTTCTTCGTCAATCCGCTGCTGGATGAACGCTTCTCCACGCCAAGTTGGTTATAGGGGTTCTTTGAGCATACCTCACCACGGTGGTTAGTGTGGGTTGGTAAAGAGTGGGCCGAGGTATGGTTCAAATATCACTCGCGACTAACGGTTTACCTTGACCGGGAGTTGAACTCTGGTTGTCTGGCTTGGAGCGTGAGGCACCATCTGATGTCTGTACCTTCGATCCACCTTGTACGGCCACTTAATCATCCTTTAAGACTTACGAGCCATTTCGATTTAACAAGGTAAAGGGAGACGTAAGATATATGGAATAAGGTGGCATCTGCTGTTATTAAAACTGTACTTGAAACAGTTTACAGCATCTATTGACTAATGTGTAAAATTCATCGCCGTAATTTTCCCCAAAGCTTTAGTCAGGGCTCTGCACCACTTGGATTTTGAGGGCTTGGTATAAATTCTATAATCCTATTAAAGACACTAGCAGCTTTGCAGTAACATAGATGTAACATGTATGTAGCCGTAAGCAAGTCACGGTTATCTTATGTGACATTCAGTCGGTTAAAAATTCATATTTACACGACGTACACCTGGGGCACGGTGGTGCAGTGGGTAGCGCTGCCACCTTCACTGCAAGAAGGACCTGGGTTCAATTCCCGTGAAAACCTACACCAAGTATATTTTTGTAGAATATACGAGGTTTTAGCCTTTTCGGCAATGAGAAAAAGTGTTAAGATCTTTAAACACTAAATGGACACCTTTTTGCAAAGGCTCCAGTTTGCAAGCAGCCACACGTTCTTGTGGCAAAAACATTCAAATGAATGCTATGATAATGCATTGTCCTTCAAACTTATTGGCCCAACACCAGACGGCTTTTTTAGTAGCCCAGTCTGTGTTTAGCCAATTGTTGCCAAAAGGCAGGCGTTCTTCCGCGATGCAAATATAACTGCATTAATAGCTCGGGTCAAGCTGTTAAGACTGTGAGACCTCGCATGTCCTACATTATTTGTACAACGGCAAAAACGTCTCACAGTATATTTTTACTTTTTTCTTTGGAGCTTTCGACAGCGGGGCAAGAGTCTATGTGTGTGTTCTTGGCCTTCAATGTTGATTGTTTAATTTGGATTGGCGTTGTATCCCCCTCGTGTCTGTCTCTCTGTCTTCTTGTCTCTTTGTCCCTATGTCCGCTCCCTGTCGCTCACCCTCCCTCCCTGTCTCCTTCCGTGTTTGTCTTTAAGGAAGTGACGACCAGCTTAGGGGACGCTGGCAGATTTTTTTTGCCGCTCTTAAGATTGCCCGTTTCACGACCTTCCAGTATATTCGAAACAGCCTTAATTTTTATGTTGCTTTGTTTTTTATCGGTTGTTTTTTTCTTTCGTTGTTGAGACATGCCGTCTTCTCCGCGGCCCTTGCGCAGCGCTCTGTGACCCTCGGGTGAATGGCGCTATATAAAATGATATTATTATTTACCGTTGCGTCTCGGTCAGAATTCAGAGGTTTAGCCCCGCGCGGAACGGCACGGGGACCGCGTCAAGCCAGTGCCGCGTGTCGCGACACCTTTCCGCGGAATGATAAATGCGACGCTCTCGGCCGATCGATGCGTGTTGCGCGTGAAACTCTATACGGCCACGTCGATATCCCTGAATCATTGACCACCTGGCAAGTCTAAGGCCACCGTAGTGAGCCGCCCCCGGGGCGTGATTTGGCGGGGCGGCCGGACCAGGTTTTGACGGAAATCGATCCGAGACGAGCGAAAATACGCGCGGCGTCCCGTGAAACGTTTCCGCTTTTCGGACGGGAAAACGGCTCGTCTCCGTCACGAGTCCAAACAAGTCCCCGTACAGAGCTTGCAAGCTCACCGAGTATTTTTCCACCGTACTAATAAACATCTGTCTGTCTATCTTATCGTAACGAGCGGCGCCCGCCGTATCCGATCGAGCGCGCCTTTCGGAAGAGTGCTCGTTTGGACTCGTGACCGGGGACAAGCCTGTTTTCCCGTGCGTTTTTGAAACCGTGCTGCATCGGTTTCGCTCGCGAAACTACCGGAGGTGTTCGCGGTTCCGTGAAACGCTGAGTGAACTGTAAGTGGAGTCCGTCCATCCATCCATTTTCAGAAACCGCTTGATCGTGTACAGGGTCGCGGTGACCCGGAGCCTATCCCGGCAGACACAGGGCGCAAGGCACGGGAGCACCGAGGATGGGACGCCAGTCCACCGCAGGGCTCCCGGAGAAATGTAGTCAGTACGCCAATTAACTTGGCAGCATGTCTTTGGACGGTGGGAGGAAACCGGAGTGCCCGGCGAAAACCCACTCGGACACGGGGAAAACATGCAAACTCCACACAGCAAGGCCCCCGAGCCGAGATTCGAACCCGGGACCTTCTTTATGTGAGGCGGCAGCGCTGCCCACTACGCCACTACACCACCGTGCCGCCGTGGAATCAACACCTGTTGCGATATTCCAACGCGATGCACGCGAGGCAACAAAGGTGGTCCCGCGTGTTGCTTGTTTCCCAGTGTCTGGCCCCGTTCTGTCGGCATTGCTTCAAAGGCGGCCGGCTCTCTGTCTTGTCTTCAGATTTATTCACGCGCAGCCAAGGATTCAGTCCAAAAACCTTTCTTCCGCGTGGTTCTCAAACCTTGGCACCAATAGCATCGTGATGTTATTCACTGCCCGAAGTTTGTTTGGATCGATATCCGTCTGTTGGTCGGGGCTCGTACACAACAGCATGTGATAAAATAAAAAATAGAAATATAACGATGATAAAAAAAGGTAAAAAAAGGAGCTGGTGTGATCAGTGGCAGAATTACCAGACAAGCATGTGGTTTTCATGAGTTATTGCCGGAGAAAATACACGTGGGAGCACGTTTATGAGTTTTATTTCTTGCTTGACCTCCACGTGAGGTCCCAAATGGGCCTCGTGTTTAGACACGAGCAACAATAGGTCCGGAGTGGAACATTTATCAAAATGTGCCACGAGTTTCGTATGGACGGTGTAAAAATGAATATACTTAGATAGGTGTTTGTTATTGCAGCAGAAAATACCGAGTGAGCGTGCAAGCTCTGGAAGCGGCTTCTCCGGTTTCCTCCCACAAATTAACAAAAAAAGCACTCATTAATTGATTGTCCAATAACATCATTATATATGGGACACAGTGTGTTGCAGCATGTTTGCGCTGGCAAACCGCACGGCTGCCTCCTCCGCCTCTCTGCACTTTCGTCGCGCCTTTGAGTCGCGCTATAAATCGTAATTATGAATTACTATTAATGTACAAATGAGAATCCAGCTCACCATCCGACTGTAATCAGTCAGGTAAAGGTGTACGTCGTGGACAAAATGCGCGTATTTTTTAAAACATCGACGTAATAATCTGTCGTTGTTTGCGCCAACCGCTCAGCTTCCTCGGCAGATGTTACTCAATTAACTGCCTTGTGCAAACCACCCGTGCCTTTGCGACCTCCCAAGAGACGATTTCAGTAATCGAGCTGATGTCCCCCCCCTTCCCCCCACTGCAAACACTGAGCGCTCTGCAATTAAACCTGTCACGGAAAACAAAAAAAAAGTTCTAGCGTTCTTCAGCTGGCCGCTACTAGTTTCTGACAGGAAGGTGGTTAACACGAAGACCCTTTGATGCCTCCAAGGCCCCGTTTGTTTTGGCAGTTATACATGAAGTTACCTTCATAGTGATGATGTCGAAAGAGACAAGGTTTTACCCTTTCTGGCAATAATGCCGGCGCTAAGATCTACCGAGGTAGGTTTCCACGGCTCCATGCGTGATGGTTGCTTTTCAAAGCTGTTCTATTGGGATGGCCGTATCACCGAGCGCTCCGTCTCTCTCCTTCGCGACGTTTTGCCTCCTACGTTGGAGTTCTGAGTGCGCGAACATCTTAAAACACCAAATAAACGGACACCTTTCACACGGTGTCAAGTTTGCAAAATACCACGCATGCTTGTGGCAAACTATGCAAACAATATGCTTGGATAAAGTACGCATCGTACTGACGTAGGTTTTCACGGCTCGAATCGTGATGGTTGCTCTCAAGAGCTGCTTTACAATATATTATGATGTTATCGGCTTATAAATTAACGAGTGTTTTTTTTTAGTTGTGGGAGGAAACCGGAGAACCCGGAGGAAACCCACGCACAACTGGGGAGGGGGGGAGAGAACACACAAACTCCACACGGAAAGGCGCCCGAGGCGAGAATCGAACCGCCTCGGACAGGACCTTCTTTCTGTGAGGATGCACAGATGTTACAACTGCATAGACACCCTGCCAGTCCAAATGGCAATGTTCCAATCGAGAGATAAAAACACGGCTGAGGCTCCGTTATTGGACTGGTCTGTCTCAGGTTGGTTTCCAGCCACGCATCTAACTTTGGCAAACATCTCCGTGGAACATTCAATAGGATGGTTGTGGGGAGAGAGGAGGGAAAGAAAAAAATGGACATACCCAGCATTCTTCACTTAAAGGTCTTTGGAGGGCAGCCAGGAATGGCAGGCAGATTTCAAAATCTGACAAACTTTTCATCGCGCCGTGTGTGTGGTCAGTTGTGGAGTGACACCTGCAAAATGGCAACGGACGCTTTAACAAATGTGCAGGGCTTGGCTTTAGTTCAGGTTCAGGTGTGCGCGCACGATACAAGCGACGATTGTACGTCTCGAATGGAAAGGACAACAGCTCAAACTCGAATGGCAAGCCAGGCACCATTTACGGGTGTCCACAGCAGCCGCTGTAACGCTATGAGCATAGGCTCGCTCTTGTGAGCGCGCGGGCAAAGAGCGGAGGCAGGGTTTTCTGTATTATTTGTTACTGACACGCGGTAGGTTTGCCCCGCGCGAAACGCAGATATTTAGATAGATTTATTGATGGCCTGCTGACTAAATTGCCGCCGGTGCCCTGTCCTTGTGCACTGTGTCTGCCGGGATTGGCTCAGGCCCTCCCGCAACCCAGTACAGGATTAAAGTGGGTGCTGACAATGATGAAAATGATGAGGCAGTGTTATGGATGAATGTGTTTCTTTGAATACTTTTCAGTTTTTTTTCAATGTTTCTGAGCCATATGTCACAGTAGCTGGCACGCATTCATTAAGTATGTTTTTCAATACCGCTGAGGACAAGCGAACGCTGGACAGAGTTCAAGAATCCACACATACACGCATCGGTTTTCCTCCTCGTTTAATACAAAAACTAATTAGATGTTGTAAAGGAACGTTACGGAAATAAATTAATTACATTACAAAAATTAGTCTGGAAAGCCCAGAGGCTGATGAACCAAATACATTTTTTTGTATGATGATAATAATAATAATGGTTGCTATTCAGAGCTGTTCTTTCGGGATATCCGTGTCGAGTGTTCTCCTTCCCTCTCTCGCGACGGGGATATCCGTGTCGAGTGAGTTTTTATTTTTGTGTTCATCGAGATGTTGCCGGAGCTTCATGCGTGACGGAAGAGTGACGTTTGACCCCGTCGGCAGATGGAGTTCAACTGGAAGATGCGAGGTACAAAAGTGCACTTTCTGAGACGTGACGTAAGCCTTTTGACGCACTTGGTCCCATATTATGACCGTGCGTTGCATAACAACGTGTAAAGGTTCAGCCAGGGGTGAGATAACTTCAACGTCTAACCGGTAGGATGAAACAATACCGTACCGAGACACTTAACTTGATGGATCCCTTTGCATGACGTTGATACTGAACGCTAGTATGAGAGTGAATGAAACTGCACACGTTGTAAGTAATGCGTTGTTATATAGCGACTTGGGTTTTCACGGCTCGATTTACAATGGTTGCGCTTCAGAGCTGTTCTTTCGGGATAGCCGTGTCACTGAGCGCTCCCCTCTCCCTCGCGGCGTTTTGCGTGATGATGCTTCCAACGTGGGAGGCGAACCGTCGCGAGGGATAGAGGTAGAGCGCTTAACACTGCTGTGCCGACAGAACAGCTCTGAAGAGCAACTATCATACATTTTTACTACAGTAAAACTTCCACTTAACGGAATAATAGGGGGGAAAGTGTCTCCGGAGGTCTGTGAAATCCAGATATTTAAATTACGATCTTATATCGTTGCTATTGTTTTTTTCTTTCGTTGTTGGCATGCCGTCCTCTTCGCGGCCCTTGTGCAGCGCTTTGTGACCCTCGGGTGAAAGGCGCAATATATTTAAATTATTATTATTATATACAGAATAATGACCTCATCTTATAACAACTTATATATTATGAACAGCGTAATACATGTATCTAATTTCAGCAATAAAAAAACACTGAAATAAGAAAAAACATTCCAATGCCAGACCCCTGTCTTGGAAGCAGCAGACTAGCTTATTGGAGTTGTGCGGGAAGAACGCATCTCACATTAACCGCATTACTCCTGTTGGGAAATCAATTCCCGCTATACGTCGTTTCGCTATCCACCCGTCTCTTGGCCGCAGTATAAGCAGGGAGCCGCTGTGTGGCCACATTGTGAATTCAGGCGACTGGCAGAGGAAGCAGCTTGAACTGGCATCTGAGCTACCGTTAAGCCGGATCAACATTCCGCTCGTATCAACGCCGCTTTGCAAATCTCAGCCAGGATATAAGTAAGGAAGAACGGGATTAAAATAATCGCATGGTTTCCTCCATGGTCCTCCCAACCACCGCTCCTTCTCTAGGATACATGGCACGATTAGAAAGGAATCCATCCATCCGTTGTCAGAAACCGCGTAATCATGTATAGGTTTGCGTTGCGCCGGAGCCTGTCCCGGCAGGCACAGGGCCCAAGGCAGGCGTATACTGAGGATGGGACCGCCAGTCCATCGCAGGGCACCTGGGGCAATTTAATCAGTAGGCCAATTAACCTGGCAGCATGTCTTTGGACGGTGGGAGGAAACCGGAGAGCCCGGCGCAAACCCACGCAGGACACGGGAAGAACATGGAAATTCCACACAGAAAGGCACCCGAGCCGAGATTCGAACCCGGGAACCTTCTTGCTGTGAGGCGGCAGCGCTACCCACTACGCCACCGTGTCGCCCCAGTTAAGTTGACCAACGGCCTGAAATTGGAGGAGCCAGTTGAGGTGGTTCGAGCATCTGGTAAGGATGCCCCACGGGAGGCTCCCTCGGGAGGTATTCCAGGCGCGGCCCACTGGGCGGAGACCTAGAGGCCGACCCAGGACACGCTGGAGGGATTAGATCCTACGGCTGGCCTGACAACGCCTGGGAATCCCCCAGGAAGAGCTGGAATCTGTTGCTGGGGAAAAGGATGTCTGGTCCACTCTCCTTGGACTGCTGCCACCGCGACTCTCACCAGGACAAGCGTTTTAGAAAATGGATGGATGGACGGACTCCCAACCGCGTGATGCGAACGGCAACGTTTCTCTCCGGTTATTATTTCAAGCCGCCGACTGTTTTGCCACAAAAGCGTCTCGCGACATGCGATCTGGCGAATATTGCAATATTAAGTTATGAATTGACTTTTCCGCTGCGCGGAGGGCAAAAAAGGATACCCTCCGGTTTAATAAATGAAAGATTTTTTTTATTGAAACTAACGCGCAAAAAGTTAATAATGCGCCGAATTTCTCCGTTGGCCTTTCGCCTCTTTTGTTCCGTTGCGTAAATACGCATTTTATTTTTCAGAAAAACAACTCCGCACCCACTAACTAATCTTCTAATAATAATAATTACAATTTACAACGGGCTGCGTATACAGGTTCAATGTCGAAGAGAGTGAGAGTGACTCGGAGGCACGACGACACCGCAGACAGGTGAGAAGAGGGGAAGGCAGCCACCGCGGTTAGCCGGCGCCAACATTTGCTAGACGCTGTCCGACAAAGTGCGTCGGTGAAACACGGAGCGTTTGCGTCTCCCGTGTAACTCCTGCGTGTGTTGCCCGTGACTACGGCGTTGCATTTTTAAAATCTAATTTTCTCGCCCGAGTGAAGTGCGTGCGTGTGCTCGGGCATTTTGACGAGCCTGCCAAATTCAAGAACGCCATTAAAACGCCGTTTCTCTTGACATTTGACGGAATTGTTATCGCCGATTCCGAGCAATACACCAGGCTCTGGGAATGTTCTCGTCAGTCAAGTGAATCTGCGAAAGTAGTTGCGGTCAAGGCTACTACAAATGAAAGTTGCTGCGACGGAAAGCCGCGTTGTAATAAGATTGCTTGGTTTGCTCCGAGAAATGCACGGTGATGACATTTCTTTGTCCGGGCTCTGGGATGTGTCTGAAAGTTGTTTTTGTTGTTGGCTCCGCACCACTGCTCATCATCGTAGCCATTGTTGTAATGACTATGAAGGGCGGCACGGTGGCGAGGTGAATAGCGCTGTCGCCTCACAGTGAGAAAATCCCGGGTTCGATTCCCGGGTTCGATTTCCCGGGCTCGGGTGCCATTCTGTGTGGAGTTTGCACGTTCTCCCAACGTGTGTGCGGGTTTTTTCACCGGGTACTCCCGTCTCCTCCCACAGTCCAAAGAAAAGCTGCCTAGGTTAACTGTCCTGACTAAATTGCTGTGCCCAGAGATGTTGTAACTTGCTTATCCCTCCCCGCTGGACAACTGTTAAAAAGAGTTGCATGGCTTAACAGTTACTTCCAGCTTGAGTACAAACTGGTCGACAGGTTTTCATGGCTTGACGTCGGAGAATTTCTCTCAAGCCCTGCTCTTTTGAGATAGCCGTGTCGAGCGTTGCTTTGCTTTCCTTCGCGATGATTCGCCTCCCGCATTGGCGGCATCATCGGGCTTCCTTGAAGGATAGAGGAGCGCTCTACACGGCTATCCCGAGAGAGCAGCTCCTGAGAGCAATTCTCATTGCTTTCGTGATGCACGCGTGTTCCGTAAAGGGGTCAACCGAGCAAATCACAGCGCAGGTAATTAATTCTCCGAGCTCAAACGGTGCCACTCGACTTGAAAATTCATCTGAAAATTGTCCGGTAGCCAGGTGTAACTTCATCTTTCGTTTATTGTATTTCCTGAAACGTTATATCGTTCATCGCAGAACCTCGCACGGCAGTGGAAAGTAACTTGTAAATAAACAAAAAGACCAGGGTGAATACTGTATTCGTGACGTTCGCGAGGAGATTATCAGAGCTGTTTCTTTCCTGACAAAATAGTATTTTTGTTTCAATAAGCATTTCACACCGTGCGTCTCACCTAGGATTACTCATTACCGTCACAGCAGTTACGTAATCTAAGTCGCAGTGTTTTTTTTGGCGGAACACAGACCAAGTGGGAACATCCGATCCGTGCCTCATGGAAAGAAGGTTCCTGTCCGCGGAGTTTGTGCGTTCTCCCTCTGTTCTGCGTTGGTTTCCTCTGGGTTTTACACTTTCCTCCCACAGCTAACAAAAAAAAACACTCGTTAATTAATTGGCGGGTAACATGGTAATATATATTGGCAGCAGTGCCTGGTGGGTTGGCGCCGGCTAACTGCCTGGCTGACTCCTCCCTGCCGTTTCCTCGCGCCTCTATATCCGTGTCTCGTCCATCACCTGGCGTGGAATTTGCGCGGCGTGTTGTAAATTGTACAATTATTATAACTGGTGACCGGACTGGACCTGTAATCCAGAAGGTGCTTTTCCATTTACGAAGGAGATGTCGGCGTTAGTGTGAAGTTTGCATGTTCTCCCTGTGTCCGCGTGTAATAATAACAAACATCTATGTGTTCTTTCGGGATAGCCGTGTCGAGCGATCTCCATCTCTCTTTCGCAACGTTTCGCCTCGTACGTCGGAGGCATCATCAGGCGCGGGAGGCGAAACGTCGTGAGGCAGAGAGGGAGATCGTTCGACACGGCTATCTAGAATGAACAGCTCTGTATAAGAGCAACCATCGTGAATCGAGCCGTGTATAACCTACATCGATACAAACATCTGTCTTTCTATAGTTTCAGGCGGGCGGCACGGTGGCGTAGTGGGTAGCGTTGCTGCCTCGTAGCAAGAAGGCCCGGGTTCGAATCTCGCCTCGGGTGCCTTTCTGTGTGGAGTTTGCATTGTCTCCTCGTGACCGCGTGGGTTATCGCCGGGCACTTCTGTTTCCTCCCACCATCCAAAGACATGCTGCCCGGTTAATTGGCCTACTGAGTAAATTGCCCAAAGTGCCCTGCGATGGACTGGCGTCCCACCCAGGGTATGGCCCTGCCTTGGGCCATGTGTCTGCCGGGATAGGATCCGGCTCGCCGCGACCCAGTACAGGATTAAGCGGTTTCTGAGAATGGATGGATGGATAGTTTCAGGCACCGCTGCGCGTCCTTGTCAAAAGCATCGTTATAACGAAATGTATTTCAGCCCAACTAACATTTTTCCCTGGGTCTTTAACTCGCGCTCAGCTCCAGAGTCGGGACTCGTTTGAAAGGAAACTCGTTTCAAAAAATCTGCCAAGCTTAAAACGTGGCGATTTAGGGATTTGAGTAAAATCTGGACCGCGCACAAAAATACAAGAGCACATTGTTAGCCAAAAAAATACCGCGGGCGGCTCTGGTTTTTACCAATTTTGTGTGAGGTGTAGGAACATCTTAAGTTTATCCAAACACCACAAATCCAAGGTAGGCGCGCGTCCTACATTTGGAGCCTGTGGGCACGATGCCAACATTATGTGTGGCTCAGCGGTTAGCGGTTAGCGCTATGCTGGGCTACGGACCTGGCGACCCGAGTTCGAATCCCGCTTCTTCTTCTTTGCGATTCCTCGAAGCACGATGGTCAGCCTCTGGACATCGAATCCCGCTCACAGCCAACAACACCGGTGACGATTTTCCGATCCGGTCCTGAGCCTCCTCTAGGTCGACTCGGCCTCAAATGAGTACCTAGTCCATCCATCCATCAGTTTTCAGAAACCGCTTAATAATAATAATAATCTACTTTTGTAACGCGTGGCGCATTTTCTCCGGGCGCGTTGCACCCGTTGATTCGGAGGCGCGGAGCCCTGCTCAGTCGGTTTGTTGTGAGTCGGTGAAAAGGTGACTTTTTAAGAGTTTGTTGAAGGCTGTGGGGGATTGTGTTTGACGCAATAGGTGTGGCAGGCTGTTCCAGGTTGTGGGTGCCGCGACCGTACACTAAGTAAGACGGTGGTGCGGTGAGCAGCGCTGCCGCCTCACAGCAAGAAGGTCCCGGGTTTGATTCCCGGCTTGGGTGCCTTTCTGTGTGGAGTTTGCGTGTTCTCCGCGTGTCCGCATTGGTTTTCGCCGGGCGCTCCGGTTTCCTCCCACCGTCCAAAGACATGATGCCTCGGTTAATTGTCCTGACTAAATTGCCCCCGGTGCCCTGAGATGCTGTAACTCGCGTACCAATCTCCGCCGGACAACTGTTACAAAGAGATGCATAGCTAAACGGTTCCTTCCGGCTTAAATACAAACTGACTGACGATGCCTCCAACGAGAAACGTCGCGAAGGAGAGAGAAGGAACACGCAACACGGCCATCCCGAAATAACAGCTGTGGAGAGCAATTTCAACAAGGTTCATATATGAAACAATACCAGTTTATTCAAAGCGAGTGTATTTATTTTAGAGCTTTAACGAGTTTACTGTCTTCCGCAATCAAGTTTTGATCTTCTGGTTCATAAAATATTCCACGCGCATTTCGTATTTCGTCAGCGATGCAGATTAAACTTTGTCCCGAAAATGTGTCCGTGAAATTTTAAATAACGTTTTCCACGTACAGTAATTA
Organism: Geotria australis; assembly: GCA_036362915.1. Taxonomy (NCBI): domain Eukaryota; kingdom Metazoa; phylum Chordata; class Hyperoartia; order Petromyzontiformes; family Geotriidae; genus Geotria; species Geotria australis. The sequence continues at coordinate 826,228 of JAZEWU010000041.1, forward strand.
GGCTATTAACCTCAATTAACCCGGACAGTTCTTGAATAATTACAGTGATATGAAAGTCATCTATTGATTGTGGATTTCTTTAACCTTTTGACTCTCTTGCGGAAGTGTCCGTAAATGCTGGCGATGAGTTATTGAGCTCCGTTGAGGTTCACATTTGGGTGAGCTGTGATTTTATTTTCTGATTGTGATTAGCATCTGCAGTTTTGTAATGTGGTTTTTTTTTCCCACTGTAGTTAAACACTGATACGATTAAACGTACAACACGGCCTCCCGTAGGCAATGCAATCTTCCAAGTTATTTATATACCGAAGTTTTTATCACGAACTTTCCATAAGATTGTCAATTTTACACGGATGTTATTTACGCGTGCCAATCCGCTGATCGGATTCGGTACTGATGTAGGGTTATCGCGACTCGATGCACGAGAATTGTCCAGCTTTCCTTCTCTCTCCGTCGCAACGTTTCGCCTCCCACGTTCGATGCAATTTCATCAGGAAAATAATAATAATAATAATGAACGGGCAGACCAACTTCCTCCCACAGTCCAAAGACATGCGGCTGCATAGGTTCATTGGCCTGTGGACTAAATTTCCCCCGGAATCCCTCTGATGGACTGGAGTCCTATTATTGGTGTGGCCCTACCTTGCGCCCTGTGTCTGCCGGGATCGACTCCGGCTCACCGCAACCCTGTACAGGATGAAGCAGTTTATGACAACGAACGAATGAACATTAATTATTTGGCCGATAACATCATAATATATAGGAAGCAGTCTGTGGTAACATGTTGGCGCCGGCAAACCGCCTGGCTGCCTCCTCCGCCTCTCTGCGCTATCCTCGCGCCTCTGAGCCGTTCTCTCGTCGAATGAATACCTAGGACATTGAATGACTATGTGCGCATTATTAATGTAAATTTATTATTATTGTTACTACGAAGTTTTCACGACTCGCTGCATGAGAATTGTTCTGACGTGCCGCTCTTTTGCGCAAGGCAGGGGAACAACGAGGATGGGACGCCAGTCCATCGCAGGGCGCCTGGGGAAATTTAGCCAGTACGACAATTAACCTGGCAGCATGTCTTTGGACGGTGGGAGGAAACCCACGCGGACACGGGGAGAGAACATGCAAACTCCGCACAGAAAGGCCGCCGAGCCGAAATTCGAACCCGGGACCTTCTTGCTGTGAGGCGGCAGCGCTACCCGCCACGCCACCGTGCCGCCCCGCACGGCTATCCCGAAAGAGCGATTCTAACAACGAACCGTTTACGACCGATGCGAGAAAGATCAGGCCTACTACGCGCGGCTCCGCTGACACTTCCCAGCCGACGCCGGTCCGCGCCATCGTTTATCCGCGACCGTGCCGCTCCGAGCGCGCTGGAAGGCGCCGCATCCGCAAGCCTGCCACGGGGTCCGCGGGGCCTCGGTGTTGTGGCGCGGCCCAAGAGGGCCCGGGCCAGACCGACTGGGCCAGCTCTGCCAAGTCGTGTCCCTGCCCGTAGCGCTGGTGTTTGTCTCGAAGAGTTTGGCCGGTCGTCTGACGTTTTTTGGCCGCTGTTTTAATAGGGTTGCCCCCAATATCAACACGACTGTAATTCTAACCCCACCACACCGCCCCCCGGTCCCGCCCGTCTCGCTTGCTCTCTCCGTCACAGACAGATGGACGGATGGACGGAGGGAGTGAATAAATTCCGTCTTGCTTCGCGGAGGAGGTGAAAGAGGAGCAGCAGTGCCCGGTAGCGGACGAGTGAACCGTGGCTGACA